>CAEMYA010000103.1:2699500-2746509 GCA_903131615.1 Diplodus sargus | reverse complement strand
ACAGATAGACACTTTTTAAAGTTTTTTTTTTTTTTAAATACTAAAACAAAATATTTATTTTAAAACCATTTTACATGTTATAGCACTGACCAGGCAGCTACATATATTTCACTTCTCTCACCATGTACTGAACCCCTCGTCTTTACCCTCCTGGACATAATCTAGTGTAACACTGCCCTCGTATGGTGCTCTTAAGCTCCTACTTCTAACGGAGGCTGCATTCACTTTAATAAAAGAAAAGAAAAGAATAGACCCTGTATGTGCACCACATGTTGTAATAGTTGTAACTGACTTTCCAGCCATAAGCATGTGATGCAGTTGTTATTAATTGTATATTTTTCATAACAACCATCGTTAATAAACGGTACATTTCTATTTAATTAAAATGTAGTTCATAGTGCACCATTAACAGTGAAATAACTATGTAGTTTTCATATTATTTTACTTTGTTTATATGTGGTGGACCCTGCCACCATTCTAGCTTCAAACAGTGTTCTGTGGACCTTTTTTTCCTCTGAGAACACCTTGTTGATATAATTATTGAAAAAAATGTATATTTCTTAGTTTGTATTATAACCTCATCAATGTAGTAAATATTTTGAGTTTTTAATTCCTTCTCTAAAACTACACAGTGCCCCTTTAACAAACATGCAAATGATTTATCTCCTAAAAAGGTTTTTGTACATCACTTGCAACTTTAGAATTACCATCCAAATAGTGTGTATAGATGAATTACACAGTCAAAATCAAAATCAGAATCAGAATTCCTTTAATGTCCCGCAGACGGGGAAATTTGTTCTGTTAGTATCTATTAACCATATGCAAAGTATTCCGAACATCAGTTTTTACTTTACAATACACAATTACTTAATAAATGGTAAATAAAGCATTTCATTATGATCAGACTTATCGTATCAGGATAAACTTTGTAAACTTACTTGTCTTAATATATTATCTTCTATACCGACCTTGTTCAAGTGTGTCCATGTTTTACAAAGTGAGAGCAATATACTCAAATTAGACATTTATGCACTGCTGTGGCAGGATCTAGTTTCAATGGACTGGTTTGTTTGGGAAAGAAAGACAAGAACATACATGATAATAAGAGGAGGAATCTAGTTTGGCTGGCCTTTCCACAGTCCTTCCGTATCGAGCTGAAGACAACAAGTTGTGACTTTTACATTCTGTGCTGCCGACCACTCACCTCCTCCACAGTACCTGCTGAAAGACGACGGGTAAGTGCACTTTTTTTGTAACACATAACTTTTTCAAAGATATTGAAAGAAGATTTTTTTTAGGATCTGTTAGAGAGAATATTGATCAGTCTTTGGGACCCTAATGCTTTAAACAATCTAAAGTGTATATAACACCATCGAATCACAAGGCATCATTTTTATATGTGTGTGTGCACATGTTCATGTGAGGCATGTTGTGTACTTTAATTTGTTTGTTAGCCCCTTTAGTGATGATTGGATCTTGAAGCGCTAAAAATGTGTATGATTTTCAGCCACATTATGCAATCTGTGTACATTTAATGTGAACACTCCTTAACACAGAAAAAGTGGCGGAGCTGGCCGCAGCATTAAACCAATGCTGATCCTGTTTTGGCAGCCCCCTGGTGTCTCAAACAGATGTAAAAGTAAACCTTTAGCGCTACTTTTTGTATGAAAAGCGCCATACAAATAAAAATTGATTTGATTTCTTTTTCAGTGGCCATAATCTTTGATTAAAATCACAATTATATCTTTAGGATAAAAAAAAATAAATACAAGACAAATGGACAAAATCCTCACATTGAAGAAGCTGGACTTTACAAATGTTTGTCTTTTTACTTGATACATACGCCCCGGCAGAGAGAGCTCACAGCAGCTCAAGAAAGCACATGCAAAAAATAGACAAAACAGAGCAACCTAAGAAGACATGAATATCAATTTGACCACACACCTGCAGCATTTAGAAGATGTGTATGTGACCTACAGTATGTACCCTGTGAACAAAAAAATAAGCGAATCAGAATCCAAACAACAATAATTAAAAAGAATCTCATAATTGTATTTAATTTGATTCCTGATGTGGCAACCAGGTTTCTGTAATTAACACTTTGGCAGTTTAACTTACTTTAGCTTTTGTTTCGTAAGTGAATTCCTTTTCTTCTGATATCATGTTGTTTTCATTCAGCAAAAATGGCACAGAAGCATACCAAGCCCAACCTCAGTCCGTCTCAGGCGGAGGATGTGGTGAAGAGGCTCTTCATGCTAACGGCATCAGAAATCCGCTCGCTGCCGAGCTACGGTGACCAGAACCTCTATGTTGCGGGGGTCGAGGGTGGCGAGTACGTCCTGAAGATACTGGACTCGGAAGACAGTAAGAACCAGACCCTGGTCGAGGTGCAGACGATTGCCATGTCCTTTCTGCACCAGAATGGACTTCCTGCCCAAACAGCTCTGCCCACTACCTCCGGACAGCTCATGAGTCTGGAGGAAATGGGTACGTGACCCGTCAGTTTGACTTGAAAAGATGGATACAGATGTCAAACAGCATTTTCAGAAAATCACATCCATATAGGCAAGATCATCTTGTAACTGATGTTACAAAATAATGCAGGACATATGAAACACTGCTCAGGTGAAACAGCTGGAGACTTGAGTGGAGGAGGATTTTTTAAATACCCCAAGTGGTAAAAGGCTCGCCAGTAGAAAGACAGCTGACTGTTCAGTCTCATTGCCAGGTCATTAAATAGCAACACATTGGGTAGTGACAACTTTGGAGCTGACATGTCCAGAAGCGCCCTGACCTAGGGCCGTTCCTCGTTTCAAAAATCAAGTTCAAACAAATTTGACATGAGATACAATTTGTTCTAAATATTTCATACACCTGCTGTTGTAGTTGATAAGCAAGCAGGTGAGTCCCCAGATTTGTGACCTTGCCTTTCTACACACTACTTCCCAGATGTTTAGGTTCCATTACTGTCCACTTAGGATGGCTCTCCTCGCTATTGTCCTCCATTTTTATAGCAACTTAGTTAACAGTTAACTTAGTTTACTGAAATGTCAAGAGGTTAAGCTGATTGTGAAGTTTGAGGGCGGCCTCTTATTTTTCACACGGCAAACAAACAGCCTAATGCGCTTATAGATTGCACATTTCAAACATGTTATTACAGTCTGAACATGAACTTTTCACCCCACATTCAAAGGAATCTTTGGATTTCGGATAAAAAGTGACAGCTCCATCCAACCAACCAACATGTCCTGCGTCAAGGCAAACTACATCACATATATAGCTTCAGTCTTATGTGACATAGCAAGCCAAGTGGATAAATACTCAGACAAATTGTTAGTGTGCCCTATAAGGGGTTCAGAGTGAGGCAAATGGCTGCAATACTAACCCAGTGTTTACCTTTGACAGACTGTGGCTATGGCTGTCAGAAGTACCTGGTGCGGCTGCTGACTTATTTGCCTGGAACCACCATTTCCAAGGCTCCTTTAACACCACAGTTGCTGTATGAAACCGGCAAGACAGCAGCCCGAATGGACCAAATCCTACAAGAGGTATAACAGTAAGAAGCCTCTGAGACTTATTAATCATTTGCTTGGTTTGGTAATATTACCTGATCTGTACCAGATGACATAGCGCTACACTATGTAAAATGTTCTTATCTTCAGACAAAACTTCTTCCATGTTTTGTGAAATTGTCTGAAAAGAGACCTGTTTTTTTCCCATCCTTCTGTGTTTTCTTTATGTTCATATGCATGTAAAATGTCTTGAAAGTTAAAAGGCTTAAAGTCTGCACCAACAGAAGCTCCTCGCTCCCACAGATAGGTCTGCCCCTGAAACGACTCGTCCACAGTCCTGCCTTTAATTCCATGACTTCGTGATGTCGCATTACGTCACGATGTCACATGTTTGTATAATTTATGCCTAGACACTTTTTCGGCACGACACATTGATTTAGCATAGCTGCTGTGTGTGTGTGTGTGTGTGTGTGTGTGAGATCTGGCTAATCAGAGGAGACTGGGTATTTGGGAGTCAGGTGCTAAAACAGAGCGTTTCAGACAGAGGCAGAATACAGCGCTGCAGTGCTGGACAGAATGAGAAAACTGAAATGTTTTTTGTGCACTAAAGCATGTAAATGTATTTAAGTCATGACCCAAAATAAAATGATTAATCTGAAAATGAATAAATCTTCTTGAAGGGAAGATATCTACCGCTACTGAGGCCAGATGTATAAAAGTATATATCTAGTCTAAAGCGATACTTGACCAAAACAATGTGTATGCACAAAGACAGAATTATGAATGTCCAGAATAATGTGTATGCCTGGTTCATACATCACACACACACACACACACACCTGTAAACCATCATTGTGATAATATCTCCATCATCATTATTATACGTCAGAAACGATCGATCAATCTTTGGCGCTCACATTCAAACAGACTTGACAAGGCTTCATAGTTCAGGATCAAGATCAAATGCGTGGAAGTAATGGCTCCATTGAAAGATAAATGAAAAATGTGTTGTGGAAGTTAAAAGTTAATCAGGTTAAAAATGAAATATATTGTTTTACACATTGTCACAACTTTAAAAAAAAAAATAGGGTTGTATAATAAAGGACCTACCCCTCATTAAACATGAAAATGGACTTCTGGCTTACAGCTAGTTACATAAGCTCAGTTGGTAGAGCGTGCACATTATTCACAGAGCTCGTGTCCAAGGACAGGGTTCGAATCCAACCCGGGGCCCTGTACTGCCTGTCATCCCTCCTCTTACTCACCTTACTTCCTGTCATCTCTCTAAGCCATCCTGTCTAGTAGAGCCATTAAAAATTAAAAGCAAACCCCAATGTTATCTTCCAAACCTAGGTCTCGTACTGACTTCCGCTTTGTATTATTGTTTTTTTATTGCGTTATTTTCAGCTACAGCACCCTCATCTTAGTGTGCTGCAGAGAGAGAAGTTCAAATGGAGTCTGTCAAGTGTTCCCCTTTTGGAAGAATACCTGAATGTGTTCGACGGAGATCCTCTTCAGGAGGTTGTGAAGGATGTCATTGATCAGTACAAGACCACTGTGGTCCCGAAACGCTGCAATTTCCGCAAGTGTAAGTGTGTTATTTACTCGATGTATTTGATTCTCTCTGACACTGCCCTGTATTACTCATGCACCTACCTGGTTCCCATAAACAGCAATTTCTTCTTTCTTTTTTAAGGCATTAACCACGGTGACTTCAATGACCTCAATATTCTTGTGCAACACGATGAGACTGACGGCCACAGGATTTCTGGCATCCTTGACTTTGGAGACATGAACACTGGCTACTACATCCATGAGCTAGCCATCAACATCATGCACATGATGACGGAGCACCCTGAACCTGTAGAGGTGGGTGGACCTGTCCTGGCAGGCTGGGAAAGTGTCATTCCTCTTAATGAGGCAGAGAGAGATTGTCTCTATTTGCTGGTGCTGTCCCGCTTCTGCCAGGCATTGGTTTTGTGTCGTTGCACTGCGAAACTGCATCCAGAAAACGCAGAGTATCTGATGATTACATCCAAGAGAGGCATTCATACTTTACGCCATCTCTGGGAGCTTGGAAAGGAGAAGGTGGAGAAGGTATGGTTTCAGTGTGCTGCCCAATTCAGTCACAGAAAGTGAGAAAGATGTGAGGAAAGCCATTCATAAATGTGTCAGCACAACAGGGTGATTCCACTGACCCGGTTCTCAGGTATCATTTTAAGACAACGAGTTAACAACAATGCATTATGTGTCAAAGACAAAATAATCCAGACATACTGAAGTAGGAATACTGCAGTGTGTCTTGTAGGAGAGGTAGAGTGGAAAAACTTTATACAAGAGTAAGTATTGATCTTCAATGGTAACAATGGACCATGTGCTGTAAACGCAAAAATAACTAACGAAAGCCCCTGTCATGTAGGAACTCTGGATACTATCTTGAAAATCACACCAGGCTATTCTCCACATGTGCCTGTTAACACATGCAGAACAGAAGACTGTCCAAGTCAGATGTGTTTGCACATGTAGGAAATACTCACCCTCGGACATTTGTGTATTTGCCAATAGTATTCACACATGCAGCTCCTTCGGGTATATACATGTGTGAAAGAGGTTTAACAGAGTGTCGGACAGCATTGAGGCCAAAGTGCTGTATAATGAGCAGTGTTGCCACAGTTACCTTGAAAAAGTAATCCGATTAGTGATTACTGATTACTTGTTTTTAAAAGTAACTAAGTTAGATTACAAGTGTGTTACATGTAACATTATTAACATAATAATAAAGAGGACAGGCCTAATTGCCTCTGCTCTTTCATTACACTTACAAATATATCTGCAGACTATTCCTGAGGCCAGAATCCCTCTTGATTAACTTCAGATAGCATTATATTTACTTCCTGCGTTTTATTCCGTCAGAGTACTGAGAGTTTAAATCCTTGCTCTGCACCATGAAGTGCGGCTCTTCAAGATTTCCTCTAACAATGTAAAAAATGGATCCATGGCATGTACACTACTTTCTGCCAACAATCCCACAGTGCATAAACAAGATGTTCTCAGAGGTTACCCTTTGTAGCAACCAGATGAACGTCATTAAAACTTATTTGTTAGCAAACGCCAACTGGGAAAAAAAAAGTATTTAATCGCAGTGTGTCTCTTTACATTGGGGTGCACAGATGGTGCAGTGGTAGAAATTCCTGTTCAGGACTATAAACAGTGTTTGATTCTTAACTAACAAATGTTTTGTGCGTTTGATGCTGAGAAGGTTGATGCCACCTTGATAGGAAACAATGCAAATCTCTGGAACCTTTGGGACCTTATCAGATAATGGGTGGCTTTTATCAAATTACCAGCTGTACTGTATGTTTGCAACTGTACAATGCAATAGGCTGCAGTGTGTCCTCTGTAACAGATCTTATGCCTTGTCAAACACATTTCATGCGGTTTGCTAGGGGAGAAATCATTGTTTATACAAGACTTTTGTGCAGTATGACATTCTGTTTTGCTTGGAAACCTATCTCAGCTTTTATACTGTGTGTTTAATGAATATCTGGGTCTACCGATGTTTTTTTTTTTTTTTTGCCAAGAATTATACAAATGTTTTTCTGCTTAAATGTTCAGTTTTCTAATGTTATTAATCTTTTAAAACATGAATTCTTGTTTTTGTTTGTTGAGTTTTTCAACACAGTAACATATCCTATAACGTTGTGCTTTTTCTTTTCTTTAGCAATACAAAGAGTACTCCCCCCCCCACCCCCCAAAAAAACAAACAAAAAAAACAAAACAAAACAAACAACAGATTACAGGATACTGCATGAAAAAAGTAAAGGATAAGGAACCATTTGGTCTACCAATGTTTACCATTTGATACCATTTTATACTGTTCAATCATTTCAATAAATAATATGAACCTCAAAAGAGTACGTTTCAGTTCTCTGATATGGTTACTGTACTATATTGTATACATACAATAACTCTATAATGAAGTGGTGAGAAATATTTGTATTGCATCTGCATTAGTAGTTTTTGACCCTAGTCCAACTAGAAACCGCTTATACATTAGAAGTAGTAGTATGGATGAGATTAATAAGGACTGCCAAACTTTCCCCATTTAAGGGCCAACACTGAAAAGTAATGGTGGTTTACTGGTCAAAGCAAGCACCTGTTGTATTGTGTGTTATTAAAAAAGATGCAAAAATGGAGCTAGGATACTGACTACTACTCTAACTTGACGGACTTCCTGCTCAAAGTGTCAATCTGATCATCATGTTAAAATAATGGAAAAAAAAGTAATTGGGGATCCTACACATTTAGTCTTGGTAGACTGTGACTGATGCTGGCACCTTTGCAGCTGGCTAATAGATAATTAGCCTGTTTCTCGACCTGCATTGTAAAAGATGCAAGACCGGAAATCGGTCAATCTAGTTACTATTAAAGCAAAGTGATGTAAGTTTTTATTCACTGTAACTGTCATTGGTTTCCTTGTCAGTCCCACAATCATGTGAGTCAGGTGAGTAGAAGTGTGTGACATTTTAGAGCACTGACTCACACACCACCAACTATGTTGGTCATACTATGGAGAAAAGGTTTTCTCTTTGCTTCAACTCTCATGATTTCATGATGGACAGAAATGTGCCTGTTGCTAAGGTTATGCCAACGGCTGTGAACTGTACTGTCGCTGCTGCCATCTAGTTAGCTCATCTGATATTACATTTCATAATTGTGTAACAGAAACCTGGGAAACGGCTGTTGAGACTGTGGAGGTGCCAAATCAAACAAAATGCCAATTATGACATAGTGTTGCTTTAACTCACAACGACCATAAAATGAGAGTTGACTTTGAAAAGAACATTTAAGTAGAATTCTTTGTAATGTTTCTGATCCAGAAACTAATAAGCCATCTGTTCCCTCGCTGAAGAGAATCCCAGAACTTACCTCCATGTGATAAACTGTTACGTCATGTAATACGCTGTTGTGCGTGACAACTGTAAAACAGCCAACATAAATGTAACAGCCCTGTATGAACAGTAGAAATCCATGGAGTTTGATCTGGCGTGGACATTCATGGATTCACTTATCTTGCATAAATATGCACATCAGACATATTCATGCTATGTTGTATTAAATATTAGGGAATAGGGGGTGGCTGCAGTCAGCAAGGAGTGACTGGACTTTCTTTATGGCTCTGTGTAAAGGGGAAAGTTCATCCAGATTTATGCCAGATTTTACTGCACATTCTCACAATGTGTCCCGACCTGTTTTTCAGGGTAAGCGACTCAAACCGGCAGATAAAAGAGAAGATTAAAACAGACTCAAAAAGACAAGAATAACACATTTTTATTAAAGAAGTGTCGACATTAAAACTTGCGCAAACTCCTTTTAACTCAGTAGCAAACTTTATTTTTTTAATTATCACCAACAAGTTTCCAACAGATTCATAGGACAAATTCACACGTTTTCTGGGATTGCACAATTATTCTAATCCTGCATAAGGCAAAGAAAAAAACACACAAATGCAGCAAAAACCTAAACAAATACACAAATCCCCCATAGCTGCAGATGCCAATATATTCTTAGAAACTATGAAGTGCTGATCTCATGTGATTGTTTGCTGGTGTCTTTATTGTTAATTTCTCTCTGTATCACGTTCCAGTTGTACATTATGTATGGGCTGAAATATGTGCCACTAGAAACTGAATTTGAATAGCTAAACTTGAATAATTGCATTAAAAAACTAAATTTGAATCACACAATTTGAATTTGTATTGTTAAATTTGGATCATTGCATTGGAAAACTGAATCTGAATATCATATTTTGAAATGGAATTTATAAGTTTATGAGTTTATTAGTGTGTGTATATATATATATATATATATATATATATATATATATATATATATATATATATTATACTTTATAATGATATATATTATAGTTCACATTTTTGTTTTGTTTTTGTCTTTGTTGTATGCTGTCTGTTTTTTGTTTGTTTTTTTGTTTTCGTGGTGCACGGGTGGCACTGTGGGAGCACCCTTAATGTCGTCCGGTTTCCAGCCAAAAGCATGTGATTCAGTTTTTATTGAATGTATATTGTTCATTATAACGATCGTTAATAAATGGTACATTTATATTTAATTAAAATGTAGTTCATAGTTATTTCACTGTTAATGGTGCACTATGTAGTTTTGAGAAATAATAACAACAATGAACAGAGTTTCACACTATTTTACTTTGTTCATATGTGGCAGACCCTGCCACCTTTATAGCTTCAAACAGTGTTCTGCAGACCTTATTTTCCTCTGAGAACACCTTGTTCATATAATTATTGAAAACATGTTATTTTTCTTAGTTTGTATTATTACCTCATCAATATGAAAAAAAATCCTTCTCTAAAACTGCACAGTGCCCCTTTAACAAACATACAAACGATTTATCTCCTAAAAATGTTTTTGTACATCACTTGCAACTTTAGAATTACCATCCAAATAGTGTGTATAGATAAACTACACAGTATCTATTAACCATATGCAAAGTATTCCGAACATCAGTTGTTACTTTATAATACACAATTACTTAATAAATGGTAAATAAAGCATTTCATTGTGATCAGACTTATCGCATCAGGATAGACTTTGTAAACTTTGTAAAACCAGACCATTGGACTGGGCCGAGCGGTTTTCCTGCCAGAACTGGAGCTGGACGCTGGACTCCTCGACACTCAAAAGGGCAGCCCGACTAAAAAGAGGTGAGCAGAAACCTGTTGTTAAAAGAACCAAATTCTGGATAATTGGCTATATACAAATTAAACTGAGTGAGGGAGAGGTAAGGTTGTCTGAAGCTTAAATATTAATATTTGAAATTTTGAAGCAAATACATCCTACTGAAAGAGTTGTATCATTAACGGTTAAAATCACAGATCGATGAATTTGAGTTTGCATAAGCATAATTTTGGGGCAGAGCTAAAGTCCTTGAGTTTGAGTCTTCGAAGCGAAACATATTTTAATTAAGTATAACACCTAATTCAAATATGTTTTGCTTCTAAGACTCAGACTATGGGATAGATACTTAGGTATTCCCCATCTAAATCAATAGGATTACAGGGCCATAGAGTAAACTGGATTTGGCCCAGTAACCCCCGCGACCCCTTGAAAAGGGGGGAAAAGGGGGGTAAAACGGTAACATCGCCGCGACCCTCACGGAAAAAGCGGAAGAAAACGAAACAAAACGAAATGAAAGAGAATCCAAATAGGTATTCAGGGTTCCCATTCCCGTTATTTTCAATCAAAAGTAGCCTAGTTAGTGTGTAGTGACAGTAGCAGTGGTTTGTGGGGTATGGGGCGTTGAAAAGACACCTGACCTCAGACCTGCCATTTGCCATGCGCCATGGTACCTTAAAAAAAAGCACTTAATATTGTGTTGCATTGTTATGCTGTGTTGAATTGCTGAGAACTGTGCTGAATTGTTGTGGCTTGTTTTGGTTGCTGTGTTGTGAGAATTGTGGTTGGTTCAAGGTTGTTGTAAGTGAGAGTGTGGGAAGAGAGAAAAGTAGTCACAACAGTGTCTAGATTCTCAAAACAGTGGTGTCTTAGTGGAGCGACCGGTGGGAAACCTAACGATGTCAACAAAACTGTTTGTGTGCTGTTGAAACCTAACTGCGGCAATGCAGCATTCAACTCGGCTTGTTGCTCGAACTCCGCACAAACCGGCTGGCCACTGGAAAAAGAATCTATAGGGTCTGTTGTTCAGGTGTATTCTATATAAACTGATTGGCTGCTGTAGACGAAAGTTTTGTGACTGGAATAACGTTTTTCGAGCGATGGAGTGATTGACAACGCAAAGTGATTGTTGAATAATTTTGAATGAGCTCTGTCTCCATCTAGTGGGTATAATCTGATATTTTTATATGTACGATTAAAATTTGATGTGTGAAGGAGTTTTGTCTCCATCTATGGTCATTCTCAGACATTGCTAAGGTTGATTTAAAATGATGATGATGATGAAATTATCCTGTCATCATAAAAGATATTAGTAAAATTATACTTATTATAAACAAATTATAGACTCAACGAACATAACATCACAATAAGGATAAAAGAAGTAATAAATGAGAGACTGTTTTGCACTGTGGGGAAATCTCACGAATTTAATTAAATCGCTTGAATTGCTATGCTTTGCGTTGTCAAAAGCTGACAACATTTGGGCCTGTATTTTTCGGAACGCATGTCGATAACAAATGTGAACAGCCTCATGGACACAGTCTTTACATGTCTCAACATGTATTATCTTCTATACCGATCAGGGGCGATTCTAGGATCTGACCTTTGGGGGGGCTCAGCCCCCAGGAAGCAGCTGACAGATTTTTCATAAAAGCATGACATGACGTGCAATTTTGATGTCAAAATTAAAGCACATTTATGGAGCAAAAGAGAGTTATTAAACACAATGGTCACAAAATGTCATACCGGATGACTGTCCGGACCTCATGATGAAATGTAAAAAAGCTGCAAAATACTTGAAAATAAAATAAATGTAAAAATCTCTTCCCCGGGCATTATTGTATGAGTTTTGCTTTTGATATATGAAATGTTACAAAAAATATGACATCCAGTGGATGTTATGCTTTGGAGCAGCTTGTCCCAAAACTGGTATGTCAGCCAATGTCATCCGGGATAACAAGCAATGTGGAGCAAATTTATGGGGCATTATGGGTCACACGTTATCAGACAGGAAGTTAGGCCATCAGGAAGACCCAACAGGACCCCTAAAAAACATATTCTGAAAACTCATTAACGTTATTGTTATCGTTATCGTTATCCAGTATGACACTTTTGACTAGTGTCAAATAAAATAAATTTTTTGAAGATGAGATTTTAAAAATGAGCAAATAACATCCTCAACAAAGGTAAAAACTACACTGATCTGCAGTTTTAACCTATTTACATTTTTGGTCAACTTGAAACCTTATTCATCACTGATTATCCAACCATGATCTATGCACAAGTTCCACTGACATACAATCCCTCCACTAAATTAGCCACTTCACCGGATGAGAGTCTAATATCTTCCTAAACCTGTGATGTATAACATTAATGATTATGGATGAACAATGATCAACTTTTCTCCAAAAAATAGATGTTGTAAACTGAGAAGGCTCAATTGACCACAGCTGTCTGTCTGTAATATTGTGCTCCGATACGGTTTTGCAGTGCTGCAGTTATACGTGTGTTATGAAAACAACACAAGTGTTCCCGACTGAAGGATTACTACAAGAGCTTGTGTTTGTCTCTTTTTGAGATTTGTGTGCTGGTGTCAACACAGAGTGTTTAATTTTGAAAAGTAACCGGATGTTATATTGTTGTTTCTGTGCGTGTTCCTGTCTGTTCAGTGCTAAATTCCGCTGAATTGCTTCGTCCTGCTCCATCCGCCGAAATAAAAAGTCCTGCGTATCTGCTCTGGACTGCTGGAGCAGATATGCGCCGCAGCGGACCTGGTGGAAGTTAAGACATTATCTAAAGTGAAAAACCAGCTCAGCTCCGCCAGGCAGCGGACACGTCTCGTTGAATCGCGGAGTTCGTTTCGCCATTGTTCGCTGAAAGTGAAACCTTCTCCTTCTGCGCTCAGAACAACTTTCGGACCCTCCCCCTCCACACATTAGCCGCTTACAGTGTCAGTCCCTGCGCATCTCACACATTGGCCTGCCAGCTGTTATTATAACAGACTCTCTAGGTCGCAGTCTGGAGCCCTGGATATACGATTTGTGGACTAAACTATAGGATGGGCTAAGGCAAGTTTTGAGTGGGCTTGAGCCCACTGCTGTGAAAGCTGTAACAATAATAACATTCAGTAAAAACGCACTTGCTAATTAAAGAATACACATTTTTGCACAGATCTCTGATATGAGCAAACTCTTTCACTGAATGATAAAACAACCAGTTTCAGTTCATTATAATGTACATAAGGGTGTTCTGATCAGGAGGCAACAATCGTTATCAGCTGATGAATGTTTATTTACCGTCAGATAAACATGAGACAGTTTGTTTGTGCTACAAAGCTACCAAGGAACATTTTCTCCTAATTGTCTTTTCAAGAAAAGTATCATTTTCTGAGGGGACGATGTGACGCCGTCTGGTTGAGCCCAGTTCAGAGCAACAGCTGACAGAGTTTAAACAGCTGACAGCAATTTCAGTTTACAGTAAATAAATGACGTCGAGCAGTGAGCAGGAAGTGGTGTAGTGGCTGCAGGGCACAAAGACTGAGACAACTGAGAATGACATGAAATATAGTAATTATTTTCCTCAACATTTTGATGGTGAATTTACAACACCACTCATAACAACTATGATGTCAGTAAGGTGAAGAAACATCCTTTTGATTTTTGATCAGTATCAGCCATTACTGCTTCCACTGATCTGTGATCAGCCCCTAAAATCCTGATCAGAGCACCCTTAAATGTACAACTAAAACCAGTCTATGATGATATCACTCTGTGGTGTTACGTCGCAGGGCCTTTTTAAACACCCTCTGTGCATCATCAGCAAGGTTGTTGAGTATATCATTCAAAGTACTGTAAGTTATCTTAAAAGACAGGCCCATTGCTGCTGGGATTCCAATTATTGGAATGAATCTGACCCATTCCTCTGCTGCCAATAATGCAGCTCTGCATGCACACTGAGTTAACACCTTTAGGATAAGTTCAGCGGTTATTTTGGTTGCAGCAAGTGGTGAAATGATGACAGCCTTCAAATCATTATATAACACACCTGTGATTTCAGCCAGACGCTTCAGTGATGGGTTATCAAGACCAAAACCAAATACGTATTGTGTGACAACACCAGCCAGCAAAGGTGCATCAACAGCAATAGAAAGACCAGGGACCGGCACCGCTGCTGCAGCTGCAGAAGCAGTAGCATACCACTTTATGCTGGCTTGGAAAGCCTCTTTCTTCTTGTTGATGATCTGCTGGCTGATGTTGGGCATGGCAAACAGCAGAGCGTTCCTCTTGTGTTCAGGAAGTTCTCTCTCTAGTGTCTCGGTTAAGAGACTGAAGTCATGCAGGTGGAGATCATAGCTGGACACCAGGAAGACCTGTGGAGACTGAATACCTTGATCCATAAGACCTGTGTCACACAAGGAATAAATGGTATGATTATTAATTATTATTATTAAATAGCAGCTTTTATTGTGAAAGTCTGACGCCTGCCTTGCGTGACTTATTGTTGCTGTTGCTTTGACTGAACATTCCTCCACATAGAATTTCTGTACTTTAATAAGCCACTGAGCCTGATCTACTTATCTGGATGAAAAAAAGGCTTTTATGTTTTTGTTTAGAATTTTCATTTATACTTAAATTATGTTGAGTGTGAATATGCAAGTATATGAATTGTCTCATTAAATAGAAATGCAATTTGAACAATGTGTCAATACATACAAAGTCTTTCTAAGTCTCAGCAGCTATCTTTTACAAGATTTTTGCCAGATGATGGATCCATATGCTAGAAAATGATGTGTATTGAGGTCAGATAAACATAATGACTAACATAATAAATTCACTCACTTCTTTACTGTGACAACTAGGCTTGTCAGGTTTTGATAATAGAAATCCAGTAATTAATTTCACAATTATTTTTAAGAATTCCATAAGTCACTTACCTTTAATGCAGTTTTCCCTGATTAGTTCCTTAGTCCTGGTCTCATTGAACTCTCTCTGACTCCGTCTCTCATTGTCAAAATCGTTGTCAATCTTTGAGCGAACAAAGTAGAACTTTTTCTTCATCTTCTGGATCTCCTGAGCGAGTTTCACATCATTTTCTCTGAAGCGAGTTGATGAGATGATGATGAAGAAGTCAAACTTCTCAAATCCAACAAGTTTCAGGTACTGATCAGCTGGAAACTTGGTGGTGCCAACACCTGGAAGATCCCACAGTGTAACATTGGGATAGTTTGGATGGGGGTATTGTGTAACAACTGAGGTGGTTTCTACACAACCAGTAGGAGCAGCTCCCTCAGCTCTGTTGTCTATGCCTCTAAAGGCATTAACAAAGGTGGATTTACCAGAGCCGGACTCTCCTGTGATGGCAATATTTAGTGGAGTGTTATTCTGACTGTCCAGATACTCTTGAATCTTTGTGATAGCTAAGGCCTGATCGTTGTTTTGTAGAGCTGCTTTAATTTCTTCAACTGGTTCATCGTCATGTGGAGTAGCCATGGTGGTCCTTGAAAGCTGTAGTAAAGAATAAGTAAAAGAAAGTTCGATATTGTTTACCATCATGTACAATCATAAATAGAATGCAGGGTTTGCATATATCACTGACAAGGTCAAACACATAACACAGCATGGAAAATATACTTAAATTACTTGTCATATTTCAATTTAATGTCAGTTTGTGAATACAACTGTGTGTGTATTTTTGTCCCCAGTGGAGCATTAAAGAATTACCACTATAATCTGGCTACATTCAGACTAAATCAGGTGGCGCAGTAAAACAATGCAGGTTGGTGCGGCATCAGGGTCACTCGATCTGTGTGTGTGGTGTGTTGGGAAACCCCATTGATCTGCTGCTTTGTTGTCAGGCTAGCAGCAAGCTGGTCCTACTATTGATCGTTTGTCCTCATCGATTGATTAAAAATAACAGTAAACAATCAGGATGAGGCAAATCATTACTGTGTGTTTTAAACTGGGGCATAAAAGACCAAACCGAGCGATCATAAGTGAACATAGAGCATAGACAGGGGCACCGCCGGGGGGGGGGGGTAGGATGATTCCAAGGGCCCGGCACTGACAGGGGGCCCTTTGAGGGGCTTATAACATTAGCTAATGTCAGCAGTTGTAAAGATTGAAGGCAGTCAGACAGCCATGAATCTAGTTTCTCAGTTTGAGCAGCAGCAGGTTCTTCATCCTCATCTCATCCCTCATTAAATGCTGACTGAAAGTTGTTATTACAAGTCATCATTTCACATTGAGGTGAAAACAGGTCAAATGTGGAGCGATATTTAGCTCCTTACCCAGTAAGCTAGCATGACATGTAGGGTATCCTGTGAGTCTACAGCTGTGGAGATGCATTAGACCTGCATGCAGGACTACGAGGGAGACAGTGAGCAATAACCGCATAACTGTCATGTTGTTCTTTTCACGAATAAGGGAATGATGTCAAAAATATCATATAAAATACAAACTTTTTCTCCAACCTATACAAGGGCCCAACTAGATTTTTTTTCATGGGGCCCAAAATCCCTGGCGGCGCCCCTGGGCATAGAACATAGAGGGCGTGGTGTATCATCTACAATCAATCTCAGAGCACATCTATGTGCATCTGTGCTATCACATCTGAGCACACACTGAGCTCATTATGTATATTACCCATTAGGATGTAAAGATACAGTTAGCCCACGGTTCGATATGTACCTCGGTTTTCAGATCACGATTTCAGTTTTCTTTGGTTTGGTTTGCATTCTTTGTGTGAGGAGAGAGAAAACTGTCATTGTTACTATCCAAAATGGTCTCTTAATTTTGCTTACTAGCAACAACAAAACGCATTTTACATTTCTTGTCAAACAGCGATATTGCTGTATACCGGCGGCACAGATGCATGCTCATGTTTGAAGTGTTTCCTCTTGTGTAGGTGACACAGGTGAAGCAGTTCTTGCAACCTGTAACTTCTCTTCACTCATTGTATTATTCAACACCTAAACCAACGCCCTACACCAAAGATTTGGAGATAGACAGTTGCTTCCTCAAACTGTCCTGGCCTCTCCACTCTGCTCATCATACTATCTGCCATGTTCACTGTAATTCTGTAATTCTATCCTGAACCAGTGCCAGCTCCAGTGTCATTATGTCATTTGCATACTAACAGTCATTGGCCAATTATTCGGGGAGGGATATTTTCCAGTTACACAACAACCCACGCTCACTGCAGGACACACACACACAGATGCATAGGAAGTAGCAATGCAACATTGAACTTCAGAATGAAAATCCAGGAGGTATCAGTGTGTATCGAATCATGGACAGCGTATTGTAAGTTTCAATATCACATATAGATTTTCGGCTTCCCTAGTGGAGATATGAATTTCAAAAATTACAGATCCTTTGTTCTGGTAAAATGACTTCCTGTTATTAATTTGTTTACTGTTAGCATTCAGCAAGACCTGTTTAACCCTTGGGGTCTCTAGGATGTTTGGGACAAATTTCAACCCCATCCAGTGAAAAATACTGAGATTCAGAATAAACATGAAAGGATTCCCAAAAATGCTTAAATTCAGTTCAGAGGGTTAACTTAAGAAATGTATAGCTTAAATAGTATTTGGAGTGCAGTTATAGGAATTTACAAGGTCCAGTGAATTTAACTGAAGTTTCAACATGATCTTTTGGGGGGGGAGAAAATTCATGACACCACATTTATCCTCTACTAGCCCAGGTCCTTGAACACTGTCTCTCCCTCTCTCAGTATCTCTTTGTGCTCTCAAGTTTGCCTGAATGTTTGCTCAACTTGAAAAATTATTACAGTGTGCCACAATTCTAGCTTATCTTTGAATCAAACATTTAAAAAATATATAAAAAATCCCATTTCTTGGTCAGAATTGAAACACATTATACTGTAATTCCAACGGTTTGATGCAATATGAGACATTAAACAATACAGCAGTGATCAACACAGGAGAGAAAAGTGAACTCAGCTCGCCTTTTCAAGGTTCAGAGTGGCTGACAGGAAGAGAAATCATGAAGTTTATTTTGAATTGAAAATGTACTTACACAGAAATCTTCTTGATGTTGTAACAGACGCTACTGCAACAGAAACAACAATTTGCCGTGAATGTATGATTCCGACCTGTGATCTGAATTGAGTGTTGTTGTTCAGCTACTGATAATTTGGTTCCTACTTGACTCCTTATATAAGCCTTAAATAAGTCAATCCAGTTTTCCCTGTTTTTACCCGTCATACATTGGCCAATGCCCTGCAAAGAGTGGCAGAGTATGTAATACTACACCTGACTGATGCACGTGTTCACTCATGTTTACCATGTGACTGATGCAGTATTATCTATAAAGCATCTGATTTACAAGAAATGAGAGGAGTGGCATAGTTGGTACGTTGCTGAACTCAGACCAGTGTTCGATGCCTTCTTAATGTGTTACATTATGCACACTTAAGTCAAGAAAGAATACTATATGTAGCTTTTGATGCAGATAAGGCTTTTGATAGGGTGGAATTTGAAGATCTCTTTGACGTTTTTCAGAGGTTTAGACTTAGGCCTGAATTTATTAAATGAGTGAGTGTTACCGGCTCAAGTAACAAAGAAAAGGGAGGAGAGACTTTGCATCCAATTCACGTCTATTGTTTTAATTAAGTCAAACAAACATAACGATTTTGGAATTATCTTCACATCAAACAGAACAAGAAGACAAAGGAAAGTTTCCACCACTCCTCTCAAAGGCCAGGCCCCTTTTATGTCCTCGGCTGGGAGACACCCAGCGAGCTGGAACATCCCCATTCAGGAACACAGGATCAGGCCTACAAGACGCGAAAACAGAGATAAATACATTACAGAAGAATATGGATGAGAGGCCCAAGGGGCCGTAACAGTGAGGGTGCTCTATAGCTCCCCAATGGCAAGAATATTGATCAACAGCATTGCTTCACAGGTCTTACATTTAGGATGCTGCATGAGAAGAGGCTCTTCCTTGTCCCCTTTGCTATTCTGACTGGCTGTTGTGCAACTTACAGAGGCCATAAGGTGCAAAAATGATATCTCTAGTGTGAGTCTTGGGGAAATTGTTTATAAATTGGCACTTTATGCTGACAAAGTCATTCTCTTTTGGACTAAACCCAAAATTTCTGTTCCTGCCCTTCCTGGCACTTCATGCTGTTGCCCTGAAGCAGAAAAATTAGATAAGAGAGACAACAATTTGCAGTAAATGTATGACTCCAGCACTTGAGTTGAGGTAAGTGTTGATGTTCAAAATTTGGTTCCTACTTGCCTCCTTATATAAGCCTTAAAGAAGTCAATCCAGTTTTTCTGTTTATTACCCCTCATACACTGGCCAATGCCCTGCAGAGAGTGGCAGAGGATGTATTATTACACCTGACTGAGACACTTATTGGTTATGAATGCAGGAGGCATTCTCATTCATACTTCCACACAGAAACTCCATTCACCGTTCACAAATATTAGTACTTTCTGACCTGAATTCAACTTTTTCACAGCATTCATACTTTTCGCACAGTTGCAGTTCAAACACTGGTAACTTTTCAGCAGTAGCGTAACATCATGGTGATGGGCCTCGGTGCAAATATTTTTTTTGTGCCCCTAAACACAAGCGCACACTCGTGTGCACTGCATGCACGCACGCACACGCGTGCACGCACACGCATGCACGCATACACACATCAGCAAGCGGGCATGTCACAAGAGAGTGTCCCGCAAAATGATCAAGGCGATGGCAAAACAAATGTTCACCACTGTGAGAGACGAGGAGTTTGCCGCGAGTGCTGCACTGTAAATCCGAATAAGTTCAGAATACTCAAAACTTTTGTGGAAACCGATTACCTCAAAGTTTTTGAGTAAGTAAATTAGAATATTTAAGTAAGTTTGTACTTACATATTTTTACATCATTTACACTCAAATATTACTTATTATTAAAAAAAAAATTGTGAGTGTACTGTACTTAAAACATTTGTTTTAATTTGTATATACGTTTTAATCTTTTTGTAATGACTTGTTATGATGATATTGTACTTAATTGATCAACATCTTTAAACTCAAAAAATATACTGGTTAGTAACCAAAAAGATAATTTTACAAAGCTCATAAACTACTATTTTTTTAAGTTCAGAATACTCAAACTTCTTCACACAAAAATGTAGAATATTTCAAATGTTTTTATTCAGATTTTATTCTTTTTCTCCAAACCACTTCGGTCACAGCAACAGAGCTGTAAGTATACAAACACCACATACACACATCTGTATGTTAACCATGGACATCCAACTTGTAAAACCAGGCCAGTAAAACCAGGCCAACAAATGCACAATCTGAAAATGTAAACACACCCCGTTTGGTTGAAGGATACCTTGCATATCATGAACCGTCAACATATACATCCACACATACATTATATAAAAACAGATTTGTATGGTTATGTATAAATCACTGCAAATGTTTAAATGTTTGTATAAAAGCATTGGGAACTTGTGCTCAGTGTAAAGGTATGGCCTTTCAAAACAGCATCTTCAAGTTTTTTTTACATCTACGGCCATTCAAGGAAATAAATAATTTGAAATGAATAAAAAATAAATTAAATAAATAACCAAAAAGTAAATATCAGGATATCAGATATCAAGTCATTGCACATGAATAAAAAATAAATCAAATCAATAACCAAAAAGGAAATTTATAGATTTAAAATCTATGCCTTTTGAAAAGAGAGGCCAACAAAAACTCTGTTTCTCCAGGTAAACGAATCAGACACACCCTTTTGGTGCATTATTTTTGTCCTGCACTCACCCTGGTGCATTTTTGGAAGTTAGTGTATATCTGCATAAGCAGAAAAAAAACTGTTTAATAACCCTCTTGTTGTCCTCCTGGGTCAAGAAAGGAAGGAAAGAAAGATGGAGGAAGGGAACAGATTAGATCATGGCAGGAAGAAGAATGTAGGGAAAGAAGGGAGGAAAGAAGTGAAAAGGATGGTGCAAAGAAAGAAGGGAGAAATGAAGGAAAGAAGTCAGGGCAAAGTAAACAGATTGGGTCAAGGAAGGAAGAAGAAAAAAGATGTAGGGAAAGAAGGGAGGGAGGAAAGAAAAAAGAAAGAAAGCAAAGGGAACAGATTGGGTCTCGGAAGGAAGAAGGAAAGGAAATGATGGTGGAAGAGGGGAGAAAGGAGGGAAAGAAGGACCATTCGAAACAGGAGGACAACAGGCAAATCTTAAATCAATGTAACAACAAACATGCTACATCATACAGGTAACGTCTACACTGTAAGCAGGTCATTTTTTAAAGAGAGCAGAGCAGGTTTCAGGGGTGCACCGTCATCCAACCCCCTTAGAACCTTTTATATGAAAGTGAAGGTGCCAACGAGCTTCTTTGGGTAGTCGAGATGTAACAGATACACCAGCCCAAACAGTAACACATATGCATCGGCAAACGTGGCAATG
Organism: Diplodus sargus; assembly: GCA_903131615.1. Lineage (NCBI taxonomy): Eukaryota > Metazoa > Chordata > Actinopteri > Spariformes > Sparidae > Diplodus > Diplodus sargus. The sequence continues at coordinate 2,724,849 of CAEMYA010000103.1, read as the reverse complement.
TCCCTCATGATGAATTCATCTTCCACCACAATGGCTGTGGATACGGGACTGAAGTGAACGGGGGATGCACTTCTTTCTCTGATCATCGTGACAATACCAATGGGTGTGTCCCCGATGTCTGGCTCCTCTGATTCCTCAGTCTGGAAAATGCAAAAGTACACTGGTAACTATTTCTGAATACTTATACAGCTGCCCATTCAAAAATTAAGTATACAACTAAGTATTACGCATTAACAACAAAGATAAGTTAACCCCCTCCACTACTCCTCTCCCCCCCCAATTAAGGTTAAGTGGCTCAACTAGAAAATTTCCCCTCAGATATTTTGAGAAATCCCTTGGACCTCTGCTGGGGGTGCCATCTTAACCTGTGTGTGAGTGTGAGTGAGTGAGTGAGTGAGCAGAAAGAGAGGAGTGAGTATGTGATGGTGAGAAAAAGAAGCCTTAGGGCCCTACTTACAACACCAAGGCACTTCAAAAGAGCTCCAATGGTAAAAGGTGATTATTGATGAGATCTTTTATATAAATATATTAAGACTTACGTTCCAAGTCTTGAAAAACTGTGTGTCCTCTTCCCGCAGGTATACTGAGAGAGCACGAAGGGCCACAGTGCGTTTCATGTTGATATCCTGCACATCCTGTGTGGATAAACAAAGACACATGAGAAAAAAAACAGGGGCCCTTTGCTGCCGACAAAGTATGACTTACTGTACTAAATATGTACATGTTACAGGATAACTAATTGATTTAAAGTTAAAAGTGAAGGACTGCCCCTTGTATAGTAGTAGTATATAGTAATGAAGTGGTAGTAAATGCTGACAATCCTGGGAGCCAGCTGTTCCATGTGGATAAAATTTAGACAAAGTCCATTTTAGCTTTTTTCAACTCACCTCAGTTTCATAATACTGTAGGATGTCTCGCAGTGCTCCTGCCACCCTTCCAGTACGAGCTGCCTTCTGTCTGTAAAGTTCTATGAGCTGTGGAATGTGCCGATCTAGTTCAGAATAAAACTGGTTCCGCAAATTTACATTGGTGATCCTGTGGAACTCAGCACAGACCTACAAAATAACATGGACACACAAAGTATGTGAAAGACAGTAAAATACCAAAGGGAAAGACATCATAGTCACATTTGATGGGTGCACTATCTTTTTAAAATGAATAGCCAGTACAATAAAAATAGTTTAAGATGAGCAGAAAACACTTTGAGTCTGTGTATTATTGTTTTTGTTATTATTTTTACCTGTGATTGGACCTGAAGGGCAGGCCATCTCTCCAGAAAGTCCTTCACCAATGGGTCTCCCTGAACAATTTCCTGACGACGAAGTGCAAAGGTTGTCTGCATGAGTTTCTCTATTGATTGTAGGTTTCTGTCGGCTCTATCAACTTCAGCTTTCATCTCTATTCTCATTTCCTCCAAACTGTCCTCGTTTTGTCCTCTTGGGAAGTTTGGGAGAAAGTTTACTTCAGCCCTTCTGGCTTTTTTAATGTTCGAGTGGGGATGTGCTTTCTCTGGATTATTCCTGCTTCTTTTCCCTGTATTTACGGACACCTCCTTGCATCCAGCTCTTGCCAGCCTAGTACGGTAATTTCCCATTTTAAATTTCAGGCTAATTTTCCATCCGTACCACCCACACACAGACCCCGGCTCTTTCAGACATGGGTGAGCGTTAATCAGGGCTTCAGCTGCCATGCCTACATCCCTGTCGCTTGGGTACGGTTTAAAAGAGTACATTAAGGAGGCCATGTTCTCTAGAATGTTGTGTTTTTGTGCTCTGCTTAATTTTAGAGTCTTTCCACAGCTCTCAAAAACACTGTTCCCCTCTTGCAAGACATGTTCAACTTCATACGAAAAAGTTGGGACAGGGAAAACATCAGGCCATGTTTTTTGCCGTTGGCTTACAGGCACGTGAGGCAGGATATCTGTGTCTGAACTACCACATGAACTTAGGTCACTTTCTGATCTAACAACTCTAAGCGTGCCCTTCTCTGGCAGGTCTTCTACATCAACCAAACAGCAGAGCTCTCCTCCGAAGTCCGGATCCTCATACTGTAACATGAATTCAAAGTCCAGCCTTGGCTTAACTTTGTCTTTCAAGATGCCGATGAGCTCATCAACTGATGTTGGCCTCTCATTCAAAGTCACTTTCACAGCCACATCAGTAGCTATGTAGACACGAAGAAGGTACTTTGGGGGCATGGCCATCAGCTGAAAATCAAGAGAGAGAACAGTTATCAAATTTTGTAGGGAATGAAACAACAAAACTTAGTCTAAAAAATCATCTTTACACATTCATTTACACAGTCAAAAACTTAGAATGAAAGAATTTAGACATTTCCTTTCATCTCAAAATCAACTCACTGTTCAGCTGCTGTGTAGTTATTTTGAGCACAAGGTATGAATTACTTTCTGTTCAGCTGTATGAAGCGCTTGGGTGTCAACAGAAGTTGTCCTTCAACATGGTACGCTGAGAGCGGTAAGCTGTCATTAAGCTCTAATATGTTGATGACTGTTAAATTTCCAGGGTAAAGTTTGTACGATCTCAAGTGTTCAATGTAACATGACTTGTGTTCCCTGCATAGAAACATTACATCACTGTTAACAAGTAGGATCTGCTCAATCCTGCTAAACTGAGGCAGTCCTCCCTCTTGTCCCACAGATACAAACCTCCCAACATCATACATGGTGCCATCCAAAGTGATGTTTGATGTGCTGTATATGACACTGCTGTCTGTTTTTTGTCTAATGTACTGTTGAGCAACATCTGGAAGGACTGAGACCAAGACTGAAGAGACATTTGATGCCTGCTGGTGTGGTTTAAAGAATGAGGGTGCACTGAGGTAGTATGCTACCATGTGCTGATGCCGTGTTGCTAGGGTTTTCACCACATTCTTAAAGTTTTGTGTATCGTGTATTACACGCTTGAAAAACCTATGCTTTCCTTCAAATCTCATAGTCCACAAATGGACAAGGGGTCCAAAACAACGTATGAGATCCGGGTAGTGCTCTAAATAGTGATGCTTAGGAAGCAGTCTGAACTCAGGGAAAACCTCCTGAAGCATTCGTCTGTGATCCTGAATCTTGGTCTTCAAATAGTCAATAGATTCATCATCAAATGTTGGGGACAGGACTAGTTCGACAATATCTTTTAAATCCATCAATATAGTCCAAGCCCCATCTCCATCAGGAACTGTATGGCCTATCATCAATGGCAGTAGTCGCAACAATGTGCTGTTCTCATGACCATTACCACCAATTGACCGCTTTCTGGCAAAGGTCTTTGAAATTGGCCGTGGTCTGTTAACTTTATCCGAGTTTTCGTATTGGAATGACATGATTTTTCTGTTTAGTCCCTCGAGAGTTAAGTATTTAAGCCTTATCATCTCCTGAATGCAGAGGGCCAACTCTACCGGCACAATGCCCTCAAAAAGGTCATGTAAAATATCAGGTGGGAAGCCAGTGGTTGTGTGAAAATGCTGTAAACTCTCATTCAAGACACAATCCCCTTTGACACCAACTGCACTGTGACTCTGATCCCCTTGCATAACAGCCAGCAAATTACGGTCATGACTGGCTTTGGTCCTCAGACAAAATTCACCATCTCCAACTTCATGAGACAGAATCTGGTCTCGTGTGGCATTGCAAAAACGACAAATGTGTCCTGCACGGAAGGATTGCATGAAGCCTGCTAATGCGTGTGCTGCCAGGTTGTCAGACACAACACAAAGAACAGTACCTTGAACTGACTGGCCAAGAGACTCGATGAACACACCGTCTTGTTCAAGAGTGCAAAGGTCTTGTAACAAAGGACGGAGAACTGTTTTGTATCCATACTTCTGGACATCAGGGACCTTACAAATGGCTGCTAGCTGAATAACATGCAGCGCTGATCTGTATTTAAGTGGAAGATCTGCAAGCACCCAGTAAACTGAGCACAGTTTGTGAATTTTTCTTGAAGTGCCTAAAGGATTAGCAATTTCAATATCATCAATGTACAATAAAATTGGCAGTGAGGGTTCTAAGGAAGACAACAAATTATTCTTTTGAAAATATAAACCATCTTGGTGGCTTGTGTAATGGCCTTTTTGTGACACCTTTGTTTCCTTTATTCTTTCCAGGATGTCTGTGTGTTTAAACATTTCCTGGATCACCTGGAGAATAGGGACATAGGCTACTCTGCATCCAGGCTCCAACTCATACTGCACTGGCTTCACAACAGGGAAATTTTTTTCAACAAATGTTTTTCTTCGTTTTTTGGTTGACATCTCCTCCCCTTTAGTTGTGGCACTGACAAAAATATTTGTGTTCATAACCTCATTTACTAAATCATTCAGGGTAGCTTCAGTAATAGAGATATCATGCCTCTGTAGTGTCTCCTTTACAGTATCCCTGATGAGAGGCTGAGACAAGGAAAATATCTGACTGAGATGATCAACTATTTCCTGAGTTGCCATGTCAGAAACGTGGAGAACAGTTTGCATCTTAAGGAATAATGAGGAGAGATTATGGCGCAACTGGGCTCTCAACTGACTGGAGTCACATACACTGTCATCCTCAGGATTATCAAATGAGTCTGCATGCTGGGATAGGGAATTATCTTCATAATCAAAGTCAGCAGCATTTACAGTAGCATTTTCTGTTGAAACTATCTCATCACTAAAGTCTGAACTATTTGCATGTATCCTACTTTTGTGTGTATTAAAAGAAGAATACACATTAGTGCTGTAGTTACAGTTTTTAAATGGGCATGTTATCGTCTCACGTTTTTTTAAATGGCCCCTTAAATGAGTGAACAATGTTTCTTGTGAGAAGGGCTGTTTCAAGTTACACACAGAACAGGTAAAAGCTGCCCTTTCTGCTTGTGCTGTGTGACTTGCACTGGGTCTACACACATCTCTGTGAAACCGTGACAAATGAATTTTCAAGGCATTAAAGGACAGAAATGTACAAATACAAGAGTCATGGAGACATGGTAGAGGGCTAACTCTAGAGTAATGGCTGTGTTTCAAGCGATAGTGCCGGAATAACTGTGCCCGGGTGTCTGCAGACACAATACACAATTTGCACTTCCACTCCATTACTCAAACAAAAGTCGTCTTCAGTGTCTTTCAAGATAGATGTTTACCAGAGGTTCTGTGCCATTCACTGCTCTCAGTGCTCTTCTCTGGTCTCAGGTGTTTGATCCTGTGGGATGACATAAAAAATAGCACTCTGAAACCACTCAAACAATGCAGTCCAAATTTCTAATTAGAATATTTTAGCTAGAAATAAATAAAGTAATTTATACATTTTAAAACACAGATTGTGAACCCTTTCCAGTCAGTTCATGCAACACGTCCTCACCAAAGACCGGTGGTAACGTAATGTTAACTGTGACCGCGTGTTACGCTTAATTTGTAAACAAGTGCAAAAACTGCTCACTGAGCAGCACCGGACTTGTCTGTATCATGCCCTGGCCACGTTACTACGACTACTACCACTACTGCCGTTACTTATACTAACACCGGACTCGTCCCCCCCCACAAACAAACAAACAAACAAACAAACACACACACACACACACACACACACACCGTCTTCTTACTTCGAGGGGGAGGCGGCTTTACCGGACCAAACCGGCTTATTTTCAACCAAATGTTAACTTTACCAGCAGAAACACAATTATAAAGAATAAAAATAGCGTCGACTGACAATATTTATCGTCATTATTGCACTCAGTTCGCAACACGTCCTCGCCAAAGAGCGGTAACTGTGACCGCGTGTTACGCTGAATGTGTAAAATAAAGCGCAGACAAACAAAAAACAACAACAAAAACTATTTCGTTGTGGCATTTATGCAATTAAACAACATGCAAGTGAGTTTTGGAAGACTTTACCCTTATACTTACAAGTTTTCTTAACTTCAGCAGCCGATGCACTCCCCTCGCTTCACGACCGCCATGTTGGTTTGAATTTTGCCTCGTTCGGTGCCGCCAACGTCATGGCGCAATGACGTCATTACGTTGCACGCCTCCGTGCATTCAAAGGTTTTGAGTAAGGTCGTGATGATCGCTCAGACAATTTAAGTAACACGAAATTATAACTGCATTCCTCGTTCGGAACACTTAGTAACTTAAAGTTGGGTTGACCTGATAGCGGATTTTGTTTGTTGTTTCACAATACTTTTGAGTTAGTAGTAGTGTTCGGGTTTACAGTGTGGTTGGCTAAATCTTTTTCCTCCACCCCGCAACAACTTCACTTGCAGAAGGATGCCGGAGAATTCACTGAGAAGCTGGTGAAGTTTGTGACGTTTTCATCCCAGATTTTTGAGAGGAATTAATTAAACGCCCGTCCCAAATTGCCGCCTGCTCCCAAATAAACGCCTGGTCTGTTAAGTGATTGAAATAAATAAACGCCTCAGCTATTATCTGGTATTGTACAGTATGATAACTCTCCCGGCCCGGTGACAGAGACATGCATCACAGTGCTCAGCTGCAGACACAGCAGAGAGGTGACGAGACACGACTCATCATGACTGACAGGCATCAAGGCCACTCAGCGTTACCTTACCGACCCGCCCCCAGCTATTTCATTCACAAAAACAGGGGGCTGTGGCAATTCTGGACAGCTGTTTTTTTGTTTATTTGTTTGTTTGTTTGTTTTTTCTTCCTTTATGGGCCCCTGACAGCGTCTGGGCCCCGGTGCAGCTGCACCGGTTGCACCACCGATACTTACGCCACGGCTTTTCAGCCACTTTGAGATTTTTGCATTGGTGTGTATCAGAGGAGGCTCGTACATAAAGAAAGAGTAAGTGGTTGAAATAAGTCATTACCAAATCTCAGTATCATTTATAAAATATTATATATATTTTATATCGTAAAAATATTCTATTCTATTCTACTAATGAAGCTGATATTAGGTACAGCTCTAGAAACAGTTCTTAGCAACAAGCTTCACAAAAGCACAACAAACTGCGAGATGGTTAGTTTGGATTTCACTTTATTGTGAATATATTTATGTTACTTACATTTATGATACTGTTTCTGTCTTCCATGTTTGCAGTCACACATATATCAGGAAAGCAAATGTTATTGAAACAGGACAAAAATACAGTAAATGAGAACACTGCAACATTTCAGGGATGGTTTAACAATTTGATAGTAGATTAAATAAAGTAATGTAAAATGTTAAGCAGCTTTCATCACTTAACTTTTCAGTAACAGCCATAAGCATAACATATCAAATCAGCCCATGTGTGACGTAATGAGAGAATGAACAGTCAAAGATAAAGAGAAGGAAAAGAAACACATAAGGGAGTACGAAAGAAACCAAAGAGACAGACTGACACTTGGAAGATGGACGAGAAGCTGATTAACAACCATAAACAACCAAATGCTAAAACTTTGTTTTCTCTGCTGGCAGGAATTAAAGGAGGGGCCCCATGACAGAACATGGGCCAATAAAGATGATACGGAGAGGCAAACACTTGACAGATAAACCAGCTACAGTATAATTCAGTTCTAAGTATTTTATTGGTCTTTTATGCTTTCATTAAAGACAGTAGAGATAGCAGGACTGCATGAACGTTGCTCTGTATGCTCAGCATCTAAACCCTCCAGCTACGGGGACACCCCAAACATTAAAACAATTATTTCATGATCAATTAATCTGCCACTTATTTCTAAAATTACTCAATCATGAAATAATGAATGAATCAGTAAGTCTATGAAATGTCAAAAAATGTGAAAAAGCTTCATCATGGTTTCCCAGAGCCCAAAAAGACGTCTTCACATGGCCTCTTTTGTCCAATCTACAGTCTAAAACTCAAAGTCTCTTCATGTACTGTCATGAATGACAAACAAAAGCACAAAATCCTCACATTGTGGACACTGAAAACAGCAACCCTTTACATTTTTGCCTAAAGATGACAAACAATCAGTCCATTATCAAAACAGTTGGCACCAAGTTTTCTTTGGATTGTCTAATTCATTGAATTGGCTAATGTTGAACATGCCAAACAGCAGAGCGTTCCTCTTGTGTTCAGGAAGTTCTCTCTCTAGTGTCTCCATTAAGAGACTGAAGTCATGCAGGTTGAGGTCAAAGCTGGACACCAGGAAGACCTGTGGAGACTGAATACCTTGTTCCTGAAGACCTGTGTCACAAAAGGAATAAATGTTATGATTATTAGTTTTATAAAATGAAGAAAACATTGAGATTGGGTTTTTACATAACGTAATGATACATGTGTAAATTCGAGGTCTAAAAGCTAACTTTTGCTAGATTTCTGCTAGATAATGGATCCATATGCTAGAAAATGAGGTGTATTGAGTTCAGATAAACATAATGACTGACATAATAAATGCACTCACTACTGTGACAACTAGGCTTGTCAGGTTTTGATAGTGGAAAATTCAGTTATTCAGTTCAATTCAATTCAAAGTGCTTTATTGGCATGAAAGTTTGAAAAAACAACAATATTGCCAAAGCATCTTGTCTAAACATTCGGACATTAACAATAACTTAACACAAACACTAACACAATATGATGGTTAATATGATTTTTTGTGTCTTCCTGTTTGAATTGTCAGTTTGTGGTCACTGAGCCTGAACCTGGTCAAGACCTGTCTCTGCTTTCTATCTCTGACAGTAGAGAGATATAATCTCTTTTTAGGGCTAGATAACATTCTAATCTGCTTTGGCTTTTAGTTTCTTCTATCTAATGTTCCAGATAGGTTTCTTTACATTGTGTTATAATTTGCTTGACTTACTGGTGTTTGGAGAGCAGTGTTGTTGTGAGGCTGGTCCGACTGTGTCTGAGAGGGGGCAGTTACCCTCAGTACCAAATGACACAGGAGACTCTGATCTGGGCTCAGCTCTTGATTTTGGAGGGCTTTGGAGTGGACGGTGTCTCAGCAGCTGGATTCCAGGTGGTTAAAAAAGTTAAATGTTCTCTTTTGAATGTTAATTATCAGTGGGTATCTGCCTAATCCTGCTCTACATGCATCCAATTGTGAATGTTAAGGCAAAATGTTTGTATTATATCACATGAAAAGACGATATGGTCCATGGTTTCAATGTCATTTTCACAGAATGTGCATAAATTGTCACCGATATTAAAGCGTGGTCTAAGTTGTTCTGTAGAAGGATAAATGTTGTTCATAATTTTAAAGTTTTTTTCTTTCATCTTGGGGGGTATTGGAAATGTTAGGTATATTGTTCTTAGTTTATCAATTGATTTATTGTCAATTTATGGAGGATATTATTTTTGTTTTGTCTGCCGGGGAAAAATGTTTAAGTGAGGCAGTTTGAAAGTAAAGCGAGTTGCATGTACAAACCTCTCGTCCAGCGTCCTTTTTATACACAACAGCCAGATTGGGTGTTTTTTCGCTACATATTAAGGCCTGTTCACTGTATGTTTTAGCCGGTTTTCGCCTGGAAGGCTCGATGGAAATCTGGCGCTGTGTTGAACGAAGTTAAACTGTGAGAGAGCGCCGTTTACAAATGCCAGAATGAACGCATTCACAATAACATTCAACAGTTCATGTTTGCCCAAAATATGAACGGGTTCATGAACGATCATTCACTGAACGCGTTAAGGCACAACACTGGACAACAATACATCAATACATGTGTAACATCTTTCTAAGTCTAAGCAGCTAACTTTTACAAGATTCTTGATAATTGATACATGTACTACAAAATGATGTGTACTGAGTACAGATAAACATGATGAATAACATAATAAATGCTCTCACTTCTTTACCGTGACAACCAGGCTTGTCAGGTTTTAATGATGTAAATCCAATTATTAATCTCAAAATTATTCTTTATTGTAAGTGATTAGTTCCTTAGTCCTGGTCTCACTGAAGTCTCTCTGACTCCGACTCTCATTGTATAAATCACTGTCAATCTTTGAGCGAACAAAGTAGAACTTTTTTTTCATCCTCTGGATCTCCTGAGCTCCCACAGTGCAACATTGGGATAGTTTGAATGGGGGTATGGTGTAACCTCTGAGGTGGTTTCTACACAACCAGTAGGAGCAGCTCCCTCAGCCTTGTTGTCTATGCCTCTAAAGGCATTAACAAAGGTGGATTTACCAGAGCCAGACTCTCCTGTGATGGCAATATGTAGTGGAGTGTTCTTCTGCTTGTCCAAATACTCTTGGATCTTTTCAATAGCTAAGACCTGATCGTTGTTTTGTAGAGCTTCTTTAATTTCTTCACCTGATTCACTGTCATGTGGAGTATCCATGGTGATCCTTGAAAACTGTAGTAAAAGATAAGTAAAAGAAAGTTTGCTATTGTTTACCATCATTCACAAATATAGATAGAATGCAAAGTTTGGAGATATCACAGACAAGGTCAAACACAGTTTAACATAGCATTGAAAATAAATACTTAATTGTCACATTTTATTTTGATGCCAGTTTGAGAATACAGCTGATAAAAGTGTATGATTGTCCCCAATGTCAACCAGCTGTTACTATAATATGGGATTGTGCAAAATAGTCACAGATGCTGCTCAGTTACAATCAACAGTGTTTATTAAAGCTTTTCTCCAAAAACACAAACTGCCTTTAACAAACAACAGTTGCTTTCAACAACTAGCAGCACAAAAACATAAGCAAGCCAAACATATAACTGGGTAGAGGCGTGTGTGTGTGTGTGTGTGTGTGTGTGTGTGTGTGTGTGTGTGTGTGTCTGTGGTAGGAAGTCTACCACAGGACTATAAAGTTGATGGACGTGATAAATCTCGTTGGAGAGACTACAGGATATACCAAACGTGACTTGGCGAAGTCACGCGAGAATACGAATCCCGAGGTGATGATTCAGATTCAACTGAATGATATATCTGTGCTGTGTTCCGATATCCATACTTCCATGAGTACACTGAAACATAGTACACTATCCGCACTTACTAAGTACAGAGATTTCAGTAGGTGAGTGTTGTTCCAAATCTAATACTCCGTGGTGCCCTTACTGGAAATTACGATCGTGACAGCCGCCGTGGCTCGTCACCCGCCAAAAACATCCTGCTGTGAACGGTGAACAAAAGACATCTACGGCTTTACTTTTTAACAATTACAATCCTACAATCCTGCAATATGGCTCCGCTGCAGACGCTGTTGTCTCGGTAGCTATTTTAAAAAAAGCTGAGGGCCTCTGCCTGGCTCTGCTTCTTCAGCATGAATGAGTTCCTAGCAAGCGTAATAACACCGTTAGCACACAGTACAGTAAACCATAAATAGGACGGTCCTTTCACAACAAATATAAGCATTTAAAAAAGCATGCTATATACTATCTGTTTCTGCCCAAACAGAAGCCTCTTACTTGAGTTGCTTGTTGCGACTAGCGTGTGTCCCATCTTAACTCGAAACTCCAACTCGTTTTGGAGTGCGGGATCAGCTGTAGCGTCCTAACAGCTGATGAAGGCAGGCTGCTATCACACAGCGGGATCGATCAGATGGAAGGACCGGACCTCGGTGGTTCCGTCTCTTTCTAAAGATAATTTCCTCTTTCTGCAGGCGGTGAGCAATGACTGGGTTGTGCAGTGTTCCTCTATGGATCCAAAATAATAATAACGAATATTCTAACAAAAAACGAAAGTAAAACAAAAACAGTCTCTGGCTTGTCCAGCGAGGACGGAACTGTAGCCTAAATCAAGCAAAGTGAAAAACGTTTCTCAAAGTACACCATTACGATAACTGTTGCATGAAACTGGAGTCTCTTCACAACATCTTTGTACCCTGGGAATGCGACGTGCAGAGGGGTCTCCTGACCTTTAAACTCTGTGTGACGTCATGGTCATCCTGTCAGAGTTTTATGGCCCGCGGCCACTTTAATCCAATAGGGATCAGGTGAAAGTTTCTGGGGTGGGTCGTACCTTGATTTACAGTTTGTCAGACCGTATGGGTGTTGGCCCAGTTCCTTTGTTCTTGAACTCCTCAGGTTGATAAGGCCCTAGTAGTTAGGCTTTTCCCCTACAGGCCTTCTCTTTGTTTGAGCCATGTGGCATGAGGCCCAACACCGCAATTACAGCCAATTGTTGAATCGATTTTTGGTTTTTCAAAATGAATGACTAGTATTACTCTTTCTGTGAGAATAATTTTTTGACAAACTGTACTTGATATGCCTGTAAAAAATACTTTTTCTGACCCTAAAATATCCCAATACAGAACTTAAGCACATGTACTGTAATTCCAAATGTTTGATATAAGATGGTTTTTTCAAGAGACAAAACAAATTGACTCTTTCACTTGCCTCAGGATGACAAGATCATCAACAACACGGTCAACAAACCAGCGAGAGTTTCAGATATGTATATTCAACTCCCCATCTTCCCCCACTCTTGGGAGCCAAAACGCGTGCTAAACTGCCCTCGTGGGTGGAAAAAACACACTAAACTGACCCTTGGCTGGTTAAAACATGATAAACTGCCCTCTTGGATGAAAATAACACTTAATTAATCTCTTGGGTGGTTAAAACAAGTTTAAGCGCAATACCGGTTGGCAAAACATGATAACTTGCCCTCTAGTCTTGGGTGGTATAAACGCGTGCTTAAGTGCTCTCTTGGGTGGAAAAACACACTAAACTGCTGCCATTGGATGGAGAATATTGATTCCAATTAAGGCAATTAAGGCAAGCTTTCCCAGAGTTTTTTTTTTATTCATTTATTTATTTATTTATTTATTGCAAATGGCCGATGGGCTAATAAAATTTCTAGATTTTATTTTCAATTTACATTTTAGGCTAGGTCAGTTAGATTCATTGTCTTTAGTAAATGATGGAATAAATTGATGGCAACTAGATAGATGATAACTGAAGTTTTAAAAACACATTCCTGCTGTTAAAGTAAGTCCATTCCATCCATTTAAGTATTTAGTTTTAGACACACTCTCTCTCTCAAATGGTCACATGTCAGTGGGGACTTAATACTGACTGAGGTGCAACCCTGCATCCTACTGCTGTGTGAGGTAGGTAGCTAATATAGCAAGCTGTCTATTAAGTTACCAATTTTGCATTACTAAATACTAGTGTATGTAGCCTGGAAGTGCTATTATTAGGTAGAGATGCCTATCACATGTTTAAGCCTAGGCTGAGGAGCTAGCCTTGCTAAGTCTTGTGGGAATAGCTTTTTAAAGCTAGCCAGTAAAATTAAAAGTGGGGTTAGCATTGCATATCAGGGTTTCCGCCAGGTTTAAGTTGACCCCCCTGCCAGGCTAAGCATTTGGGATCTTTTATTCTATTTACATTTTTTAAAATGCTTTTCTTTAAAATGCCTTTTTAAGTGCACAGCTCAGTTGGAAACATATACAGCGGCTTGCAGTATTCACCCCCCTTGAACTTTTCCACATTTTGTCACGTTACAACCACAATCGTATTTGTATTTTAATGGGATTTCATGTGATAGACCAACACAAAGTGGTGCATAATTGTGAAGTGAAGAGAACATTGTTGAACAAACAGCATCATGAAGCCCAAGGAACACACCGGACAGGTCAGGGATAAAGGTGTGGAGAAGTTTAAAGCATGGTTAGGATATGAAAAAATATCCCGAGCTTTGAACATATCACAGAGCACTGTTCAATCCATGGGATGGGAAGATGGATGGAGCCAAATACAGGACAATCTTGGAAGAAAACCTGAGACTGGGGCGGAGGTTCACCTTCCAGCAGGACAACGAGCCTAAACATCCAGCCAGAGCTACAATGGAATGGTTTAGATCAAAGCATATTCATGTGTTAGAATGGCCCAGTCAAAGTCCAGACCTAAATCCAAGTGAGAATCTTTGGCAAGACTTGAAAATTGCTGTTCACAGACACTCTCCATCCAATCAGACTAAACTTGAGCTATTTTGCAAGAAGGAATGGGCAAATATTCCAGTCTCTATATGTGCATCGCTGGTAGAGACTTGCCCCGAAAGACTTGCAGCTGTTATTGCAGCGAAAGGTGGTTCTACAAAGTATTGACTCAGGGGGGTGAATACTTTTGCACACCACACTTTTCTGTTTTTTAATTTTTAAAAATGTTTAAAAACCATGTATAATTTTCCTTCCACTTCACAATTATGCACCACTTTGTGTTGGTCTATCACATAAAACCCCATTAAAATACATTGACATTTGTGGTTGTAACATGACAAAATGTGGAAAGTTCAAGGGGGGTGAATACTTTTGCAAGCCACTGTATGTCCACGCTTCATCATAGTTTGTTTCTTTTGAGTTGTCAAATAAATATTTTAAATATGTATTGTTCCCTGTGTTTTTATCACAGAGCCCTATTGGGTGAAGAAAACACACTAAACTCCAGAAGACTATTAAGACCAAGAAATACTATGAAACATTACTGTTGCATTGACTTTTATGTTGGGCCCCTTTTTGATCTATATTGAGCCAGAACTGTATCTCACAGAGCCAGTTTGGATTATCTGGTGCTAATATGGTGTTAAAATGCACTAGAATACAGGAAATGGCATCTACTTAATTGAAAATGTTCTGGGGGAGGACCCCCAGACCCCCTATAGGGTTTTATTTCCTTCATACATCCATGTCTCTGTGTTCTTCACAGTTCAATGTTGAATCTATATAGTTCTTGTGGATGCTGATCCTAACTACAAATTAACTTAAGTAGTCTGTCTAGTTAGTCTGTTTTAAGGCTATATAATGTGCCATTTGTATAACATATAAACATGTCTAAAGTGCCCTCGGCAACACACGGAACTTAGTGCCCTCTTCAGTGGCGAGAACGCGCTGGATGTGCACTTTTTTTTCTTTTCGCCCCTGCCCTTCAAAAAGTCTGTGCACGCCACTGCTTAACATATCTGGTGTTTGATGGTCAAATGAGTAAAAACCAAGTATAGACCCAATACTTACATTGAAATGCCACATCTTCGCCACTTGATGTCGTCATGTTTTGGGGTTTTTTTCACTTTTCTTTTTTCTTTTTTAGGCGCACAATGAATCTTGGGCAATTTATTGCCGCGAAGGATTGTGGCAGTGCGTCCATCCAGGAAGAGGGAAAAGCAGGCAGCATCTGTGGGCAGCGTTTGGAGGAGCGCCGTTGTGACATAATTGCCCTTCAAATGCTCCTCTGAAGGATGCAGCTCCTGAATTGGGACACAGCTACGGTCTTTTACACAAATTAACAAAATGGCTCATTGAATGTTGGTTACACAGCCTTCACAATTTAGGAAGTTGACTTGACAGACACAACTCCCCAAATTAATTATAATATTCAGAACAATGGTGTTCCATTTATTTTATATGTTGTTAAACAACCCTATTTTGAACAAGTTTAAGTATTTAGTACAAAGTTTTTATAGTTACACCACAGTGACATTTTTAGCATTATCCCCTGAATTTTCTCTAAAAATTGATCAAATCCAGAAATTTTAGACAAGGTTTTCAAAAAGAAATGTGTGAGTTTATTTTCAAATTTTAACCTTTTTAAATTAAACTAAGCCATAGGAACACAAAACAAAATTGCATCATGTCATTGACCCAGATACATGTTAAAACTGTCAGTACCAAAGAATGATGCTGAACATGTACTGGAAGCTTTTCATATCAAGCAGCAGTAATTCTGATTGCATGGCTTCACATGAAGCTTTGGCTCAGGTCTGACCTGGATTACACCACCTTTTAAAGTATTCATTCATATTTTTTTACTGATGATTAATTAATCATTTACTCATTAAAGAACTGAGCCTGAAGTCTTGTAATGTTTCTCAGCAGCCAGAAATCCAAACAGAATGATTTTGTGACATAAAACCATTTTCACACAATTCAGTTAAAGTTTTTATGTGAAGCTCAAACATTCACATGAATATTCACAATAACAGTTTATCAGGTTAAACAGCTAAATGAATGGTTGCTGCTCAGATGATGTTGCAGACTCTTCACTGTGAGTCCTTTTTAAGTCATTCAGTTTGTGTTGACTTATTCAGGTAAAGATCCAGGTGTAAATGTAAATGTACTTTACTTATACAGTCTTTTACAACAATCCTTTTGATGTACCAAAGTGCTTTACAGCAGGTAATAAATAAAAAGAAGAATGAATAAAAACAATTAAAAACAATAAAAACAGTGAAAGCAATAAAATACAGCTAAATCAAATAAGATCAAATAAGATTAAAAAAAATGAGAAAAAAATGTCATCACGCTACTGGGTATTAAAAGCCATCCTAAATAAATAGGTGTGGCTGTGCAGTCAACAATCGGGTGTTTTTGTCTTTACTAACAGAAATTCAAACAGATGACAGCAGGAATAAGAGTCATATTCTTCTAAAGGTTCAGTGCAGGTATTTGTCTCACTAAACAGGGCTCACAGGTGCCCCCTTGTGGTGAAAACACAGCATACAGCACTCACTGAAAATAATAAAGTTATTGGACACTTAAATAATCTTGTTTCACAGCCTAAATCTTCCACTCATGAGCTCCTTCTAGGAACTCATTCACTTAATTAGTGTTGAAACTATCAGAAAAATAGTGTGTAAACAATTTGGATCAGACAAAAATGATAAATATCCAGATAGTTCATATAATTAGAAATGTAATATATTAAGCAATGAAACTGCTGGTCAGTCAAAATGAGCAAATGAAAAAACAACCAAGACATAATTGGGATACAGAGAATTCTTTGTAATTAAGTATTATGTTGGAAAAATAACCACTGAGATAGACTTGATGAATGTTAAAATGCTCCCACTGTGTCTTATAGCAGAAGTGGACAACATCACCCAAAAGAAAAACAAAAAACACACAATTATAACAATTTATACACTTTAAGGTCAGTTTGGCTGAAATTCCTCAGAAGGGAAGGTGTTTCCTGTATGACTTCATGAAGTAAGTGACGTACACTTTGACTAATTAAGTCAAATTGTTCCTGGTTTGAAACAGGATGTGAAATTATTGCTGACAGCAACAGGCCTACAAGACTCTCTGAGGTCATTTCTGTATTTTGAACTTCTGGATACATTTCAGGTTCTCTTTCTGAGTCGAGGGTTGTCGAAGACTCTTCGGTTCTTTTATTTTCAGCAGGAAATGAAACATCAGAGCAGTTAATGGCTGATGAACCTGAAAATAAGAAATAATGTGGAAGACCTAGTGTGGGTCAGTGTCTTACTATGAGGCTAAACTGTCAGATAAAATTTTGGCATTGAAATTAAAATTGACATTGAAAATAAAACCTGACAGAATAAAAGAAACTCAAACACTGGTCGCTGCTGAGGACTCAACCTTAGTGTGTCTCTGCACAGGTGAGTTACTGAAGGTGCCAAACAGGTTTTAATTTCAACGACACATTTCATTTTGGACGTCAAGATTTAATGTAATTTTAAAATTATTTAACAGTAAACAGGGGCGCCGCCAGGGGGGGAAAGGTTAGGACGATTCCAAGGGCCCGGCACTGACAGGGGGCCCTTTGAGACATGGACAACCTATACAAGGGCCCAACTAGATTTTTTTTCATGGGGCCCAAAGTCCCTGGCGGCGCCCCTGACAGTAAAACACTTACAGCTGAACCCAATTCAGATATGATTTGCAAGAATTTACTTGTGATATGAGTCAGATTACATGGCAAAAAAAAAGAACTTCTTGATTTTGATTGTTTGAAAACTTACTTCCTGCTGCTTCTACAGAACTACAGTAGATCTGCTCATCACAGACTGTGACTGGACAGAAAGTGACTGAACAGTTGCACTAAAATCTGTCTGATGCTGAAAGAGCTTCAGATATTATAGAAATGAGAAAAGCTGAAGACAAAATGTTTTAGATAAAGCGTAACTGCTGTGGTACAAATACTTGATCTTAATTTTAAATGATTCATAAAATACACACACACACAAACTATCATTAATGAAAGAAAAGGTAATAATAAAAAACATTTCATAGTTAAAAACACATCAATCCTATTTCTCAGCATGACTCTGATTTGAATTTAAAGAAATTCTAGGTTATGGTCAAATTTGTGTCTTCAACACAACATACAGACACACTTTGTACACTGTGATCAATATCATTTCAAAAAGCTGTAAGAACAATAACATTCAGTAAAAACACACTTGATAATTAAAGAATATACATTTTTGCACAGATCTCTGACATGAGCAAACTCTGTCATTGAATGATAAAACAACCAGTTTCAGTTCATTATAATGTACATAAGGGTGTTCTGATCAAGAGGCAACAATCGTTATCAGCTGATAAATGTTCATTTACCGTCAGATAAACAGACGAGACAGTTTGCTTGTGCTACAAAGCCACAACCACACACAGCGCAGGACTCTGCTGCTGCCTGGCTGCTAACAGCTAACTAGCTCCACCTCTGCTAATATCAGTACAGATATTTAGTGCCCTCTTGGTTTAACCAGTGTAATATATTCACAAGCTCCTACCAGAAAGCTGTTAGTGACTGAGGTCATAGAAGGACGGGTACCAAGGAATGTTTATGTTCGGTCTCTCACTAAGAGGCCAGTCAGTGCTGTGGAGAGAGAGAAAACTATGGTAACAACAAGAGAAGATGATCTCTTTTGTAATCAACATACTGTAGTTGGAAGTAGGTCATTCAATGTATGATTTGGGATTGTCTTTTCAAAAAAAGTATTATTTTCTGTCGCCCCTGAGTGAGGGGACGATGTGATGCTGTCTGGTTGAGCCCAGTTCAGAGCAACAGCTGACAGAGTTTAAACAGCTGACAGCAATTTCAGTTTACAGCAAATAAATGAGGTCAAGCAGTGAGCAGGTAGTGGTGTAGTGGCTGCAGGGCACAAAGACTGAGACAACTGAGGATGAGACAGAATTTTTCATGTTTTATCTGTCCTATTGACTTGTTCTTGATTCTCCTTCTACAGTTTTAACTTTGTATTTAGTTAAATTTTAGTATAAAGTATACACTTTTTTTCCTCAACACAAATTTACAACACCATTAATAACTAACAACTACAGATTTCAATGAGGTGAAGAAAAATCCTTTTTATTGGTAAATATTATCTGCCATTACTGCTTCCACTGCTCAGTGATCGGCCCCTAAAATCCTGATCGGACCCTTAAATGTACCACCAGTCTATTCTGATATCACTCTGATGGGTCCAGGGCCTTTTCAAACACCCTCTGTGCATCATCAGCAAGCTTGTTTAGTAAAATATTCAACATTCTGTAAGTTGTGGTGAAAGACAGGATCATTGCTGCTGGGATTCCAAGTATTGGAATGAATCTGGATCCTTCCTCTGCTGCCATAAATGCAGCTGTACTTGCGCACTGACTAAATGCCTTAAGGATACGTTCAACGGTTATTTCAATTCCAGCCAGTGGTGAAGTGATGACAGCTGTCAAATCTTTAAATAACACCCCTTTGCTTTTACCCAGATTTTCCAGTGATGGGATATCAAGACCAAAACCAGCTGCATATTGTTTGGCAACACCAACCAGCAAAGCTCCATCAACAGCAATTGAAAGCCCAGGAACTGGTACAGCTGCTGCAGCTGCAGAAAGAGCAGCAACATACATTATGTTGGCTTGGAAAGCCTTTTTCTTCTTGTTGATGATCTCCAGGCTGATGTTTGGAAAAGCAAGCAGCAGAGCGTTCCTCTTGTGTTCAGGAAGTTCTCTCTCTAGTGTCTCGGTTAAGAGACTGAAGTCCTGCAGGTGGAGCTCAAAGCTGGACACCAGGAAGACCTGTGGAGACTGAATGCCTTGTTCCTGAAGACCTGTGTCACAAAAGGAATAACTTATTAGTGTTATAAAATGATGAAACCATTTAGATTGTTTGTTTATTGTGTTACGATTGGCTCCGAGGTTACAACAAAATACGGGTAATTGACGCGGGATGAAAACAAAAGAGTTACGTTTATTGATTATAAACATAAATTAAATATACCATGGAGTGTGGAAGTGTATATCAGAGGTGTAAGAGGGTGATTGTATGTGATGTCAAGTATGAGGTGCATAGTGTCTGGTGCAGAAAAGAGCAGATCAGAACAGAACAGAACAAACAAGACAGCGACAGCAGCAGGGTGTTGATCCTGAGGAAAGAGAGAGAGGACTTAAACCAGCCGGCTTAAATCAGCTGCAGAGCCAGGCCCAGGTGCTCCAAATCAGCCATCCACTGCAACCTGCATCACACAGACACGCCCACTACGCACAGGACCAGCCATGGGCTGAGGGCCGTAACAATTACTATATATACCCAATAATATGCACTTTTCAGTTTAGATGTTGTTTTGCTTCTCATTTTGTTTCTCACCAATGCTGTAATCTCATGTGCTTTCATTTTTCTAGGTGGGTGAATTGAACCGTTAAAAGCTTTTATTGTGAAAGTCAGACGCCTGCATTGGGTGAGTTATTGTTGCTGTTGCTTTGACTGAACATTCCTCCAAGTACAGTTTCTGTACCACACTAAGCCACTGAGCCTGAGCTGCGTGATTTGGAGGAAAAAAAAAAAAAAAGAGTGTAATGTTTTTGTTTAGAATTTTCATTTTTACCTAGCTTATATTGAGTTTATGCAGGCATATGGTAAATTGTCTCATCAAATAGAAATGCAATTTCAACTTGTGATGACAACAATACATCAATACATGTGTGAAGTCTTTCTAAGTCTAAGCAGCTAACTTTTACAAGATTTTTGAGAGATAATTGATCCACATACTAGACAATTATGTGTATTGAGTTCAGGTAAACTAACATAACTACACTCACTTCTTTGCTGTGACAACTGGGCTTGTCAGGTTTTAATGATGGAAATCCAGTTATTAATCTCATAATTATTACCTTACCTTACCTTGAAAGCAGTTGTCCTTGATTAGTTCCTTAGTCCTGGTCTCACTGAACTCTCTCTGACTCCGTCTCTCAGCTCGTAAATCACTGTCAATCTTTGAGCGAACAAAGTAGAACTTTTTCTTCATCTTCTGGATCTCCTGAGCGAGTTTCACATCATTTTCTCTGAAGCGAGTGTCTGAGATGATGATGAAGAAGTCAAACTTCTCAAATCCAACAAGTTTCAGGTACTGATCAGCTGGAAACTTGGTGGTGCCAACACCTGGAAGATCCCACAGTGTTACATTGGGATAGTTTGGATGGGGGTATGGTGTAACCTCTGAGGTGGTTTCTACACAACCAGTAGGAGCAGCTCCAGCATTCCCGTCTTTGATGCCTCTAAAGGAGTTAACAAAGGTGGATTTACCAGAGCCGGACTCTCCTGTGATGGCAATATTTAGTGGAGTGTTATTCTGCCTGTCCAAATACTCTTGGATCTTTTCAATAGCTAAGGCCTGATTGTTGCTCTGTAGAGCTGCTTTAATTTCTTCAACTGATTCACAGTCATGTGGAGTAGCCATGGTGATCCTTGAAAACTGTAGTAAAAGATAAGTAAAAGAAAGTTACAAATATGATCAGATAAACAATTAGGCCTACATGGTGCGTCCAAACTGCAGGTGTTTGCTGCAGTGTGGGAGAGTCACCAGCCCCATTCACACCAACGTTTGGAGACGGGGATCCTACGCCAATGGGCTCTTTGCACGTCAGCTTCTGCGTTCATGTAATACGGCTCACTCACTTCTGGTTGCCTAGAGATGGCGCTCTTCTACAGTCGATGCCTGACAGAAGGGCCGAAGATGACGATTAACGATCTCCATCGCATTTGTAAAGCGTCAGTGAAAGCCCCGAAAAGCAAGCTGGAGAAGGGATTTAGCATGTACGCCAATTCTTATGTGTTTGAATATGAAGGTGAGTCTCCTACACTTGTGTCTCTGTGGTTGGGATAGCTAGAAGCTATGGTGCTAGCTAGGCTGGCTGCAACAGTAAACATTGAGCCTACTCGCGGACAATGACATACCGTCAAATTATAGAAATCTCACGTTGACTGGGGCGGGATCATTTTGATTGAAAGCAGTACGAGCCAATGGAAATTTCCAGTGAAATGAGGTGTTTACTGTTTACAGCAAAGTCCTTCTAGACAATAATAGAACGTCTCTGTTTGCAGCCCATCTTGGAGCTTCATGTCACGTCACGCCTACCCAGAGGCTTTTGGAAAAGGAGGAATATTACGCCTCCGTTTTAGAAAGAAAATGTAAAAGTAAAAGTAAACTCAATTCAGTCAATTCAATTCAATTTGTGTGTGTGTGTGTGTGTGTGTGTGTGTGTGTGTGTGTGTGTGTGTGCGTGTGTGTGCGTGTGTGAGTGTGAGTGTGTGTGAGAGAGAGAGAGAGAGAGATAGAGAGAGAGGTGGGGGGCATTTCACATGCACAGATGTACTTGTGCATGATTGTTGTGTGGTTGCGTATATATATATATATATATATATATATATATATATACAACAATATTTTTCTGAGCCTAAAATGTCCCAATACTTGCACAGAACTGAAGCACATGTACTGTAATTCCAAAAGTTTGATATAAGATGTGACATTAAACAAAACAGCAGTGATAAACACAAAGAGAAATATGATCTCAGCTCTCCTTGTCAAGGTTCAGAGTGGCTGACAGAAAGAGAGATCATTGTTTCTTTTTTTAAAACATTGAAAACTACTTACACAGAACTCTTTTCTTGATGTTGTAACAGACGATACTCGAAGTGTTTATTGTGAATGTCTGATTCCGACCCGTGAGTTGAAGTTGGTGTTAATGTTCAGCTACTGAAAACTTGGTTTCGATTTGACTCGTTATATAAGCCTTAAAGAAGTCAAACAAGTTTTTTTACCTGTCATACACTGGCCAATGCCGTGCAGAGAGGGCGGAGGATGTAATATTACACCTGACTGAGTTGGTACATGGCTGAATTCCTTTACTCACAATATTTTGCCTTTGAAAATGAAAGAAACCCTAAATTAGCTTAAAATTAGTGATTCATTACCATTTCATAGTTTGTCAGTCCACTCGAATAAATATACTGGTCTCATTTAACTAGATGAGAGAGAGACTATCAAACATTTACACTCAGATACATATATGAAATCAGGAGATCTTTGTTAAAAGAGCCGGATTGAAATATACAGTAAATTGTTAATCCCTGAAATGACAGTTGTGCATCTTAATTGAATAAAGTTGGAATTCATATTTCAGCATTTGTATGGGAAACATTGAAAGTTGCAAAAAAAGAACTGTGCAGCATTTGAAATGTTCTTTTAAAAATTGTGTTGTTGTCATGGTTCAGTGTCTTGTTTTGTCTTATGTTTCTGGTTTCCAAGCCCTCTTGTGTCCTTTCAGTGTCTCCTGGGTTCTTCCCTCTGTTTTCCTCTTGTTGCATGTTTGTCTCCCTCTGTCTGCCAGTGTTATTTCTCCTCTGTGCTTCCCCCTCGTTATCTCACCTGCCCTCTTCCCTCCTCTCTTCTCACCTGGTCCTCGTCTCCTTATCAGTGTGTCTGTGTACTTAAGCCTTTGTTCCCCTTGCACTCCTTGCTACTGTGTTGTGTGTGTGTTTGGCGAGATGTCCCTGGTGAAGTTTCCCTCTGTGTCTCCAGTCTCCTGTTTGGTATGTTTTGGATTTTGATTTGAACTTTGCTTTAGCCTTAGTTGCTACTTTGTTTAGTCCTTGTCTATTTTGGTTTTCTTATTTGTTCATCTGGTTTTTGTATTTCTCAGCTTTGTTTTAAATAAAGCTCGCCTTTTGTTTCCTCCATTTCATACCTCCTGAGTTTGATCTGCTGCTGACATTTCCTCTTTTTTTTTCACAGTAAACTTCTCGTCCTGAAGATGTCACGTAAGCAAACATCATCCAGAAAAATCAGTATACACTTTCTTCTAAAAAGTATAGTTTGAGTAGACCTAACATTTACATTTGATAAACTTCTAGTTAATGTATAACTTCAGTGACTGAGATAAAGAGCTGACAGATCTCATTGGAGGAAAACAAACTGCCCAAACTTTGATTTTTAGTACCTTCATGTTAAATAAACTTTAATATATTGTATGTTCACATGTGTACTGTCAAGTCAAAATGTGAAGTTTATCATTGATTTGGTACAAATAAATATTTGAATGTGACAAGTTTCATGTGAATATTTATCTGCAAAAGCAAATAACAAAGTTTCCCTTTTCTCTTTCAAACTCAGGCGATGCGGGTAAGTAAATCACGTTTTATCAAGTTTTTGTCAGTCAAATAGATTATTTACTCCACTGGACTGTTAAAATTGTATTTTGGGACTTTACCCAGGATTCTGCCAGGCGAAATGAACAAATCCTTAAAATATTAACCAAAATCACTTTATTCTACTTTTCTCATTTAAAAAAACAAACTGTTCAACAAAAACAGATCCTGGACAAAATAAACTTGTTATATTTTATTGTAAATACTGAATTAAACTTTTCCAATGTTGGTAACAATTTTGGTCATGTTGTAAATGTTTATGTATAGATTCCTTTTTTTTTTTTAAATCAAGTAGGATAATTTATCAAAAGAAGTCATTTTTCAATTATTTATGGCATTGTAACTGTTATACTATGTAAAAAGCTGCTTCTCCTCACCTCTTTTCACAGAGGTGCAGGACTATTGTCTTCATAAAAAAATGAGCCCACAGTGAAGAAAAATGTGACAAATAAAAAACGTGCTTTGGGTTCAAAAGGTTCTTTAAGAAAAGCAAGTTGTGAGAATAAAGGTCATTAGATACAGAAGAGAATATTATATTTTGAAAGCAAATGACAAGTACAATGATTTTAGTGATGAAAGTTTATTCCACCACTGAGAGAAAGCTGTACTTTTAGAAAGTTTCATCCTTCATGACCCTCTTGAGACTTTGACCTAATGTTTTTGGAACAAGCTTTCTCTGGTATGATTTTGTTCTCTAGTCGTCGAGATTAAATGAAATGTCTCTCTGTTTGCAGAACAAGCAGCTCGAGCTGCCGGCAGAGAACTCTGTTTCAGGAAGAAACCTCGTGGAAGTTTTGATGCTGGTCTCTATGCAGGGGACGAAGATATAGATGATGAGACTGGGAAAGGCGGGTACATTGTTGTAGGAGTGGGTTATCGTCGTGATGAAGCTGGCCCTTTCTCTGCTGAGGTCAAAGGGCCCAGTGTCGGCATGGGGATAGGACTCACTAGGGACGATAGGTTAACAGTTATGACTAAAGCAGAACTGGTCAGTACTTCAGTCTCAGCTGGGAATGTGAAAGCTACCGTCGGTCTGTCTGCAGATACCGGCGCCAGCATCAGTCCAACACAAGTGGAGGCAAAGGTGCTGGGAACAGGCGTCTCCCTCGGACGTGAAATGGGCTTTTCTTTGTTTGGTTCTGAGATTAAGTTTAAACTGTGGTGAACTGTGTCTTTGTTACAAACACAGCCTTTTTTTGTTATACCTTCTATTCCCACAATTAAACAATGATTTTTGAAATCTGCATTTATTGTGCAAACTTTTTGTCATGACTTTTTTTTTTTTTTTTTTT
>CAEMYA010000103.1:2653145-2699481 GCA_903131615.1 Diplodus sargus | reverse complement strand
TTTTTTTTTTTTTTTATATAGACAGTGAACATAATAGAAAAATGTTTTTGTCATGCTGAAGATAAAATAAGCGCACTGTACTGTCCATGAGAACAACTCCCTGTTCTACCTGCTGGCTTCATCTCAACTTTATCATGACTGATGTCTGAACATTAAAGAAAAGTTAAAGCTTTTATGTGAAGCTCAAACATTCAGATGAATATTCACAGTAACAGTTTATCAGGTTAAACAGCTAAATGAATGGTTGCTGCTCAGATGATGTTGCGGACTCTTCACTGTGAGTCCTTTAAGTCATTCAGTGTGTGTTGACTTACAATTAGGATCTTTTTCGGGATTCCCATGAGGGAGATGACTTGAAACAGTGCCTGTGCCACACTCTTTGCAGAGAGTGCGCAGGGGCACTGCTTCGGGATATCGTGTTGCGTAGTCCACAAGGACACAAAATGGTTCCCCCATGTGCACAAGTGAAAAGGTAGGTGGCAATTATTACCATACAGTCTTCCACTCAACATTTTCTCACAATATTTTAAACTCTGACTGAAAAAGGAATAAGCTGAAGCCACACAACCCTCTTAAATTATAGTTTTTTCTCAGTTTAAAAAATTCTTGAATACAAAACAGTTGTAAAAGACAGAAGAACAATAATAAAATACATAAATACACACACATACACATATGAATGTATGTGTGTACATATATGTATGATTATGTGAGTGTGTGTGAGAGAGAGATCTACTACCGGAATCTGTTGTATAGTTACTGCAAAGTTCAGTCCTTTAACAATGACATCTTTCTCCAGTTAGGCCAGCCAAGCATTGACAGGCCATCTGGCCACCCATCAGGTGCAGGGCTGAAGAAGGAAGGAGAATTAGCTATTCAGGTGGATTCGGAGGAGGAGGAGAGAGACGTGACCCAGCAGGGACAGATTGAGGAGGAGGTCAGAACAACTACTGTCAGCCCGGTAAGAAGTAGCCGAAATGTTAGCAGAATGAAGAGGGACGTTTCATGTAGGGAGGGCAGAGGGCATTGCTCTTTGACAAAATTGATGATTTATCATTGTTAGGTGACCAGAGAAATAACACTAGTGAAATTAACATTCCTTACATTAACATACTGTCAATGTACTTTTTTTGCAACAGTCTCATTCTCACTGTTCTCTTGACCTACCTGGCCTCTCTTTCTCTAACTCTTAGGGCATATTTGGAATGAAGGTTTGCCTTTCCCTGATGTGGAGTTTACATGTGTTCTTTTTATTTCATTGTGAGTTTTCCTAAATAGCTCTTATTTTAATTCTAGAAGACAGTATGGAATGCATCTAGCATATGTGACCTCACCTCTGCTTTCTGTCTCCCTCAGAGCACCAAGGTCCATGCAGCCTTTTGTCTCAGCATATGTAAGAATAACATAAGCTATTATCTCTTTGTTACATTATTTAAACTATACCTTAACTGATCCCTGCTCTCTTTCTTTTCATCTGTCTGCATCTCTTTCTCTTTCTGTTCATACTTTAAGGTGCCACTTTGGCGAGCTGTCTTTATTTTACATGGATATGGTTTTACTGTGGGCATAATTGTATATTTATAAAAACAGTATATTTCATTAAACACTGAAAAGACATCTCTAGCAGTGTTTATTTGACATCCACTTTCACTTCAAGAAGGGAATTGTTACTGTTACTATGGCCATCTCTCCAAGGAAGATGAAGCCTTTACTGTGTGTGTGTGTGTGTGTGTGTGTGTGTGTGTGTGTGTGTGTGTGTGTGTACATGTATATGTATTTGCATATGTATTTTATTCTATTTTATTTTTAATCATTGTATTGTGTTGTGTTTTGTTGGTGCTATGGACCTCTCACGAGTTGTGTCCCTATTAAAGATTGAAGAGAACAGAGATAGAGATGATGTTTCTTTCTGGACCAAAGAGGAACATCGACCAACACACCAGCACTGTCGTCCACAGAGCCGCTGTCACTAGCTAAGAAATGATTGTTACCTGTAACGATTGTGGCTCTCTAATGCAGTATTTATGTTGGTATAGATTTCTGTAAATACAGTTAAACAAATCATTAAATATGTGAAGTTGAACTTCAACTTTGCTACAGTTCTACTGCAGCCGTGTGGCACTGAAGGCTTTACAATAAACCTGCAGGCTTATTGTAAAACCTTCAGTTTCCCGTAAGTGTTTAATGTCAATTAAATTGTCAAATCATCCACTGAGGATCATGAATGTCTGTAAACAACCTACAGTTTCCTGTGTCTTTACTGTAACCTACTCATTCCAACAGATATTAATTTGGAAACAAACATCCTGAAATAGAACCAAACGATATCAGCAGCCAGCGGCATTCGGTTACATCAGCTGCCACTTACGTCACAGAGCGTCTCAGCTGTCCTCAGTGGTCAGAGTTGACATACTTTCACTTTCTTCTGCAGTCTGGTATTCATGCTCTTTGTGTTCACTCCACCATGACATTACATGAAAGTTAATCAAAGATATACATTTACACTTCAACTTAAATATCACATCTGTCCATCTCCTCCTCTGAGGGCTGCCACAGGTCAACTGTAATTTATTTAATTCGATTTTAATTTAAGATGATTTTTATCTTTTTTTTTTTTTTGCTTCTCTTTCGTCTGTCACAATTAAGAGAAAGTCATGACTGTTCTGTCTTTTTTCAAGTCTGCACACACACACACACACACACACACACACACAGATTCATAGTAAAGGCTTCATCTTCCTTGAAGTACAAGCTTTATTCACTTCTTATTCTCTAATTCTTTATTTTTTTCTGGCTCAGTTCTAGCCTCCACCAGCTGTTATATCAGATACTTTGAGACTTTAACTCAAGTCACATGAGTCCTATTGGTATGAGTGACTTTCATTATCCCAAAGAAATATTTCAATATGATAAATTTCACTTTTGGCTACTTTTTATTTCCTTGTTTCCTTCTCTCTTTTAGTGACGACCCGGTAAATGTCAGTAGTTCTCCAGAATCTGTAGGATTTATCCACTGAGGATCATGAATGTCTGTAAAAAATCACGTGACAGTCCATCTAACAGTCCAGACGTTTCTTTCTGGACCGAAGAGGAACATCGACCGACAGAACAACACTGTCATTTTACAATAGACCTGCAGGCTTATTGTAAAACATTCAGTTTTCTATAAGTGTTTGCTGTCACTTACTCACTCCAACAGATATTAACTTTTAATAAACATCCTTATCAAAACCACACAATATCAGCAGCCAGCAGCATTCGGTTACATCAGCTGTCATCAATGTAACTGAATCTCCTCGGTGGTCAGACTTAATATACTTCCACTTTCTTTTCCTGTCTTGTATTTATACACCCTGGTCCGTCACTCTAGCAGTTGAGCTCAGTGCACACAGCACACGGCTTCTCCCGTTTACCAAGCAACCTCATTCAGGTAATCCATTGTGTAAGATTTAATCTCAACTAAATGTACACATGCTGGTTTAATTCCTATTTTACAATATGTACCAGATAGTGCAGCATGTATCAGTTATTGTTTTGTTTATTGTTCTATGTATTGTTCATGTTTTTGTTAATTCAACTGACTCACAGACGATGATTGAGGAGCTTCACTAACACAATGATGCTGAATGACCATTAATGAACAAATACATTTTTGTCTGAATGTGTTATAAATATAATTTTCTATAAATCTGTACAGAATATGTTCATTACCACAGCTTGTTCTTAGTATTAGGGTGAGTTTTATCTGCTGCTGACGTTTCCTCTTTTTCTTTCACAGTAAACTTCTCGTCCTGAAGATGTCAAGTAAGCAAACATCATCCAGAAACATAAGTGCATACTTTCCTTTAGAAAAAATAGTGTTTTGATGAGACAGATTACCTTTTATTAGACTTAATTTATGACTTCAGTGAATGAAAGTGTCACTACAAGCTGCCAGATCTCACTGGAGGGAAACTCCACATGGCCAAAATAAAGAATAGAAAGGAAAAAAAAGTAGAAGATGGTACAGGAGCCCTAAAGAGTCGTGGGTCTAACATATTATTTCCGCATTAATCATGAGAAAACAAGTACATAAGATTCCTGAGAGTGGACCATAACATGCGCACTGCTCTGGGGGCTGGGTTTTGTGAGTTTCAAGGCAAGAGGAGAAAACAAATAACAAATAATATCACAATGTGTTCAACCAATGAGCATTTAGCGTTTCAGACGTTATGTGTTCTGTGGACTAATATCTGTTTTAAACAGGCAAGACTGTACTTTGAAATCATGGATGAAGCACTGTTGGCATTTAGAAGTATTATAATTATGTTTCACTGGCACGTTGTTGTCTAGTCGTCTTTGTGACTAAATTAAGTGTTTCTCTGTTCACAGAGAAAGCAGCTCGAAATGTCGGAAGAAGTGTGTGTGTCAGTGACCCTGAATTCATAAAGTTTGTTAAAAACATTGACCGGCCTGGTAAAGCTTTTGCTGCTGGTACCTACGCAGGTGCTGATGCATTTGAAGAGGATGATAAGATGGGAGCATGCGCTGCTGCAGGACTGGGTTATTCACGTGCTGAGTGGAGTGTTTTTGATGCAGAGGCCAAGGGGCCCAACGCCAGCGCAGGAGCCGGACTCTCTTTTGGGTCGGGTGCTAGAGCCATGGCCAGGGCAGAACTGGCGAGTGCTTCCGCTGGTGCCGGTCCACTGAAAGCTGAAGTCGGACTGGGAGTAGACACTGGTGTCGGCGTCGGTCCAAGAGGTGTAGAGGCAAAGTTTCTGGGAACAGGCGTCACCATTGGTCCAACTACAAGCATTTCTCTGTTAGGGAATACAGTTTCGTTGAAGCTGTGGTAAACCTTCAGCATTTATACATGAAACTGTTTCTGCGGCTGCAGATGAAACACTTTGATGAACCTGATGAGTGATTTTCTGATCAAAACTGTTTGTATTGTCCACTGCTTTTTATAACATAACATAGATACATAAATTAGATCATCTCCTGTTTCCTTCGTCTCCTTCCAACAACTTCCTGTTCCTCTTGCTGGCTTTCACCTCACATTTATCATTGTTTAAACAAAACACTCAATCATTCACTTCTTATTGTCTCATTGGAGATCTGGCTCAGTTCTAGCTTCCACCAGCTGTTAATATTAGATACTTTGATACTTTTACTCAAGTCATTTGAGTCATATTGGTATGAGTGACTTTCATTTTCACCAGAGTAATATTTTGATATGATAACCTTCACTTGAAGTATGAGTTTTGGCTACTTTTTATTTCCTTGTTTCCTTCTGTTCTGTCAGTCTTTTAGTGATGACACGGTGAAATTCAGTTGTTCTCCAGAATCTGAAGAAATCATCCACTGAGGATCATGAATGTCTGTAAACAACCTACAGTTTCCTGTGTCTTTACTGTAACTTACTCATTCCAACAGATATTAATTTGGAAACAGACATCCTGTAATAGAACCAAATGATATCAGCAGCCAGCGGCATTCGGTTACATCAGCTGCCACTTACGTCACAGAGCGTCTCAGGTGTCCTTAGTGGTCAGAGTTGACATACTTTCACTTTCTTCTGCAGTCTGGCATTCATGCACTTTGTGTTAACTTCAGCACAACATCACATGAAAGTCAATCAAAGACAAACATTTACACTTCAACTTAAATATCACATCTGTCCATCTCCTCGTCTGAGGGCTGCCACAGGTCAACTTGAATGTAAATCTCTCTCTGTTTATAGCTGAAGCAGCTCGACGTGTCGGTAGACAGGGACAAGATGCAGACTAGCACAGAGTTTGCTGTTTTTACTTACGCAGATACTGAGATATAAGATGAGGATGTAAAGGGGAAAGGAGTGTACGCTGCTGCAGGATTGGGTTATGTTCGTGCTGAAGATGGATTGGTGTGTCCTGAGGCCAGTGCCCCAGTGTCGGCATAGGAGCCGGAGTCTCTGATGAGTCGGGTGCCAGATTATTTGCCAAAGCAGAGGTGGGCAGTGCATCAGCCTCTGTTGGTGCGATGAAAGCTACAGTCGGTCTGTCTGCAGACACTGGCGTTGGCGTCGGTCCTTCAGGCGTTGAGGCAAAGTTTCTGGGAACAGGCGTCTCCATCGGACGTGAAGTGGGCATATCTTTCCTTGGTTCTGGGTTTAAATTTAAACTGTGGTGAACTGTGTCTTTGTTACAAACACAGCTGTTGTTTGTTATTTACCTTCTAATCCCATATTTAAATGATGATTTTATTTTAAAACGGATGCATTTATAACTGAAACTTTTTGTCATGACATTGTGGGTTTTTCCTTGTTCAGCATTTGCTGCTTTTATAGACATTGAACATAATAGAAAAATGTGTTTTTGTCATGCTGAAGATAAAATACACAGATAAGCGCACTGTACTGTGCATGAGAACAACTTCCTGTTCTACCTGCTGGCTTCCTCTCAACTTTATCATGATTGTTGACGTCTGAACATAAAAGAAATGTTGACTTCTGATTCTGTATTCCATTTTATAAACTCTCATTCAGTTTGTGTTGACTTATTCAGGCAAAGATCCAGGTGTGGCTGTGCAGTCCAATAATCTTGTGTTTTTGTCTTTACTAACAGAAATTAAAACAGAGGACAGCAGGAATAAGAGTCATATTCATCTAAAGATGCAGTGCAGGTATTTGTCTCACTAAACAGGCTCACAGGTGCCCCCTTGTGGTGAAAACACAGCATACAGCACTCACTGAAAATAATAAAGTTACTGGACACTTAAATAATCTTGTGTGTTTAGGTTGAGTTGCATGTTGGCTTGATGTTTGTGTGTGTGTGTGTGTGTGTGTGTGTGTGTGTTAATTAAGATGTCAGGTTGAGTCCTCAGTAACCTGTATGTGAACTGTGCAGGATTAATGTCTCCTCTGAGCAGTTTGGACTGTATTTAGCTTCATTCAGCTGCAGAGTGAACATGTTCTCTGTGACCAAACCCACCGTGACACTGAAGAATCCCCACAATGCACCTGGCTCGGATTGTTTCTGCTGCACACTGTTATTCTGAGTTAGTTAACAGGATCACAGCCTAAATCTTCCACTGATGAGCTACTTCTATGAACTCATTCACTTAATTAGTGCTGAAACTATCAGAAAAAGTGTAAACAATTTAGATCAGACAAAAATGACAAATATTCAGATAATTGATATAATCAGAAATGTAATATTTTAAGCAATCAAACTGCTGGTCAATCAAAATTAGCAAATGAAAAATAATCAAGATATAATTAGGAGACAGAATTCTTTGTAGATAAGTATTATGTTAACAAATATAGCCACTGAGATCAATACATTTTATACACCAATAATTTGATAGACTTAATGAATGTTAACATGCTCCCACTGTGTCTTATAGCAGAAGTGGACAACATCACCTAAAACAAAAACAAAAAACACAAACAATTATAGCAATTGATACACTTTTCATTCTGTTTCTTCCTCAATATTTGAATAGTGAATTTACAACACAACTAATAACAACTATAGATGACAATAAAGTGAAGAAGCATCTTATTGATCTTTGATCAGTATCAGCCATTACTGCTTCCAGTGATCAGTGATCAGCCCCCAAAATCCTGATCGGACCCTTAAATGTACAACTGAAACCAGTCTATGATGATATCACTCTGTGGTGTTACAGCCCAGGGCCTTTTTAAACACCCTCTGTGCATCATCAGCAAGCTTGTTTAGTATATCATTCAAAATAATGTAAGTTGTGCCGAAAGACAGGATCATAGCTGCTGGGATTCCAATTATTGGAATGTATTTGCACCCTTCCTCTGCTGCCATTGATACAGCTGTGCTTGCACACTGACTTAACACCTTTAGGATAAGTTCAGCGGTTATTTTGGTTGCAGCCAGTGATGAAATGATGACAGCCTTCAAATCATTAAATGGCACACCTGTGCTTACAGCCAGACTTTCCAGTGATGGGATATCAAGACCAAAACCAAATACATATTGTGTGACAACACCAGCCAGCAAAGCTACATTAACATCAATTGAAAGTCCAGGAACTGGTACTCCTGCTGCAGCTGCAGAAAGAGTAGCAACATACTTTATTTTGTCATGGAAAGCCTCTTTCTTCTTGTTGATGATCTCCTGGCTGATGTTGGGCATGGCAAACAGCAGAGCGTTTCTCTTGTGTTCAGGAAGTTCTCTCTCTAGTGTCTCGTGTAAGAGACTGAAGTCATGCAGGTGGAGGTCAAAACTGGACACCAGGAAGACCTGTGGAGACTGAATACCTTGTTCCTGAAGTCCTGTGTCGCAAAAGAAATAATTGTGATTATTATTTTTTTAAAATGAAGAAACCATTGAGATTGTGTTTTTACACAACGTATCGACAAGAAGTATGTAAAGTCTTTTTGCCAGATGATGGATCCATATACTAGAAAATTATGTGTATTGAGGTCAAGTAAACATATTGTCTAACATAATAAGTGCACTCACTTCTTTACTGTGACAACTGGGCTTGTCAGGTTTTGATAATAGAAATCCAGTAATTAATCTCACAATTATTGTTTATGATTTCATAGGTCACTTACCTTGAATGCATTTGTCCTTGATAAGTTCCTTAGTCTTGGTCTCACTAAACTCTGTCTGACTCTGTCTCTGATTGTATAAATCACTGTCAATCTTTGAGCGAACAAAGTAGAACTTTTTCCCCATCCGTTGGATCCCCTGCGCGAATTTCACATCATTTTCTGTGAAGCGACTTTCTGAGATGATGATGAAGAAGTCAAACTTCTCAAATCCAACAAGTTTCAGGTACTGATCAGCTGGAAATTTGGTGGTGCCGACACCTGGTAGATCCCATAGTGTAACATTGGGATAGTTTGGATGGGGGTATGGTGTAACCTCTGTGGTGGTTTCTACACAACCAGTAGGCGCGGCTCCCTCAGCCTTGTTGTCAATGCCTCTAAAGGAGTTAACAAAGGAGGATTTACCAGAGCCGGACTCTCCTGTGATGGCAATATTTAGTGGAGTGCTATTCTGCTTGTCCAAACACTCTTGGATCTTTTCAATAGCTAAGGCCTGATTGTTGCTCTGTAGAGCTTCTCTTATTTCTTCATCACAGTCCATGATGATCCTTGAAACTGCAGTAAAAGAAAGTTCACTATTATTTACCATCATGCACAAACATAAATAGAATGCAAAGTTTGGAGATATCACTGACAAGTAAAACACAGCATGGAAAATATACTTGAATTACTCGCACATTTCATAATGATTCATGATTTCCTCATTTGTCAGTTTGTGTGTACAGTTAATAACATGAAGTGATTTCGGAAAACCTGCTGAATGTACTCGAAAATACTCGCCTGAAATGCATAAAGCTATGAGAATGAATGGACAAGACTTTGAGATTTGAGAAGTTTTCAAAGGCTGAAAGAGCTTAAAAAGGTGAACAGTTTCTCTGGCTGCACATATGCTGGAGCAGTAGAAGAACCAAAGTTGAAAATGTCCCCGTAAGAATGAATGGGAAAACGCATCCCAAACTCCTGCGATTTTTGAAAAAAGTGTAATGGTTATGGACAAAATACTTATATATTGAGGAACAGGAGACATTGTTGAACTCTGTGGTGTCTTTTTTATATATGTAGAGTGAAAAATGAGGACGCCAGAGCGAGAGACAAAACAGGTACCGTCTGCTCTCCTCCAGAAATGTAGGCTCAAAATTAACATTGCGACTTATGAAAGCCAACAAGATTTCCCACATTTATATATATCGTAATTTCCGGACTATAAGCCGCTACTTTTTTCACACACTTTGAACCCTGCGGCCTAAACAATGATGCGGCTAATCTATAGATTTTTTAGGGCTAACGGCCTCCAGGGGGCGCTCTAGCAGGAAGTGCAAGAGCGAGACAGACAGGTGGAAGAGATAACGCGCCGAGGAAGACGCTAGTTTGATTGTGTTTTGAACAGTTGTGCATCATGCACACACCCTCATCATGGAAAGCACCCGAAGAAATGCGTATGATGCAGCTTTTTAAGTTAAAGGCATAAAGGCATCGATGTCGAAGAAGCTGCACGTAAACTTGGCATCAATGGTCAATTCTGTAACCACCCGTGTTACTGCCGTTTTACTGCTGTGTTACAGGCACTGTTCGGAGAAAAGCATTTATTTAATTAAAAATGTAAAAAATCTTTCAGTGTACCACTTTCTGTGTAAATATTTCATGTTACAACGTGGACGTCTGCAACTTATAAACAAGTGCGGTATGTACAAAAAAAAAAAAACATTTTTAAAATTAATTGGTGCATTTTGAATATATGCTGAAATAGCAGAACAAAATTTGAAAAAATCCCCACAAGGATGAATGGGAAGATTTTTTGCTGAATTGTTTTTGATAAAACTGAAAAGGCTGAAACCATAAAAAGAGAAGCCATCATGTCCTTAAAAGGTTGAATATTTAGATAGATGAATGGTTTCTCTAGCTGCACATATGCTGGAGCAGTAGTAGAATGAAATTTGAAAAATTTCCCGTAATGATGAATGGGAACATTTTGGCAGAAGAAGCTGAATATTTCCAAAAGTATGAAAGATAGAAACCCATTTGACAAGCCATCATGTCCTTAAAAAGCTGAACATTTCTGCAGCTTTAAATGTGTCGGAGTTGAAGCGAGGCGAAAAATGTACGGAGGAATATTAATAAATAATGATAATAATAATAAATAAATAAACAAATAAGTACTAATAACTTTAATACCAATACAGTCAGACCAAAACAATTTTAATGAGTCTAGGTTCATACTTTGTAATAACAGTGAAAACTTTACCTGATGCTGTTGTGGAGAATGTGTCTTTAAGAAAAATGCCGAGACTGCAGCTTGAAGGTTCGATGACTTTATATGCAAAAACGCCGAGACAAAGTTGTTTGTGTGTTTATCGGAAATTGAACTTCAACTTTGCTGCAGCTCTACTGCAGCCGTGTGGCACTGAAGGCTTTTCAGTAAACTTGTAGGCTTATTGGCAAACCTTCAGTTTCCTGCAAGTGTTTACTGTCACTTACTCTCTCCATCAGATATAAACTTTTTCATGAACATCCTTATCAATAAACCACACAATATCAGCAGCCAGCAGCATTCAGTTACATCAGCAGTCATCAATATACCCGAACCTCCTCAGTGGTCAGACTTGATATACTTGTTCACTTACTGTGTTCACTCCAGCATGTCTTCACAGGGAAAACAATCAAAAATATACGTTTATGCTTAAACTTAAATATTACATCTGTCCATCTCCTCCTCTCTTTTTTAATGCCTTTCAGCAACAGGCTGAGGAAACAACAGCTGCAGTTCAGTGTTAAAGGTTCAAACCTGCAGAGCTCAACTGTGTATCTGTCTGGCCGTCTGTGCTACGGAAGCCCCTGAGAGGCCATGTGGGAAATGCTTTGTTTCTGGTGATCCGTTTTATGATCTAAATTATTTCTCTCCTGTGTTCATAACTTGTTATCTGACAGATAAATAAGTTCCTGTTTTTTTCCAGTCTGTGAAAAGATGTGAAAAAAAAATCATGAGGGAAAAAAACATCATAATTCATGATGACACCAAGTGAAAACACGTTTTTCATAAGAAAAAAGAAAATCGTGTTTTGAACTTTCATAAGACATTTTTTCTCGTGTGGAACTGAACACACAAGAAGAAGAAAAAAAAACACACATATATGTTTGTTTCAAAACAAACATGTTTCTCACGAAAAAAATAATTATTTGATTTCAAACATGACAAATAAAAAAAAATAAAAAAATTCTCACCTGACCCTCAAGGCTTCCATACATCGTCCTGTCCTCATGTTTGCTTTTGTCTTTTGTCTCTATGGTCACAAACCCAAATATTTAGGCAACATGTTGAATTGCATATATGAACATTTATAACTTTCAAATAATGTGAAAAGAGTCAAACATTTATAGACGTTGTGGGAAAGATGTGATATAATGACAAGCTATAAAAATCTTTTGTGAAATAAATTGTGTTCATGTACTTTTAAATGTTCTAATTTCTCACAGAAGAAGTAAGAAAAGTCAGCTGATAATAGACCAGTGTTTTCCTGGTGAACAAAGTGTGCTAAATGACATTTGTGTTTAGTGTTTTGCAAAAATGTGATTTAGAACGAGGAAAAACAGAGAAAGTGTGCACAGAGTTTGGTTTTTGATTCATGGGGTTCAAGTTTGCTCCAGTTTCTGTGTGTTTATGTAGTTTCTGGGCTTTCCTCCTCCAATGTGTCGGCATGTAGTTTGATGATAAAAGAATTCTGCGGAGGCAAGGCTGGGTGGAATGATAGAGCAATCTTTACTGAAACAGAATCTTGAGCCCTGCGTCCGGATCAGAAGCGTCCGCTTTCTGATATTATCAAATCTATGGAAAAAGCTATGCCAAAATGCTTCGCCCTCTGCCCTATCAGAACTAGCCTTCGATCTTTGGAGACCTACCAAGTGCCACCCTCCCGTTCTTCCTGTGAAGGCCTTTTTAGAGTCCCTTCTCAAGTACACCCACTTCTTCTGATTGGTCCTGTTGCCAAAAATATCCAATAGACTGAAAGAGGAGTTTGACCTGTGTTAGGCATCTTCCACCACTTGGCGTGCAGGTCAAACTTAGCTATGCACTTTATCATCTGTTAACCTTTGACTCC
This sequence comes from Diplodus sargus, assembly GCA_903131615.1. Classification (NCBI taxonomy): domain Eukaryota; kingdom Metazoa; phylum Chordata; class Actinopteri; order Spariformes; family Sparidae; genus Diplodus; species Diplodus sargus. Next base: position 2,686,836 of record CAEMYA010000103.1, on the reverse strand, counting down.
TTACAGTTGGAAGCCAACCCCTGGACCTTCACTCACACAATTCTCACTCACACAAGTCAAAGATATCAGCCTCCAGGTTTGTTTTCTTCAGGTGGTGACCGCCTGAAGAAATCAGACAAAAATCTGACAGTTTAAAAGTGACTTCAGTCAAGTTAATGTATATTAAAGTTTATATATTGTAGTAGTTGTATCCCACAACATTGTCAACTCAACTAAAGTCAGAAATAAAACCTTGACCTGTTGGCCACACTAGAGAAGTTGTCAGAATGGATCCTCTCAGGATCTTTAATATCTGTAGATTTCATAACAATCCATCTCAAAGTTCTTGAGACGTTTCCGTCTGTACTGTCAGGCTTTTAGCGACGACCAGGGGCGCCGCCAGGGACTTTGGGCCCCATGAAAAGTAATCTAATTGGGCCCTTATATAGGCCAGCGGAAAAATGTGATGAGTATCATTCCCATATTTGTGAAAAGAAAAACAAAGATCTTCAACCAGTAACAGTTACCTGGTTACTGCTCACTGTCTCCCTTGTCGTCCCGCATGCAGGTCTAATTTATCTCCACAACTGTAGACTCACAGGTCAGGGCAGGCATTGGATTTGGGGTAAAAAATACATATATGAGAATATTTGGTTGTTGCGATTTAATCTTCTAATTTCCAGAAAATATAAACATTTCTCTGATTGTATTGAGAGTTGTATTGAATCACACAGTCTGCATGCACCAGAAATGTTCTCCTCTGTTCCTCCTGCAAAGCAGGAAGGTGAGAGTCCCAAACTACTGACCAAACATTCTATTTTAGTGATAGCTGAATATGAACTATATCATATATACACATACATGTGCTCTTTTTATTTCGGAATTGTTTTTAATACATGAAAATCCTTCTGAAATAAATATGGATTATAGGGTATATTTATTTTATAGGGGGCTGACAGGCTGCTGATGATGATGATGATGATGATGATGATGATGATGATGATGATGCACTTGACGTATCTGTTCGACCAACATGTTTATTCTAATTATACTCTGCCTCATTGATCGCCATGATCTTAAAGTTGGAGTTATTCTCCACCTCATTTCTTGGCTTTCTCGGCCTATTTTTAACCCTCTGAAAATGATTTCATTTTCATTTTTTAAATTAGTTATGACACTAATTACTTAAACTAAATAAATAAAAACAACATTTTTATTTCAGGCCTTTTGAGTGGCCCCCTCCCCCATTGGGGCTCTGATAATCAGTCCCACTTTTCCCCCCAGTTCGACACCCCTGGCAACGACACAGTAAATGTCAGTAGTTCTCCAGAATCTGTAGGATTTATCCACTGAGGATCACAAATGTCTGTAAACAATCACATGACAGTCCATCTAACAGTCCAGGTGTTTCTGTCTGGACCGAAGAGGAACATTGACCGACAGACCAACACTGTCGTCCACAGAGTTGCTGTCACTCGCAAAGAAATGATCGTTACCTGTAACTATTGTGGCTCACTAATGCAGTATTTATGTTGGTATAGCCTTCTGCAAATACAACTAAACAAATCATTAAATATCTGAAGTTGAACTTCAACTCTGCTGCAGTTACATGCAGGCACGTGCACACATGGGGCCCATGTGGTGTTTTTTTAATGAATAAATAAACTCCTGTCTTGCAAAGGGATGTAAAAAAAAACCTGTGGTATAAAAACGCCACGATTATCTACCGTACGCATTTCCTTGTAATATGATGTTGTGTGTGTGTGTGTGTTGAGCCTATAAAGCTGCTTCTCTGTCCGCTGCCCTCCACTTATTCAATGTATATTTCAGAAGAGCGTCCATTTGTGCTTGTTAAGCTAACTTCTAGTTAACAAGAGATAAGAATAATCTAAAATGACAGCTGTCTGTGTCGGCTGTTCATCTTGCCACAAATCTTCAACTTCTTCCAGATATTGAGTTTACTGTGACTTTACTGTTGTAAACATTGCTGTTCCTACTAACAGTCACATTAGTCATTTCTTGGTTTCGTCACATTTTTAGATGTGTAGCCTGTATTTCTAGTTTGCACTTGCCCTCCAATAAATAGCCTAATAATAAACCAGTGTTTTATTGCTTTTTGAGAACTGCAGCTGAATTGCATGTCTTCCAAACCTCAGTATTATGATAATGTGAATAAACTCATGTTGACAATAATTTCTTGACACAAAATAAATGGCAGTTGCACTCACAGCTACACAGGATACACAGCTAAGTAGTTAGCTTTCTATAAGTACTTTGTTTATTAATTTTACATGAATTAATCTACATATTGTGTTTTTAAGGCCTGAAATAAAAATGTGGTGCGTGCACACGTACTGCCTTTTTCTGACTTTGAGCCCCTGCCCCTCTATGATCATGTGCACGTCCCTGTACAGCAGCATTCGGTCACATCAGCTGCCATCAATGTAAACTTTCACTTTCTTCTCCCGTCTGGTATTTATACAGCCTGGTGTTTTCACTCCAGCAGTTGATGTCAGTGCACGCAGCACACAACTTCAGCTGTTAACAAAAGAACCTCGCTCAGGTAAGTAATCCACCATGTGAGATACATTTTGCAAGCTAAAAGTATACATGCTGGTTTGAATTTTAAATATATAATAGTGCAGTATTCAACATTTTTGGATATTTTTCAATTAAAATCTGACTTTCAACAGATGATGGAGGAGCTTCATTTGCACAATATTGCTGAATGATATGTTCATCACCACAGTCTGGTTCTAATCTGCTGCTGACATTTCCTCTTTTTCTTTCAGGGTAAACTTCTTTTCCTGAAGATGGACAGTAAGCAAACATCATCTTCAAGAATAAATTTACTGTCTCTAAAAAAATCTAGTATATTGAGGAGACAGATTGCCTGCTAAATGAACTTAATCTATAATTTAATTGACTGAAAGTGAGACAAAGAGCTGGAATAGGCTCCAGCCACATCCGTGACTCTGTAACAGATAAATGGTTTCAGATAATGGATGGACATATAATATTATGTCAACAGGTTCGAACTACTGCAGCTGTAGACTGCAGCAGGCTCCATCACCACTGGTGAAAAACAAGTCAAAACATTTCTTACTTTTTATTATGTCAGCAAATTAACATTTACATACTGTAAAGGACAAATTCGACCTGTTTTGATATTTGAAAGCAATAAAAACACCCTAAATTATATTCTTTAAGTCTGAAATTTCATGACTTTTCCATAGTAAGTATTTTTTTCTTTGCAGTGTTTGTTAGAAATTTGCATTATTTCCTGTTCACAACAGTTGTTTATTAAATAAGTAAATCTCCTTTTCAGAAGGAGCAATACTGAAATATTCTGGTGGTGGTGGAGCCAGAGATGATGGAAGTTTGTAAAAATTGTGTCTAAATACTTTTTCTTTTCTCTCTGTATTTCTTTCAGGGCCTGTCAATCTATGTGAGTAAATTACTTAATACTTTTTTTAATGTAAAATATTGGTGGGACTGAAGTTGAAGCTGTTATGTTATGATTCTGTTATTATAACATTGAAGACATGTTTCATGTGACTTTTATGTTTTTAAGAATAAATACAAAATTCTAAATAAGCAAATAACAGAGTTTCCTTTTCTTTCTTTTAAACGCAGACACCATTGGTAAGTAAATTCCTTTTGAAATGATTTTGTGAAATAATTATCATCCTAACCAGACAAATTTGATTGAATACAGGTTCAGATGCTCTTCAGTGGACTGATATCTCAATTGTATTTCTGTAATCAAATTGTTGAATCTATAACAACCTCAAAATATTCCATTTTTTCTAAAGTTATTCTCTTGTGCAGCTTTTTCCCCAACCAAAATATCACAACATCCTTGAAATCTCCAGATCACAAAACCTTTTTCACTGGTGACGTTGTTCTCTAGTCTTTGAGCTGAAATGTAATGTCTCTGTTTCAGGCCTGGGAGCCGCGGGAGCAGTCTTGGACAAAGTCTTAGAACGACTGCCAGAAGCTGCGGCCAAAGCTTCGACTGGTGTGAATAATTCTTATGAGGAAGATGGAGAGTTTGCTCTTGACACCAAAGGGCCTAACGCCAGTGCAGAAGCTGGAGTCTCTGGGAAGGATCGCAGTGTCAAAGCCATGACCAGAGCAGAGGTGGGCAGCGTTTCTGGTTCAGTTGGCCCGGTGACAGGCACACTCGGTCTATCTGCAGATACCGGCGCCAGCATCAGTCCAACACAGCTGGAGGCAAAGGTGCTCGGAACAGGCATCTCCATCGGACGTGAAATGGGCATTTCTCTGCTTGGTACTGAGCTAAAATTTAAATTGTGGTAAACTGGGACTTTGTGCCAAACAGGTCTTTGTACCATCGTTCTCAGCAATGAATCAATGAAACAATTTCACATTTTAAGTTGAAACCTGTTTTTGTGACAATGTATGTCTTCAATGCAGATAATAAATGTGAAATAGAAACGATGTTTTTCAGCATCTACTGCTTTCAGATAACAGAGTGAATATATTTCTATATGTATATATATATATATATCCTCTTCAAGGGTGGTGCCCCGATGTGATCTAATGTATTGGATCATATTATTTATCATAATTTCTAATTATCCCTTATAATCATTATTACTGATAGCCAAATTTAACCTAAATCTCCCTTTTAATGTTGCATAAACATTACTTAATTGTGCCTCATGTAATGCAAGGCCCAACACAATCAAATTGACATATACCGGTATAATACCCAAAAGGCTTATAGATGATTTGAGGGGGGATGAGGGCAGATGTTGTTAACAAAATTACCAAAAAGCATCCCCCTAGTGAACCTGCCATCACTCTCCATCTCCTACTAGCAGATAGTGTGTTACAAATCACAAGTGGCCACAATCAGCTCTGGCGCACAGTGGAGTCAAGTCTGGTCTATTTTTGACGGAAATAGACTCCCGGTTGTATAAATGACCAGATCAAATAAAGTTTGCTATTTATGTTTCTAAAACTAAAATGTTACTGTTTGTCAGTGTTTTCAGTGTGTCTGTTCAGAACATGGTGGCTATGTTATGTTGGCAATTCTCATTTTTGTGCTGGTTTTATAGTTTAACCGTTAGTGAGGTAGCTGTTTTCTGACACCTGCTGTTTTATCCCCCCTCAAAGCGCACTCTGCTGGACAAACTATGTCATTAGCCCAATTTTAAATTACCCCAAGCATGTTTTTCTGCATTATACTTTTTAAATACAAGGTTTTCATATCGGACAATATATACGCCGATACCGATATATCTGTGATAGGCTAATATTGGTCGATAAAATCGGCCTGCAAATAAATCGGACTCTTCTATTTTGCACAATGTTCATCGTTTGTACTTCAAGGAAATAAGATGGTAAAAAATTCCAAGTGGTCATAGTTATAAAAAGACAATTGTAGAAGGTAGCAAAGGAAGATAACTGGATAAAATGGAATTGTAGAATTAGAAATGTCACAGTTACGGTTAAGGTGTTCTGCAACCATGTCCTTTGGGAGGTGTACATAGGTGTGTCGGGGCAGGGTAGTCTCCCATTGGACCATCCCCCTGTTAAAAATTAACAAATCACCTATATAGGATCTTTTAAATGCAGTTTAACCAGCAAATGTGTAACGATCAGCCAGCTAGTGTCTGAGACGCAATGTTAGCATGTAGACATCAGTGAATCAACGGTTTACCCCTCCGACTAGACTCAGTCACGTCAATTTAACTCAAACGTCTCGGTTTCTCTGTTATGAGAGCGTGACTGCTGTTCCTAGCTTGCTGTGCTGTAGCGTTAGCGTCATCAAATGGATAAAGATGCTGTTAAGGTTGTTAATAGTCCGTGATGACAATCTACAAACCAACTGATGGAAAATTTACGTCAGACCAGGAAGAGGTCCTGCGTGTGTGTAGTCTGATGGTGTGTGGGAATAATTAGACAACAATTCAATCAGGTCTTGTAGGTTTATTTACTTCCTCTAACAGACATGACTCGTTATTGTGTTCAGCCTAAACATTGTCAGGTGCATACATGAATGATGGCCGTGCCACAGAGTATTAAGAGTTTCTCTTCCTGGTCTTTGCTTTGCCTTATGTGGTTCATCTTGGTCTTGTCTTAGACTTGAGCTCACTTTTGCCCCTTACTTTTCTTTTGTGGACTTCAGCCCTGACAACATCATTTTGTGTATTGCTGTCCTGTCCATCACACTCACTCACACACTCATCTAATTCCCATTCTTCATCTCCATGCAGTAGTCTCTGGTGGCAGACTGGCATAGTGCCAAGTATACATTGATCCGGAGGAATTTAGATGGTAAAAACTTTCAAGGGGTCATGTGGGTCATATAAATTAATATAACCCTGCTTGTAGTGTATTATGAGAAACTTGAGAAAACTCTGCCTGAATAAACTCAGTCGGCTGTAAGCAATTAAAAGGTGTATTTACTCATGACTTTAATTCAGTGATAAAAAGAGAATTGTAGTAGGCAGAGAATGAAGATAACTGGATAAAATGGAATTGTAGAATTAATAATGTCACAGTTATGGTTAGGATGTTCGGCAACAATGTCCTTTGGGAGGTGAACATAGGTGTGTTGGGGCAGGGTGGTGCTCCCATTGGGCCATCCTCCTGTTAAAAATTAACAAATCACCTACTGGGCACCGCTCATTTTTTGGCCCCTTTGTTTAAGGGTGTGGTTAAGCTAATTTCATACTTTCACTTTCTCCTCCTGTCTTGTATATATGCGCTGTGCACCCCTGTGTCTTCACCCCAGCATCTGAGCTGATCGCACCCAGCACACAACTTCTGCTGTTAACAAAGGAACCTCGTTCAGGTAAGCAGTCCACCATCTGAGCTTCATTATTTCAGCTGAAAGTAAAAATGCTTTATGGCTTTCCAGATGCGTTATAAAATATCATTTTCTATAGATCTGTACAGAATATGTTCATTACCACAGTTATTTTTATTCCATGTGAGATCGTTCTCACAGAGAAACTCTGTTTTTTATCTGCTTCTGACATTTCCTTTTTCTTTCACAGTAAACTTCTTGTCCTGAAGATGTCTAGTAGTAAGTATATACTTTCTTCTAAAAAGTATTGTTTATCGAGCAGACAGATGCAACATTTACATTTAATAAACCTCAAGTTAATTTATCGCTTTATAAGCTTTAATATAGTGTATGTTTACATGTGTACAGTAAAGTCAAAAAAGTAAACCTGCAAAAGCAAATTCCATATTTTTCCTTCTCTTCTTGGCGATTTAAAAAATTGTTGTGTCAGTCAAATAGATTATTTACTCTGATGGACTGTTGGTAAAATAGAGTTTGACGTTCAAAGCAAACCACAGAAACGTTTTACCATTAATAAAGGTTACCTGAGAAAAGATATAAAATGTAACTTGTTATCACAATGTGTTCAACCATTGACCGTTTAGGGTTTCAGATGTTATGTGTTCTGTGGACTGATATTTGTTTTGAACTGGCAAGACTGTACTTTAAAATCATGGATGAAGCACTGTTAGTATTTGGCACGTTGTTGTCTAGTCGTCTTTGTGACTAAATGAAGTGTTTCTCTGTTCACAGAGGAAGCAGCTCGAAATGTTGGAAGAAGTATCTGTGTCAGTGACCCTGAACCTTTAAAGCTTGTTAAAAACATTGTGCGGCCTGGTAAAGCTTTTGCTGCTGGTGCCTACGCAGGTGCTGATGCATTTGATGAGCGTGATAAGGCTGGAGTTTACGCTGCTGCAGGAGTGGGTTATTCTCGTGCTGAGTGGAGTGTTTTTGATGCAGAGGCCAAGGGGCCCAACGCCAGCGCAGGAGCCGGATTCTCTTTGGGGTCGGGTGCTAGAGCCATGGCCAGGGCAGAACTGGGAAGTGCTTCAGCCAGTGCCGGTCCACTGAAAGCTAAAGTCGGACTGGCAGCAGACACTGGTGTCAGTGTCAGTCCAAGCACTTTAGAGGCTAAGGTGCTGGGAACAGGCTTAACCCTCGGTGGGACTTCGAGCATTTCTCTGTTAGGGAATGAACTTTCATATAAGTTTTGGTAAACACCTTTAGCACTGGTACATGAAACTATTTCTACGTTTGCAGATAAAACTTTTTGATGAACTTGATGAGTAATTTCCTGATTAATACTGTCTGTATTGTCAAAAATTACCAGTTTTCTTCATACTGAAAATAAAATGTACAACTGCATCTCCTGTTTCCTTCGTCTCCTTCCAACGACTTCCCGTTCTTGCTGCTGGCTTCCACCTCAACTTTATCATTGTTTGCAGTCATTAACAAAACACTCGACTTTTTTTAACAAAACATCCTGCAGCTAACAATTAAACAATAAGATGAAGAGTTAAATTTACCTGTGAGCACAACTGATGCTAGTCAGTACAAAAGAATGATGCTCAAAATTTACTGGAGGCATTTCGTATGAAGAAGCAGTGAATGTTTACAGGATGAACTGAAGTTTATATGTTCACATGGAGATCTGGCTCAGTTCAAGCCTCCAGCAGCTGTTAATATCAGATACTTTCATACTTTAACTAAAGTCACATGAGTCCTATTGGTATGAGTGACTTTCACTTTTCCCAAAGTAATATTTTAATTTGATAATCTTTACTTCAAGTATGAGTTTTGGCTGCTTTTTATTTCCTTGCTTTCTTCTGTGTAAAATGAGATTTTATGACTTTTTTTTTTAGCTTTCGTCTGTAACAATTTATAGAAAGTCATGACTATCCTGTCTTTATTCAAGTATGAGTTTTGGGTACTTTTTACAATACTACACACACACACTTACAGATTTATAGTAAAGGCTTCATCTTCTCTGAAGTCCATACTTTCACTTTAACTTTACTTTTACAGAGAAGGAAATCTCCAACAACTTGTGCAGCTGTACGTGGTGACTTGCAAATCACAGAAGACAGCCAAGTATAAACGAAATTATCTTCAAACTTTTATTCTATGGGAATTTTAATAAAATGAAAACAACAACAAATTTGTGTGTTCAAAACAACATATAGGCACACTTTGTACACTGTGATCAATACCATTTTAAATCTCATGGTTGTAACAGCGATTACATTCAGTAAAAATGAAAAAGAAAATACATTTTTGCACAGATCTCTGACATGAGCAAACTCTCATTGAACGATAAAACAACCAGTTTCAGTTCATTATAATGTACATAAGGGTGTTCTGATCAGGAGGCACCAAATGTTATCAGCTGATAAACGTTCATTTACCATCAGATAAACACATGAGACAGTTTGTTTGTGCTACAAAGCCACAGCCACACACAGCGCAGGACTCTGCTGCTCCCTGGCTGCTAACAGCTAACTAGCTCCACCTCTGCCAATATCTGTACAGATATTTAGTGCCCTCTTGGTTTAACCAGCAATATATTCACAAGCTCCTACCAGAAAGCTGTTAGTGACTCAGGGCATAGAAGAAGCACATAACTCCCCCTGTTAACAAATCAACTCAGTTGGTGCTCCTTCCTTGTATATCGTGGGGAGTCCATAGATACATGTTAAATCTGTTGGCACCAAAGAATGATGCTGAACATGTACTGGAGGCTTTTCATATCAAGCAGCAGTTATTCTGATTGCATGGCTTGACATGAAGCTTTGGCTCAGGTCTGGCCTGGACTACACCACGTTTTAAAGCATTCATTCATATTATTATACTGAAGATTATTAATCATTTCCTCATTAAAGACCTGAGCCTGATGTCTTGTTAAGTTTCTCAGCAGTCAGAAATCCAAACTACTGATGATTAAGAGACATAAAACCATCTTCACACAATTCAGTTAAAGCTTTTATGTGAAGCTCAAACATTCACATGAATATTCACAATAACAGTTTGTGAGGGACCGAGGTGGTCTCCCCACACAAAGGGGACCAGGGCAAGCCAGATTCAGATGATAGAAGTGGAAAACAGAGCCAGCAAAACTTTCCGTGTCAAAAGAAACAGCTTTTTATTTTACCAAAAACAGTAAAAATACACACACATTCGTGAGGACCCAGCAAGCAACAAAATGGCCGGAACATAACCTCACACCAGGCTACTTCCACTCCGACACCAGAGAGCTGAATGAAGCTCCTTTAAATATGGCAGCCTGCTAAGCTCAATTGGGGCAAACCATTAATGAGGGGGAACACCACAAACATAATTGTCCACCCCTGACATTATACACATTAATATACCTCCGAATAAACAATACCAAATCCCCTTGTGACACAGACAATATTTCACCTGACAAACCCACATCTTTGCATAAGGATCACCCAAACCAATATACAACAACAAAACAGACACCCCTGAGCGACATGGGCCGTGCCCCCCTTGCCCCGCGCTCCATAAAGACCGCCCCTGCAGCGGAGCGCGCTTCCGCAGAGGAGCAGTGGAGTCGGACCGGGAGTAGAGGTGAGCACAGGCGAGTGTATGTGAATGTATGCAGGACCAGAGTCTTTACCAGTGAACAGATGAAGAGCGGGACGAGTAGTGGGTACCTCACTACACGCCAGGATGACAGAGAGGAGTGAAACTTGTCACAGGTGAGTTGTGGGTTTGGTGCATGCGAGCCGCGGCGCTCTTCGCTCCCTCGTGGGCCACGCCACACAACGGCGTTCCCTCGAGGAGACTGTGAGAAGGTGGGGGGATGCTCACCCTCACACAGTTTATCAGGTTAAACAGCTAAATGAATGGTTGCTGCTTAGATGATGTTGCAGAGTCTTCACTGTGAGTCCTTTTTAAGTAGGGCTGCACGATATTGGAAAAAAAACTGACATTGCGATTGTTTTCAACCCTGCGATATATATTTGTGACATGAAAAAAATACAGCATCTCCTGTAACAAACACTGTACTCTGGCCTATCGAATACTTAGTAAGTAAGCAGCAGTGGAGGAAATGTGACCATAGAACGCAAAATTCTCTTTCTGCGCGCATTTGTTCTGACATGTTGAGAGAACTGGTTTCATACTTCACTTTCTTTTGCAGTTAATTCTAGCACTTGAGCTGAGTGCATCTTATAACATCTACAGAGACGCCAAGAATCATGGTAAGACATAATTTGAAGTTTTTTTAGTTTCCTTTTGTTTTAATGTTGCAAATTGCTGAGCTTCTATGAGTTCATTAACACGTTATGCTTATTGACCTATGATGAACAAATACATTTTTGTCTCAATGTGTAAATGTAAGATGTCAGATAATTGATAATGTTCAATAATAGATAATATCTATACAACTGACATTTCCTCTTTTTTTTTCTAGAGTGTCGTGTGTTCCGGAAGCACAGATGGTAAGCAAACATAATCTGGATAAATGTGTTCTTTTCTCTGTAGTCCGGCAGATGAGTGAGATAATCGTTCACTTTGTGATACAAGCATCAAACTTGGCACAAATATTCTTTGGGAACCACATTTTCCAAAAAGCCCGTTAGCCATGCAAAAAACCAATATGGCCGCCAATTTCCAATATGGCCGCCATTGAAATCCATTGGACTTGGTATTTGACCTGGATTGAGATTGGATTGGATTTTGATTATCTTGATATTTAAATATAGGATCTGAGCTTTTCAACTCTTCGATAAAAAGTCCAAAAATGTGTTAAATTGTGAAGATAGACAGCAAGGAATGACAAAAATAACGCCTTTTTGTACAAATTTTCGTTAGTTTAGTTAATTGTTTTCTCACTGTTTTTGGTATTTTTGTTTGTTTTGTTACATTTGATACATTTTATATCAATAGAATATTTAAAATGAATGGGAAATGATCACTGGTTTGAACTGAACTTCACCAGGGCACACCTTCCAGGTCAAGTAAGTGCATGTTTTTCTTTTTTCATTTTTTTTGTATAGATTTTTTTATTTCCAAAGGAACAGTGAGGTTTGACAAAAGGACAGCTTTGGTGATATTGTGCACTGTTCCTTCTCAGTGTTTCCTCTATGCCCCCTCCACCATCCAACCAGGACATGTCTAACCTGACTGGCAACTGGTTGATTGCTTGAAAGAGTGGTATGTTTGTGGCAGTCATTGGAATAACCATTGCTCTCAGGACTACATGGATAATGAGTTGGAGGAGATTTCAGCTCTTCCTTTAAATCTGTCTGACAAAGACAACACTTTCTCCAGTCAGTTTGAGATGCAGAACTCAGTGGATTAGAAGCAGCCATTATGTGTGATAGTTGAGGCTGAGGGGCTATCCTTTTTCCACCTGACCATACAAAACACAAAAGCACATTCAGATATAGGACACAACGAGGTTCAAACATCAAAGTGCCCTACACCTAGCCTGATCATTCATCTAGTGTGATCTGTACACCATCCAGGTAATTAAAGCCCCATTACCCTTGGCTCAGCTTTCCCGCGCAGGCGCATACTGTCAATTTAGGTGTGGCTAACTATATTACAACTAACTAAACTACTAGTTGGTGTATATAAAGGGTTAGTTAGATAGCATTTGGGACACTAAGCTATACTTGCTATAACTACATTTAGTAGACTACAACTACGGTAAGTACTCTAATTAGCTGACACTGAACCTCATGCTGAGTCTCACAGCAGTGAGCCAACTGATCAGTCCGACTGCCTTTTTCTGACGACGGTCGGAAGTCAGATAGGTGTGTGAAGGCCTTTATGAAGACATTTTTCAACATTTTGAGATGATGAAAACATTTTGATGTGGATCAAAAGATTTTGCATAATTGAAACTTCATGTGTGATAAAATTTTACAGAAAACTGCGAATTTGAGTCAAAAAATGGCTGCCATCTTGCCTTGAAACAGTTTTTTATTTGCATCATTGGATTTGTCCTTTCAAAATACATACAGTTCAACGTCTAGATCTTTTAAATATGCCCAGTGCTCAGAAGTAGGGATGGGCAAAAATATCGATACGGCAATATATCGCGATACTTTGCCACCCAATACAATATCGATTTTTCAACTCCAAATATCGATATATCACCGAAGAGCGACTCTGCTGTGCGGCGGGTGTATTTCTGTAGTAGAGAGAGTGGCTGAGGTCTTTGCAAAATGGATGGCAAGTTAACGATGCCTCTGCAATTTAAAGTTGATGTTTGGAAGCACTTCAAAGTTAAAAGAGATAGCAAAAACAGCAAGCTGGACAAAGAGAATATTACTGCCTGGAAATTTCAAGGGAATTAATAAAATGGAGGGGCTGTTTTGAATGAAATAGTTTTGACTCAATTTGTCCTCTGATCAATATCATCTGATGTACATATACAGGTACTTGTGTCTTCATCTTTATTCATATCACAATATCGTGATAAGTATCGTATCTTGACCAAAGTATCGTGATACGTATCGTATCGTGAGGTTCTTGCCAATACCCACCCCTACTCAGAAGTGACCCTATGACCCCTGTCCTGCTAAATGCTATGCATTTATACATCCCAGTCATCTTATGTCTGCCCCATGCATAGTCTGTGCCTAACACTGCCATGCATCGCTCATTGCCCACTGAAGTGAGATGTCTGCCCCATTGTAACTATTAACTATAACTTTCCCATCTTATCTTATTGCACATTATTAACAGAGCTGTACATATCCTGTTGAGAAATGAGACAGGTCAGAAGCGTTAGGCCTTTTTATGAGGGACTAATACATAGTAGAGCAAAGCCAGGATATGAGAAAGCACCCGCCACCCTTTTACTTTCACACATTTCACCGCGGAGGCCTCAAGGCCAGAGATAGCGCCTTACACTCCCAACCCTAACTTAAACAAGAGCAGGAAGACAGGACAGGGACTCTGTTTTTCCTCCAACAGGTTGATGTCTTCGAGGGATCAAATTTCTGTGCCACGGAACTGGGACCAGTTCGCGTACCCCAATGGGAGAGCTATTTCCCCACCTTTTTACTTGGCTGACCAATAAAAGCTATTCAACTTATCTATTTGCTTAACCAATGACAATTCACACATCTGTGTTAGCTGAAAACATAAATTACATTGCACACTGAAATTGTGCATCTTTCTCTGGGCGATTGGTTACAGTTAACAGCGTTGCTGCTTCAGGCTCTGCTGCCTGTGATTTTTCAAACAGAGAAGGTCCTTGATATCAAGCCTATGCTTAATGATACAATTCTTCTTAATAAATAGTTAACAGTACGTCGTAGTCTGTCTTTATTTTCAAATCACGAATCTCAAACAAACAAACACGGCTGACAAATTTGGTGATGTAACGTGATTTGAAGAAGAAGAGACGAAAAGACCAGATTGGGCACCGGACCGACCGTTCCGGTGGCCGGAGCCGGAGGCCGGACTCCTTGTCACTCACTTGGGCGCCTCACTAAAAAAGGTAAGCAGAAGCCTGTTTGAAAAACCAAATTCTGTGAATTGAACATGTACAATTTTATGTGAGTGAGGAGGAGGTAAGGTTGTCTGACGCTAAAATATAGTAATTTCAAGTTTCTACTTATAAATATACCCATTACACCCAATGTGAATAATTGTATCATTAATCAGATTAAAAATAGGTAATAGAGCCCCCGTAGTCCAAGTATTCCTCGCCAGCTGAGGTGGGAGTCTTGAGGCTTTAATCTTTGTGGTCTGGGGGTAGAGCTGTGTGCTCTTTATGTGATTTTATCTGTGTGGTTTGATTATATTTGTGCGGAACCTGTGTGGTTTAATCTGTGTGGCGATCAGAGGTACCTCTCGTAAAAATAAAAAAAAGCGCTATATAAAAGATATCTTAAAAGCCAGTGTATGGAGTATATCTTAGAAGTGTCGCCATGGTATTGCTGTGCTGAATTGTTTTGAATAGCGAGAGTTGTGTTTTGAGAACTGCTGTTGGATTGTTTTTCATACCTTGAGTTGTGCTTTGAGAATTGCTGCTGGCTTGAAGGTTGGAGTGTGAGAGAGGAAGGTAGTAGTCACAACAGTGTCTAGATTCTGGTGGTGTCTTGGTGGGAAACAGATGGTACCTAACAGTGTCAACAAAACTGTTTGCGGGTGACTAAAGCTGTTCGTGTGCTGCTGAAACCTTTGGCTCTGTCTAGAGAGCGAAGTGGGAATTGTTAGAGGTAAAATTTTGGTGCTCTATTTTTAAACCATTTGGCGATTGTGATGGTTGAATTTAATAAATGCATTTTAATAAATTACTAAATACGTAAACACTGAGATTTGCTAGTTGTTTTGTTTGCTCGGATCAGTTTTGTGTATTTCTGCACCGGCTAAAGGAGAGTACAATGAAGTTAAAGCTGACTGGGAAAGAAGAGGAAAACACAGATGGGGAAAAAGAACCGTGGAGCAGAAAAGAGTCAAAGCTGAAGTAACAACAGCTGTGTGTAATCTCTTGTCTCTAGCAGGACGTCTGAAAGAGAAGAAAAGGACAAGAAGAGGCCTGTAAAGCAGCATGAGAAGGAGGCTCTCATTTCCTCAGCACCCAGCTCTACACTGCCCCCTGCTGTTGCTACAATCCCTTTGAACCAGCACCATCTCCCCAACCGACAATACAAGCTCCCACATTAACAATTACCAGAGGTACACTGAAAATTGAAGAGCCTGTATCAGGCATTGGCCACAACAGAACCCCAAGTGAATTAATAACAGACATAGTGGACATACTGAATCCACCTCAGGGCCCGTGAATGCCTGATCTGCCCCATCCCACTATGACAAACAGTCTGACAGAGCGCACTCAGGCTCAATTCTCCAGTGGAGCAACAGCTGTTCCCCAAGACACAGGAAGAATGGGCAGCATCTGCTATTGTGCTGTCATGTAAGTTGTCTTTGTTGTTATTGTTGCAATGTATGTCTCTTTCTTTTTGTTTGTTGATGTGTATATAGTGTCCGTTGACGTGGAAGATGTGTAATGTAGTGTCAGCGAAGACAAAAATCTACCTACGGGACAAATAAAATCAAAATTAAAATCCAGAGTGGATCACCGATGTCCTGTCCTGGTGCTGCTGCTGCCCGACACAGGTTGACAAAGTCCAATGTTCACTACACCACTGATCTTATGGGAATCCCCATAACCCAAACAAGTCAAACCCAACTTCCTATTCAAAGATCACCTATTATTAAATTATTTGTTTTAAATATTAAATTACACACTACAACTGCTGTGTCTGCCAGCATTTCAGTCATGTGCATGAACTAGACACCCTGAAGTCCAAGTCCTTGTGTGAAGTCACTACTTCAATAAGTCAAAAAGTAAAAGGCTATGAATCTGAACAAATTTAGGTATTGCCTTCAGTTTCCTGTAAGTGTTTACTGTCACTTACTCACTTCAACAGAAACAAACGTTTTAATAAAGAACCTTATCTATATAACCACATGATATCAGCAGCCAGCAGCATTCGGTTACATCCACTGCCAATGTAATGTATCTGAACCTCACAAGTGGTCAAACTTTCACTTTCTCCAGCTGTCTTGTATTTATGCAGCCTGGTGTTTTCCCTCCAGCAGCTGAGCTCAGTGCACCCAGCACACAACTTCTCCTGTTGACACCGCGGCTTTGTTCAGGTAAGTAATCCATCAGGTGAGATTTCATCTCAACTAAATGTATACATGCCGGTTTGATTCCTATTTAATGATATGTACAAAATAATGCAGCATGCATCAGTAATGCCTTCAGCGTTCACACTATTGTTCTTCTGGAATTTATTAGTCGACTAATCTAAAGATTAATTTAACGTTACATGACCAAATTCAGTCACATTTGGTGTTAAGGGTACTTTGCACTCATTTGACAGGGGCTGATGTTTTTAAATGTGGAAAAAGTCTTTGATAACAACAACATTTATAATTCATTACAAAGAACACATTTTAGTGATGTGATACAGATATAGATCTTTGCATAAAATGTTCACTGAAATATCAGTCGGTTATTTTTGTCCTCCTGTAGCTATAGTCTAGTCTGTTCGAAAGTTTAGCTAATCTTATAGTAATTAAATTCCCATCTGTAAACTATCCAGCATATAATCCCACACCCCACCTAGCCACCACCATCCTGGTGTGATCCTGCTATTGCAGTTAGAAGCGGCAGTCATACATTTAAAACAATGCTCTTAATTAGGTTTTATTACACAAAAAAAAGTTTGGGTCTAGAGAAGAACATATTTCTTCTCCCCTGCTTGGTGTTTTGAACATTTTTGTTATAAAATAGAAAGAAATATGTCTTTATGTCTACAGGATGAGATGGAGAGATTCTGCTGGATTCTGCGTGTCACGGCGCAGTCCTGCATTTCCTCCTGGTCTCAGTGGACCCCTTCCTGGTCTCAGTGGACCCCCTCCTCACTTAATTTCTCTGCTTGTTCTTCTTCCTACAGCTCTGTGAGTCTCCCTATGGGTGAAGCACTTGTTTTGACGTCGTGATCAGGCCCAGAGGCCGTGCTTCTAGCAGCCTTTATCCCTACGTCCAGTATCATAATGGGGGAGTTAGTCCAAATGCACTTCACCATGGTGGACTACGTCATCTTTGCCTTGCTGCTGGTGGCCTCAACTGGCATCGGCCTCTTTTATGCCTTCTCTGGTGGGCGCCAGCGCACAACACAGGTAGACTTTGGAGTTTAGACAAAATAAAGATTTAATTTCCATTTAATTCCTGAGAGTATTAGTTTTGGATTCATTCTTAAGGGTCAAATCCAAACAAAACAAAAAATAAATACAAAGAACAAAGTTTCTTCCATCCCTCAAATGTTTGACACCAATTATATGTTATAGGAGTTCCTGATGGCCGACCGCTCCATGAGCTGCCTGCCAGTGTCCCTGTCGCTGCTGGCCACTTTCCAGTCGGCTGTTGCCATCCTTGGTACTCCGTCTGAGGTGTACACCTTTGGGACTCAGTACTGGTTCTTGGGCTGCTCCTTCTTCTTGGGCCTTCTCATCCCAGCTCATGTTTTCATACCAGTCTTCTACAGACTGCGGCTGACTAGCGCGTATGAGGTACACACAGCATGGACACATAGTTTGATGTGACTGTACCATTATGGTAGATTGTAATATCCTTTTTTCTGTTTTTCACCCTGTCAAGCTCTGAGATCATACTTGAGAAACAGTTTTTTAACGTTCTTATCTGTCCTCTTATCTGCGTGTCCCTCTGTTAATGTTCAACAGAAATAAATGTTCTTTCTCAGGAATGAGCATCTTTAAAGGGTCTTTATCTGCAGTCAGACTTTTCATGAGCCTCTATGATGGTGCTGTAGTAATGTACTGTGAACAAACAATGAGTTGACTTAATAATGTGAACCTAAACTGCTCATGAGAATAAACATCCTCAGCACTGCTGACTCTGAGATGATATTTTAATCAGCCTTTTGATTTTCTTTTTTCTTTTTCTTCCCCATGGACATTCCCTCTCTTCAACAGTATCTGGAGCTGCGCTTCAACAAGACAGTTCGCATATGCGGAACAGTGACATTCATCTTTCAGATGGTATCTTTGTTATACTTTCTTTGTACATTAGTGTTTATTATTAGTTTACAGCTGAGCCAAGGCCTCAAGTGTTTACACCCCTTGCTGTCTCGAGACCAGGCGTCACCTCAATGTGTAGATACACACTTCTTTCTGCGCAGTTAGCCGGTGTAGTTTGGTAGAAAGAAAGTGGTACCTCTCTGAAACTGCTCCCAGAAAGTTCAGTGGGAGCTCAGAGGACAGGGGGAGGGTTGGTGTTTTCACTGCTAGCTGGTTAGTATGCTAACTTGACATAACATCACAAGTATAATTTCTCACTTAGTTGGTCGTCTTTGCAAAATTTTTTTAATATTTACAACTTCAATTTTCAGAACAATTTTGGTATGCAAACATTTACTGGATCTGCCTGAGAGCTGACCATGTTTCTATTCAATGAAACCCAAATGAAAATATACCACCGTATGAAGACATGATGAAGTCAGAATGTTTTTGATGCACTTTAATGTAATGTACGGTACAGTATTGAGGAGATGTGTTTGTCACCTCAATACATTTAAGGTAATTTCTACTTAATTTATGTACATTTTAGTCATCTACATTAAAAACACACTGTTTTTTTTGTAGTATAAAAAGAATAAAAGATAAGAAAAACGTGAATCCCAAAAATTAAAATGGAAAAAACGGAATTCCCAAAAATTAAAACAGAAAAAAATGACTTTGGGAAAAAATAAAACGGAATTTTGGGAAAAAATAAAATGGATTTTATAGGGCCCTACAGTCCTACCGACTCTGACACATTGCTGCACCAAAATGACTTCTGTCCCCGGCAGCAAAGCCAGGTGGCTCCAGCAGTTGAATGGCGGTGATTATGTGGCGCAATTCAAAGCAGAAATCTTTAGCTCACCATGTGTTTGTCTCCTTTCACTATCATGTTGTGGTCTTGAAAAAGTCACCGCAACAGTCAGCCCTCCTAACCAAGACTTCAGTGAACTTTCCCCCAGAAAACAGCATCCCTCCCCGCGAGTCACACATCATTTCTATATTAAACCAAGTCATATTCTGCGCACTTTATTAGGAAAAATAAAAGTGTTAACATCGGCCTCGATATGCCAACTTTTGGCCAATAATAATTATTCTCAGAATGGCTATAATCGATCGATAATATCACTGGCAGATTAATTGGTCAAGTCCTCATACTACATTCAACCATATTTTTCTGAAAACGTTGATGCTTCTGAAGTCACAGAAGGTTTTATAGTTGAGTATAATCTGACACATGTTAGTCTGTTAGTCTGCAATATTTTTTTCTCTTCTTCTGCAGGTCATTTATATGGGGGTGGTGCTGTATGCTCCAGCCTTAGCACTCAATGCAGGTAAGAGTAGCATATTTTACAACAGGACCCCATCACAGCACATCTTACACCAACAGGAGCCCACAGTTATTCATTGTATTAAATACAGCGCTGATTGTAGGTGTATATAGTTGACCTGCGTAACTGAGTAACCTGTTCCATTGCTTATTAACCCTCTCACTCCATTTACTTGTAGTAACAGGTTTTGACCTGTGGGGCGCAGTGCTGGCCGTGGGATTGGTGTGCACTTTTTACACTGCTCTGGTGAGTCCCTAAATCTTCTCCAATCTAGTGTTAATTTCACAAAAACAAACGTTTTTCTCCATCAAATCAAAACTGAACGACAGTATCAGAGAATAGAACTTTACAGCACTCAGGAGGTTCCGTAAGTTGACAGCAAGAGATCATTACAACCCTGGACAACAAAGTATCCACCTTTTTTATCACTTTTTCTTTCATCCTCATCTCAGTTATTTGTAGGAACAATAAATGTTACTCATTTGATCTTTCGTCAGTATGTGAAGGCACTGATCCATGCACAACTTTACAGATATGTTTCAATGTCGAGTACGATGGAACTGAAAATGAATCCCTCTGTGTTCCAGGGGGGTCTGAAGGCGGTGATCTGGACTGATGTGTTCCAGACAGTGGTGATGTTTGCAGGCCAGACCACAGTCATCGTGGTTGGGGCCAGCCAGGCAGGAGGCATGGGAGAGGTGTGGAGGAAAGCAGTCAATGGCAGCCGCATTGCTGGTCTCGAGTAAGAAGTAGTAACAATTGATACTTTCACATGTTGTTGTTGGTATTGGCAGAGAATGTTGCTATGAAACCCTTTTTTTGAAATCATTACTTAATGTTCATATTGTTTTCATTTTTCTTCCTGTGTAGCCTGAACCCCGATCCTCTGGAGCGCCACACCTTCTGGACGCTCGGTGTGGGGGACGTCTTCCTGATGCTGGCTCTGTATGGGGTCAACCAGGCCCAGGTCCAGAGATACCTCAGTTCTCGCACAGAGAAAGATGCCATCATGTGAGTAACCACCAATGTCTCACAACATGCTTGGCTAAGCATAGTGGTTTTTTAAAGAACATGGTGCTGTCCATGATAACCCTTATTAAAGGTCCCATATCGTTGGGAGATTATGGTGGTTTCTATACTACGGAAGTATAAAATGCTCAGAAATAGAGAAATACATACAGCTTGTATTCAGAAGCTCCCTGTAGGCAGCCATCAGGACTTGTGTTACGTTTTGTGACCGATGTCACAACTATACAGTCACCGCTCTTAGCCATGACCCCAGCAGCAACATGGATGCAAAAGCCCTGCAGCGCTGATGCAGAAACACAGCGGGCAGTGCCTGCTCAGGCCTGTGTGAGCTGACGAACCAGAGCACACTGAACGCTCCATTTTAGTTCCTGTGCCATGAAAAACCCACTCTGGAAAAGACCAGACAGAGGGAGAATACAGGCAGTGCAGCGATGGACAGTTTGAAAACAAAATGTTCCTTTAACATAAGCATGTAAAAGTTTTCTTGTGAATTTTCAAGATGGGCATAATATGGTTAAAAAACACTTGGAATACTTCAGGCTGATCCGCAGTTGTAATCTTAAAAACAGTTTTTAACAGGCTTTTCTTTTTATTTACAAAAACTGTCATGGTTTCCAGTATTCTACAACATTTGTATTGTTTTCTTCATTGTTTTCCTTTCTATGATGCTGGCCATCTCGTGCCCATTATTGACAGTGTTTGTATCAGTGGAAACTTTATCACCATGTTTGTCTTCACATCTCATGTCCCTCTAGGTCCTGTTATGTAGTTTTCCCTTGCCAGCAGATAGTCTTGTGTTTGGGCTGTTTGATGGGTCTGGTTATGTTTGCTCGCTATGGAGAGGAAAGCCCTTTGGACAAGGGCTATGTCCAAACTAATGATCAGGTAAACACTCATTTGTTTTCATTATTCCCCAGATTGTTTTGTTATTCTTTGGTCTGGAGGTGCATCCTAATGTTTGGTTTGTTCGTGCAGATGGTGCTATACTTTGTGATGGATGTGTTCAGGGATCTGCCCGGGCTCCCAGGACTGTTTGTGGCCTGTCTCTTCAGTGGAGCTCTCAGGTAAAGAACAGAGTTAGGAGTAAATACTGTTGAATACTTGCATGTTGTTAGTTCACTGTCAGTCAATAGGTAATTGATTACAACCCGGGATGGTTTAACAGTGAAGCTTGTCCAACTTCTATGAAGTATTTTATAGGAGATTGCTTTTTTTGTATTTTATAATTCTTGGCTTCATCCAAGTAAATCCTTAAAGAATAAAAACAACATACCTGGTTGACAGGCTAGATTATTTTATGTGGTGCTGTTTAAACTCGTCAGGGTGGACAGCAAACTGTAATTTTGTACAGACATGTTGTAGTGATTTTATTTTATGCATTGTAATTGATTATAATTGATTATTTTACCCCCATATTTTTTTGCATAGAACCCACTCTATATTTCAGAAATGCCAGGGAGTGCACTCTGTAATCTCACAAGCAGTTCTTTACTTGATAGAGCCCTTTTACTTAAGCTTTCAACAAGTAAGTGTGCTGATTCAGTCCTATAGCACACTGATGACCAAACCAGGGTGCAGTTACAGCTTGCTGCGTGTTTTGTAGTTGTAAATTTCAAAACTGTTATAGAAATAAACACACCACAAAGACGGCCACCTTGCTAACTAGCTTTCACATCATGTGCCTGCATGAGAGGAAATACATTTTCATAACACGAGGTGGTGGCAGTCTTTCTTTGTCATTTTGAAAACAAACCAGGAGACTCAGGAATGCGAATATAGCATTTTTTTTACATCAGCCTTGCTATTATAGCCACTTATAAAGAGAACACGAGAACGTGTCTGATAAAAGGTGCAAATGGCACCGGTGAAAAAAAACATTAGATGGGTGACATTATGGATACAACATGGAAACCGGCTCAGGAGGATTTCCCTTTCCTTCCCATATCTCTTAATAATCTTGGATTGATTTGCTTAGCTGAACAGCCAATCAGAAGGATTTCTCTCACTGTTGGACTCACTGCTGTAGATTCATCGGGCCTTGTCGACTGTAATGCCACCAACTTCTGGCCTACTAGTGCCAACAGTGTGGGAAACACATGGAGAACTAGGTCCACACCATCAGTGTGGACCATCAGCCTGGTGAGTCAGGGCCCTTACAGATCCCAGTTATTCATTCAATCCACCTTTTCTGTCTTCGTCCAGCACCATCTCCTCAGCCTTTAACTCCCTTGCAACAGTTACCATGGAGGACCTGATTAAACCTTATTTTCCAAACATGACTGAAGCTAAAGCCACACTACTGTCCAAGGGACTTGGTAAGACAAGTGCTTTTATTGTTTTCCCTTTTCAAAGCATTGTATATATTTGGGAGGTGTATATAACAGTTGGCAGTAAGTTGTTCAGATGACCTCTAAATATTTCTTTGTCATCTGCTTGGTCACACAGCTTTGGTCTATGGCCTGGTGTGTCTGGCTATGGCCTACATTGCCTCTCGAATGGGATCTGTGCTGCAGGTAAGGAACTAGTTGCTCATGCCCAAAAAGTGTTTTTAATTGGAGCAGTGAGACATAAAATGTGTCTTCTGTCACTTATTAGTTTTAAAAAATCAGTTCAGCACAGTTAACTTGCCCTCACGTTATCAGCACCTGAAGATCAGGTCATGCTCTGTGTCTTCAGGCAGCCTTCAGTATCTTTGGGATGGTGGGGGGTCCTCTGCTGGGTGTCTTCTGTCTCGGGATGTTCTTTCCCTGGGCAAACCCGACAGTGAGTGTTTTCCTTTTATTCTGTCTCCATACTCATTTTCTCTCTTTTTTTCAAAAAGCATAGAGGGCTACACATCTGTTGTGAGTTGAGGCTTAAACAAACCCACCTGTTCTCCTGTCCTGTCGCCTCCTCAGGGTGCAGTGGTTGGATTGGTAGCGGGCCTTGCCATGGCCTTCTGGATCGGCATTGGCAGCTTTGTGATGCGTATGTCTGGTCCCACCTCTTTGCCACCACTCAACGCTACCGCTTCGCCCTTGTTTGGTAACATTACCACTCGTGTCATGACCACATTGGTGACAGCCAAGCCAAGGTAATACATGAATCTGAACAACTACTATCATAGATACTGTCTGTGTTAGCTCCGTTATTTTAAGTGGACACTTTTGTCATCACATCAGTCCAAAGTCATCTTTGTCTTGAATCTACCCTCTTTTCTTCAGGCCGACGGGTGTAGAGGCGCTCTACTCGCTGTCCTACTTGTGGTACAGTGCTCACAACTCAACTACTGTGGTGGTGGTGGGACTGATAGTCAGCCTGCTAACAGGTACACACAATTAAACTTGTCACAACAGCTTCTAAACTAACCATGTCACCCTTACAGTGACCTTTATTGCCACTGCAACCATCACACAGAAAATTAAATAACCACTAACTGATGCAGAGGAATGATCATTCACAAATCCCTCAGAGTATCAGACTATCTTTTTGATGTCCATTACTTGTGTTAGCAGCTGGCCAGACTTGTTCATTAGACACACAATATGGTCAATGGGTAAGAATGTTTTCACTCGAATGAAAGGGCCGTCCTGTTTGAATTACACTTGTTCCGATTTTACAACACCAGAATTGGAAAAGCTGCTGAAAATCCAGGTATCAGTGTATGTGAGTCTGTGCTGATGACCCTGCTACTTCCCAGCTAGATGGTTAGCGCTGCTTAACATTACACACAGGAAATCAATTCTTCTTTGCTGCTAACACAGGCCCAGGTTGCTTCGATAGCGGCCTTCAGCTCAGCTGTATTGTTGGGTGGTTCTTGTTCTTACCTCATAGATCGCCTATGGAAATTGAAATCAGCTTCTCCACACAGTATGGAGATGCTGATTTCCCTTTTCCAGCAGGACTAGTAACTGGTTTACTGATTAGGGTACTACTGTGATTGACAGGTCAGCCAAGTTGCCTGACCTGTCAAGAGTAAGATGAGAGACACCAGGCCCAACAACACAGATGAGCTGAATATCAAAGCAACCTGAGCTTCCACAACACCTCAGCAGTGAAATAGGCAGATGGCCTCCATGCCACACCACACTGATGCAGTTATCCGTGAAAAAGGAGCCCCGAACTATTACTGAGTGCATAAATAAACATAGGTTGCGTCCGAAATACCGTACTATACACTACATACTCAATACGTGTACTATCGTTCAACATACTTTTGAGTGAATAACAGTAGTATGCATCTTTTCAGACGCACTGCTTAGCGCAGAAGTGACGCACTTCCTGCCGGTTGGATTGGAGATGCGTAACCGTGGTAACCCGTGTCAACCTCGCCTCTACCGGCAATCTGCAATAATACTCGTGTAAAACATGTTTTACATGCTTTTACTTGAGTATAAGGTTTCGCTTATAATAACACACTGTTGTGGTTATAGTGTTAACTGAGTTAATTAAGGAGCTAATGTTCATTAAACGGGTACCGTTAGAAACTTAGATTGAAGCGTTATAACGTTAGACGTTGCACCAGAGCTGCATTTAAGCTGCACTTGCACAAGCTGCACTTGTTGTCGTTGTGTTGTTGTTGTCGTCACCGCTGCATTGCATTGTGGGATATTTATGCCGGCGTAGTGTCCAGTGCTTGCATGATGTAATATTTGCCGGAAATAGTATGCACCTCACGTACTATTAGGTGCATACTAAGGTTTCGGACATACTAAAAAATCTCACATACTGTTTTAGCATACTTATTTATTTATTTATTTATTTTGTTGTTGTTTATTTCGGGCATGTCAATTCATCATCATCACATTTCATCATTGTTCAAATAATACAATACACATGGCCGAAAGGGAAAAGCGGGAGAAGCCAAAGCTTATCTAGTCCCGCCCCCATTACCTGCAGGATAAAATCTTCATCCTAATCTTTTGTTATCTTTTTCATTTTACATTTTTACCTAACAATTTCTTTTACTATGACATTTGACAAAACATATTACAGCAGTAGCATGCAGAGCTGAATTCAACTCTAGACAGTACATACAGATTACATGTGTTTCTGCACATGTGTCCATATTAGTCCATCCGTACCTAAGTTAAGTTAACTCCACATTGTTCATACACATTATAACAACATCCTGCTATGTGCAGCTGGCATTGGCCTTGGTTCATACAAGTTTCTCAGGTTCAACTTATCGTTTGGGTACAGAATGTTTTTTGTTATGCTCACATGTCGTCTCAACAGTGTCTGTTGAGTCGTGCCTCTGACCTTAATCAACCATCCAGTATTAATCTGTATTGATCAACGGTTGAATTTACATATTTTTTCTTAAAACTACTTAGTGTTGTTGATTTTTAATCTCAACAGCATGTTAGTATGGAATTTCGGACGCAGCCATAATGTCCGGAAGGTCGACTTTTCTGTATAAATCCATTTTTGATTGGTTCAAAATGTCTTAATGCAAGTCATCAACTAGAGAAATTTCATGGTGATATCTAATTGTTTTAAATGTTGCCCGATTCACATGTAGTGTCTAGAAAGAAATGTGAAGTGCAGTGCTATTCATGTATATGTCCACATGTCAGGCCCTATGAAGGAGAAGGACCTGACCCCCGGCACAGTGTTCCCAGTCCTGGGCACGCTGCTCTACTTTCTGCCTGAGCGCTACAGAGAGAGGCTGTGCTGCATCACTCCTCTGGTCCAGAAGGTAACCTCATTTTTACCCTCTGTACTCACTTGTTTCCCACTTTGGTTCACCATAACCTGAGCCCTCAATATTGTTCTTGTTGACCAGCCCAAAGAAAACACACAGCCTTATCAGACGGCCACGACAGACAGCAACGGAGCAGGTTTCTGCAAAGACGACACAGTCACAGAGGACAAAGAGATGGAGAGTGACAGAGCACTTCCAGAGGATGAAGACTTAGAAGCAAGAGTTGTTCCTTCATGCCAACTTACAGCTCACACGGTCCGGGAGACGGCCATGTGATCGTTTTATCTCCTACTGAGCACCCAAATGGCAGCAATCAAAGAAGAAGCTCATCAGTTGATCTTCATTAATAACACACAGGCCTGATGTCTGTCCAGATGTGTGCAGTTTGAAGATTATACAGTGGGGAGCTCTCGTGGACAATGAGCTATACCACCACGACTGGATCCAGTCCTTCTGTTTGACAAAGAATCAGGTAGTTAAGAGAAATAAGATGTAAATATCATATTTTTATAGAGAAGACAGAACCTCAGTGTCATGACTCTAGAGTCATGTCTTTGTGTTATGTTCAGATTATGTTTTTTTGTATTATATTCTCCTGTATTTGATGTCCACGTCTTTGTATCGTGTCTTTGTTTTGAGTTTTCATGCCCCACTGTGTCCTGTAAGTGTCTTATGTTCTTCCCTCTGTCTGTAGTTTTGTTCCCTCCATGCATTCCCCTCGTTATCTCACCTGTTGGTCCTCACCTGTTCCTCGTCTTGTCATTAGTGTTTGTGTATTTAGTCTGTGTCTTCCCTGCACTCCTTGTCCATTAATTGTCTCTGTCTGCATCATCTCATGTATCTGTTCATGCCTGTTTCCAGTCTCCCCATTGTATGTGTTTTTTGGACTTAGTTTTGCATTTTTGATTTGAACTTTGCTTTTTGTTTGCACTTTGTTTAGCCTTGGTTGCTACTTTGTCTTGCTCTTTCTTTGTTACTTTGTCCTTTTGGTCTTATTATCTTATTTTCTTTTGCCCTCCTTGGTTTTTGTGGATTTCGGCTTTGGTTAATAAAGCTCGCCTTTGTCTCCCCATATCCTTGCCTCCCGTGTGTAACTGCGTTTGGGTCCACCTCCTCCCCTTTCCATAGTTTTCCCTTTTTCCCTAGCGTGACACTCAGAATCCTAGAATATGTACAAGAGAATATATTACAGGTATAAAAGAAAAGAGACTGAAGTACAGTGGAGGGTATGACAGATCTGTGGTATTGTAATAGTGTAGTGTCTTTACATTGCCTTGATTTAATACTTAATGTCTTTTAAGCTGCTATAACAGATGTCTAAATACAGAGTCCACAAAAGCAAAATGGTGTGTTGAGATGGAATCTCACAGCGGCAGTTGAATTAGATGGAGCACATTAAAGTTAACTGCCATCACCATGTTCATGCCAACAGTGCAGAACTGCTGAGACCCCATGTGAGTTCTCGTGTTTTCCTCAAAGGGAATCAATATCATCCACTGGTTCCACGACAGCTCCCCTGCAAGTAACCATCATTCACTTCTCCCAATATAATACACACTCATTAGTTTACTTGATAGTGAGCAATGAATCAGATTTTGGACTTGTGGTAATCGTCCTTTAGACTTTAGACATTTATTCATCCCACATCGGGGAAATTTACTCGTCACAGTAGCAGGTGAACAGACATATGTACGGGACTTAAAATACTAAAGGAATACTATAAGATAAAATATAATAAAATAAAAATATAGAAAGGACAATATGTTATGTGCATTGTATATACAGGAGGCAAAAAATGCACATTAGTATTATTGCACAGGATGCATTGCACAAGATGGTGGAGGTAGAAGTGTAAATTAGTGCAAGATAAGTGGGTGCTTATGGTGCTACATTAAGAGTTATTGGTGTTGAACAGTCTTAGTTGGAATGAACGACCTGCGGTAGCGTTCCTTCTTACACCGTGGGTGAAGCAGCCTGTTGCTGAAGGAGCTGCTTAAAGCCCCCAAAGTCTTATGTAGGAGATAAGAGGGGTTGTCCATGATTGATGTCAGCTTGGCTAACATCCTCCTCTCACCCACCTCCTCAATGGAGTCCAGAGAACAGTCCAAGACTGAGCCGGCCCTTTTGACCAGCTTGTTGAGTCTCTTCCTGTCCCTCTCTGAGCTTCCACAGCCCCAGCAGACCACAGCGTAGAAGATCGCTGATGCAACCACAGAGTCATAAAAAAGTATTTAACAGTGACCTGCACACTCCAAAGGACCTCAGTCTCCTCAGCAGATGGAGACGACTTTGGCCCTTCTTGTACAGGACATCTGTGTTGTGTGTCCAGTCCAGTTTGTTGTTTATGTGAACACCCACGTATTGTTACTCCTCCAAATACCTGGGTGTTCACATAAACTGTACATTGTACACTGTAATTTATACACTTACTATGTAGCTAAAGCAAATAAACTAGGAACACAAGCAGAAAAATCAATGTATCAAATTAAAATGATCATCAAGGTCAGTCATTGTTCTTCTGGTAAAATAACTGTATCTGGTGACAATAGGCAGAACAGAATATCATCGAATTGTGGGAAATGTACTTTTTTTTAAATTTCAGGGGAAGGGCTCTCATTTGGACCCCCCCAATATCTATACCATGGTTACGCCCTTGGCCCAAAGCTTCCACTTAGTTGGCTTATAAGAAGGGCTGGCTCTGCAAAACAACAGCAACAGTATCTTTATTTACTCCAACAGGTTAAAAGCCTTACAGAAGCTCAAAGCGGACACATCGCAGCAAACACAGAAAAAGTCTGAACATTTGAAATCAGCAACAGTTGGCCAAAGTGCTGAAAAGTCAGAAATGGCAACAACAAAACCCCAGAGACCGTAAGAACAAGAGAGGCGACCCTCATACTGAATCAAAAACCAAGGAATTAAAATGTATCTGAGTCCAGCCGAACACGTAGAGGCGACTCATTCCAGAGTTTGAGGCGTTGCAACTGTAAAAGTGCGACCATCCCTGTTCCTGAACCTGGAATGATCTGGGGACGACCAAAAGTACCTGGTCATCAAACCCGAGTGACCTCGATGGAGCATGTGATTATAAAAGCTCAGAGAGACGTGTTGGAGCCAGCCCATTTATAGGTAAACAATAAATTCATTTAATCAATCCAAAGGTAAGTTAGTCACCATGTCATGTTAGTGCGTGATCATGGAGGCTAAAACCGAAAACAAAGAAACAAGCAACATCAGTACAGATAAGTCATACATGAACTGCTGACATTCATCTTTTATCAGTTTGTACTTTTATCTTTTATCTTTGCTGCACTGAGTTTCATGTTGGTTGTCACATTTAGGTCAAATGAATCAAAGTATGTTAGAATAGTAGAAATACTTTCTATACAGAAATATAAAAAAGTAATTCAAGATCAACTCACTCAGGGCGTCCCAGTTCATGTCCTCAATTTTATTTAAATAACTCATGTAAGAACTTCTATTAAAGCTGCACTACTGAATAAACAATCTGACCTTAAAGGACAACACTACTTCATACTGTTTTACTCTGTTTAGATGTGGCGGACCCTGCCACCTTTCTAGCTTCAAACAGTGTTCTGGGGCTTTTTTATTCAGTTATGAATAAACTAGATATTTCTGAGTTTGTGTCATTTCCTCATTAATATTGTCAATATTAAAATTCTGAGTTTTATTCCTTCTCCAAAACTACGTAGCGCCCCTTTAAAGTCATAGAACAGACTAAAATTAGGTCCTCTGAGCTAAATGTCATTATTTCTTCGTATGTGTATTTGAAGCCTCACTAAACGCTATTTTTTCACTGGATCGGGTTGAAATTTGTCCTGAATATCCAAGAGACTTAATTAAATCTAATAAGCTATGAATGTATCATTTATTAATGATGATGAAAGACAAATAATTATTAAACATGGATGTTGTAAGAACTGCTTTAAGACAACAAAACACAGAACAAGTAAGTTATTCATGAAACTGCAGTCAATACTTAATTATTGATTATTCATTCCTGTTGTGGTTCATAATTAATTCATTAAATAATGACTTTACTTTGCAAAACAAAATTATCTTGTGTTTTATTTGCATACATTTAACAAGAAAGTGTCTGTAATCAGTTATTGTAAGATACTTTTAGATCTCTTATTTTTGATGATTAAGACATTTTTAATTGGTTAAACTTTTAACGGCAATGAGTCGATTCATGATTAGTCATTAACATCCTTACACACAACCAAACTATGAACCGGTTTGGTAATTTCTGGTGTTTTTATTTCTATGTATATCAAAAATAGGAAGGGCTGGCACTGCATATGTTGAGCCTGACTGATTTAATAGGAAAACAACAGCAACAGTATCTTTATTTACTCCGACAGGCTAAAAGTCTTACAGAAGCTCAAAGCGGACACATCGCAGCAAACACAGAAAAAGTCTGAACATTTATAATCAGCAACAGTTGGCCAAAGTGCTGAACAGTCAGAAATGGCAACAACAAAAAACACAAAGACCGTAAGAACAAGAGAGGCGACCTGATACTGAATCTAAAGCCAAGGAATGAAAATGTATTTGAGTGCAGCCGAACACACAGAGGCGACTCATTCCAGAGTTTGGGGCGCTGCAACTGTAAAAGTGCGACCATCCCTGTTCCTGAACCTGGAATGATCTGGGGACGACCAAAAGTACCTGGTCATCAATTCTGAGTGACCTCGATGGAGCATGTAGTTGTAAAAACTCAGACAGACGTCTTGGAGCCAGCCCATTTATAGGTAAACAATAAAATCATTTAAAGTGATAAGTTAAATTAGTAACCACGTCATGTTTGTGCGTGATCATGGAGGCTCATCTTGAAACCGAAAACAAAGAAACAAGCAACATTAGCAAAGTTAAGTCTCACATGAACTTTATATTATATTCAAACAAGTTGTTACTGAAACCACGGTCAATAACCCAACTGTCGACATGTTCTACTTGTTTAATTACTTTCACTTCAGTTTACTCACTTGATTTTATCTCTTTGTCTTTTCACATGTGTGTTGTTATGGCAGTTTTATGATCCTCTAAATCAAAATTTCACTTTCATCTGCTGTCTTGTATTTATACTCCCTGGTGTTTTCACTCCAGCAGCTGAGCTCAGTGCAGCAGCACACAACTTCACCTGTTAACAAAGGAACCTCGTTCAGGTAAATTATCCACCATGTGAGATTTCATCGCAACTAACTTTATAAAACTTATTGATTTCTTTATTGTTCTATGTATTGTTCTTGTTTTTGTTTGTTCAACTGACTCACAGACGATGATGGAGGAGCTTCACTAACATAATGATTCTGACTGACGATTAATCAACAAATACATTTTTGTCTGAACATGTTATAAATATCATTTTCTATAGATCTGTACAGAATATGTTCATTACCACAGTTATTTGTATTCCACTTGAGGTCGTTCTCACAGAGGAACTCTGTTTTTTATCTGCTGCTGACATTTCCTCTTTTTCTTTCACAGTAGACTTCTCACCCTGACGATGTCAGGTAAGCAAACATCATCCAGAAACATAAGTGCATAATTTCCCTTAGGAAAAATGATGTTTTGTTGAGACAGATTATATTCTAAGAGACTTAAGTTATGACTTCAGTAATTGAAAGTGTCACTACAAGCTGCCAGATCTCACTGGAGGGAAACTCCACGTGCCAAACTTCTAAAAACTTAGAATGAAAAACAGTACAGAAGATGGTACAGAAGCCCTAAAAATCATGGGTCTAACATATTATTTCCTCTGTCTTCCCGTGATTAATTGTATTTGTTTTATTTATGTCGTAATCATTACCAACAAAGGTTGTTTTCCAGAATAACACGATGATTAATCATGAGAAAACGACTACATAAGATTCCTGAGAGTGGACCGTGACATGCTCACTGCTCTGGAGGCTAGAAAGCAAACCACAGAAACGTTTTACCATTAATGAAGGTTACTGGAGAAAACAAATAAAATTTAGCTTGTTATCACAATGTGTTCAACCAATGAGCATTTAGGGTTTCAGATGTTATGTGTTCTGTGGATTCATATCTGTTTTTAACTGGCAAGACTGTACTTTGAAATCATGGATGAAGCACTGTTGGCACCTGGCACGTTGTTGTCTAGTCGTCTTAGTGACTAATTGAAGTGTTTCTCTGTTCACAGAGGAAGCAGCTCGAAATGTTGGAAGAGACATCTGTGTCAGTGACCCCGAACCATTAAAGCTTTATAAAAACATTGACCGGCCTGGTAAAGCTTTTGCTGCTGGTAAATATAGAGGTAAAGATGCATTTAAAGAGCATGATAAGCTGGGAGCATACGCTGCTGCAGGAGTGGGTTATTCATATACTGAGAGGAGCGTTTTTGAAGTAGAGGCCAAGGGGCCCAACGCCAGCGCAGGAGCCGGATTCTCTTTGGGGTCGGGTGCTAGAGCCATGGCCACAGCAGAACTGGGAAGTGTTTCAGCTGGTGCCGGTCCAGTGAAAGCTAAAGTCGGACTGGGACTAGACACTGGTGTCGGCATCGGTCCAAGAGGTGTAGAGGCAAAGTTTCTGGGAACAGGCGTCACCATCGGTCCGACTACAAGCATTTCTGTAGTAGGGAATACAGTTTCGTTGGAGTTGTGGTAAACCTTCAGCATTTATACATGAAACTATTTCTGCAGCTGCAGATGAAACATTTTGATTAACCTGATGAGTGATTTTCTGATCAAAACTGTCTGTATTGTCCACTGTTTTTTATAACATAGAAAATTACCAGTTTTCATCGTACTGAAAATAAAATGTATAAAATGAGATCATCTCCTTCCAACAACTTCCTGTTTCTCCTGCCGGCTTCCACCTCAACTTTATCATTGTTTAAATAAAACACTCAAACATCATTCACTTCTTATTGACTCATTTATTTTTTTAACAAAACATCCTGCAGCTAACAGCTAAACAATAAGATGAAGAGTTAAATTTACCTGTGAGCACAGCTGATCCCAGTCAGTACCAAAGAATGATGCTCAGCATTTACTGGAGGCATTTCAAATGAAGAAGCAGTGAATGTTTACAGGATGAACTCAAGTCTATATGTTCACATGGAGATCTGGCTCAGTTCAAGCCTCCGGCAGCTGTTAATATCAGATACTTTCATACTTTAACTAAAGTCACATGAGTCCTTTTGGTATGAGTGACTTTCACTTTTCCCAAAGTAATATTTCCTTGTTTCCTTCTGTACTGTCAGTCTTTTAGTGACGACAC
>CAEMYA010000103.1:2616546-2649748 GCA_903131615.1 Diplodus sargus | reverse complement strand
GCAGGATTAATGTCTCCTCTGAGCAGTTTGGACTGTATTTAGCTTCATTCAGCTGCAGAGTGAACGTGTTCTCTGTGACCAAACCCACCGTGACACTGAAGAATCCCTACAATGCACCTGGCTCAGATTGTTTCTGCTGCAGACTGTTATTCTGAGTTAGTTAACAGGATCACAGCCTAAATCTTCCACTGATGAGCTACTTCTAGGAACTCATTCACTTAATTAGTGCTGAAACTATCAGAAAAATAATGTGTAAACAATTTGGATCAGACTAAAATGACAAATATCCAGATAGTTCATATAATTGGAAATTTAATATTTTAAGCAATCAAACTGCTGGTCAATCAAAATGAGCAAATGAAAATACAATCAAGATATAGTTAAGGGAAAGATAATTCTTTGTAGTTAAGTATCATGTTAACAAAATAGCCACTGAGATCAATACATTTTATACACCAATAATTTGATAGACTTGATGAATGTTAACATGCTCTCACTGTGTCTAGTAGCAGAAGTGGACAACATCACCTTAAACAAAAACAAAAAACACAAACAATTATAACACTTGATACACTTTCAGGTCACTTTGGCTGAAATTCATTTCAGATTCTCTCTGAGTCAAGGGTCGTCGAAGACTCTTCGGTTCTTTCATTGTCAGGAGGAAATGAAACATCAGAGCAGTTAATGGCTGATGAACCTGAAAATAAGAACGAATGTGGAAGAACTAGTGTGGGTCAGTGTCTTACTATGAGGCTAAACTGTCACATGAAATGTTGGCATCAAAATAAAAATTGTCATTGAAAACAAAACCTGACATAATAAAAGAAACTCAAACACTGGTCGCTGCCGAGGACTGAACTTCAGTGTACCTCTGCACAGGTGAGTTACTGAAGGTGCCAAACAGGTTTTAATTTCAACAACAAGTTTTATTTTGGAGGTCAAGATTTAATGTAATTCTAATTTTATAGTCAACAGTAAAACAATTAAGGGCTCCAGTTGAACCCACTTCAGACATGATTTGCAAGAATTTACTTGTGATACGAGTCAGATTACATGGCAGAAAAATAAAAAAACTTCCTTGATTTGGAATGTTTAGACTTAGTTCCTGCTGCTTTTAGAGAACTACCGTAGATCTGCTTATCACAGACTGTGACTGGACAGAAAGTGACTGAGCAGTTCCCAGCGTGAGGGGACGCCTAGTCGCCGTCTGGTTGAGCCCAGTTCAGAGCCAACAGCTGACAGAGTTTAAACAGTGGACTGCAATTTCAGTTTACAGTAAATAAATGACGTCAAGCACTGACCAGGTAGTGGCGTAGTGGCTGCAGGGCGCAAACATAAAATGCTTTAATGGTGAATTTACTACGCAACTAATAACTTCCAACTATATGTGACAATAAAGTGAAGAAACATCCTTTTGATTTTTGATCGCTTCCAGTAATCAGTGATCAGCCTTAAAAATCCTGATTCGAGCACCCTTAAATGTACAACTAAAACCAGTCTATGATGATATCACTCTGTGGTGTTACGTCGCAGGGCCTTTTCAAACACCCTCTGCGCATCATCAGCAAGCATTTTGAGAATAAAATTTAAAGCTCTGTAAGTTGCAGTGAAAGACAGGCCCATTGCTGCTGGGATTCCAATTATTGGAATGAATCTGGACTCTTCCTCTGTGACTAATAATGCAGCTACACTTGCACACTGAGTTAACACCTTGAATATAAGATCAGGGGTTATTATGGTTGCAGCCAGTGGTGAAATGATGACAGACATCAAATCATTATATGACACACCTGTGTTTTCAGCCAGACG
Organism: Diplodus sargus; assembly: GCA_903131615.1. Lineage (NCBI taxonomy): Eukaryota > Metazoa > Chordata > Actinopteri > Spariformes > Sparidae > Diplodus > Diplodus sargus. Next base: position 2,647,939 of record CAEMYA010000103.1, on the reverse strand, counting down.
CTTCAGTGATGTGATATCAAGACCAAAACCAAATATGTATCTTGTGACGACACCAGCCAGCAAAGCTACATCAGCAACAACAGAAAGCCCAGGAACTGGTACTCCGGCTGCAGCTGCAGAAAGAGCAGCGTACCACTGTATTTTGTGATGGAAAGCCTCTTTCTTCTTGTTGATGATCTCCTGGCTGATGTTGGGCATGGCAAACAGCAGAGCGTTCCTCTTGTGTTCAGGAAGTTCTCTCTCTAGTGTCTCATGTAAGAGACTGAAGTCATGCAGGTGGAGCTTAAAGCTGGACACCAGGAAGACCTGTGGAGACTGAATACCTTGTTCCTGAAGACCTGTGTCACAAAAGGCATAAATGTTATGATTATTAGTTTTATAAAATGAAGAAATCATTGAGATTGTTTTTCTTAAATGGACGCAATATGTACAGTTCAGATTAGTCTGGTTTTATTTTGCTGCCCGCAATTTTCTTTCTCACCAGTGCTGTAATCTCCTGTGCTTAACTTTGTCAACTCTGGTCAACTGAATAACTAACAACTTTTATTGTGAAAGTCAGACGTCTGCATTGGGTGACTTATTGTTGCTTTGACTGAACATTCCTCCAAATAGAATTTCTGCACTTTACTAATACGACACTGAGCCTGATCTGCTTGATTTGGCTTTCATGTTTTTGTTTAGAATTTTAATATTACTTACTTTCTTTATACCTAAATTACGCTGAATGTAAGTATGCAAGCATATGGTAAATTGTCTCAATAAATAACTGGTAATGACAACAGCATATGCATGTGTAAAGTCTAAGTCTATCCATAAACTAGAAAATGAGGTGTATTGAGGTCAGATAAATATAATGAACATGATGATTAATCTCGCAGTTATTGTTCATGATTCCAAAAGTCACTTACCTTGAATGCAGTTTTCCCTGATTAGTTCCTTAGTCCTGGTCTCACTGAACTCTCTCTGACTCAGTCTCTCATTGTATAAAGCACTGTCAATCTTCGGGCGAACAAAGTAGAACTTTTTCTTCATCCTCTGGATCTCCTGAGCGAGTTTCACATCATTTTCCCTGAAGCGAGTGTCTGAGATGATGATGAAGAAGTCAAACTTCTCAAATCCAACATGATACAGGTACTGATCAGCTGGAAACTTGGTGGTGCCAACACCCGGAAGATCCCACAGTGTAACATTGGGATAGTTTGGATGGGGGTATGGTGTAACCTCTAAGGTGGTTTCTACACAACCAGTAGGAGCAGCTCCCTCAGCGCTGTTGTCTATGTCTCTAAAGGCATTATAGGTGGATTTACCAGAGCCGGACTCTCCTGTGATGGCAATATTTAGTGGAGTGTTATTCTGGCTGTCCAAATACTCTTGGATCTTTGCAATAGCTAAGGCTGCATTGTTGTTTTGTAGAGCTTCTCTAATTTCTTCAACTGATTCACGGTCATATGGAGTAGCCATGGTGGTCCTTGAAAACTGTAGTCTAAAATATGAAAACAAATGTTCACTATTATCGACCATCATACACAAACAGAATGCAAAGTTTGGAGATATCACTGACAAGGTCAAACACATAACACATCATGGAGGATAAACACTTAAAATTACATTTTCTTTTCATGACATCTTTTCATACTTTGAACAGAGGATAAGGAAACTCAGCAAAACTGTGGCTGCCACATCACCCTGTGGGACGTCTGCTGGAGAGGAGAGAGAGAGAATGAATGAATGACTAGTGGATTTTATAATCTCAGGACATTGGGCCCAGGTGTCCCTGGTCAACCAGACTCCTCCCACAAACCCAAGTCACATCAGAAGGCTGCTGCCTCAACAGCAGGGGTCATCACACGGCGCAGTCACTACTACACACAAATGTTGCTGGCATGCACCTGAGCTGCAATCACAAGTGACCCAACAAAAGTGAACTGCCACTACCACAACACCAAAATGGACACCTGTTGTTGCCTCCAACCACACGTTACTGTAATGAAGAGTGTTCAAAGGAAACAAAGTGACCAGACGAACTGAGAAGCCACACCCACCAGTCAAGATCCACTGATCTGTGCAGTGACTCCATCCCAAACACTCCAGCTAATTAACTAACTAACTAATTAATACACTAAAGCAGTAACACCTACGTGACACATGTCCCATCTCCTGCCAGTTCGGACTATCCATTATCGACTTCCTCGGACACTGCATCACCAAAGACAGGGCTACCCCCCTCCCGTTGAACGTGGATGCCATCATGAACTTGTCTCCCCTATGTCCCCTTTACGAAGCTCTAAGAAATCATAGCCCGAAAGCATGCCATGGACTGGTCCGTGGAGAGAGACATGGCCTTTAGGGACGCGAAGAATGCTTTGGCTAACGCAACAATGCTGGAGCACCCAGCACTCAACGCTCCTATCGGCATGACCACAGACGCCTCAAGACTATGTAGCTGGCGCAGTACACAAGCAGTGGGTGAACGGCGCCTGGCAGCCACTTGCTTTCTTCAGCCAGCAACTACTCTCCAACGAACAGACGTAGAGCACCTTTTGATCGTGAACTCCTCGGACTCCACCTCGCCATCAGACACTTTCGTTTCCTACTAGAGGGGCAGCAGTTTGTGAAACACAAACCACTGACATTCGCCATGGCCAAGGTGACTGAGCCTTGATCCACCATCAGAGACAGCTCTCCTGCGTTTCGGAGTTAAACAGACATTTAGCATGTTGCTGGAAAGCACAACCTGGTCACGGACTGCCTCTCCCGGGCCATCGCAGGAGCCGTCCGATAAGGGATTGACTACACCCGCATGGCAGGACCAAGCCACCAACACGGACGTGCAGGCCTTCAGGACGGCTAGGTGGACCCAGGCAGGAAACCTTCTTAAAGACTGGTAGTGGCTAAATTCGTCTGCCACGGTCTCAAGAAGAATGTCAGGGCCTGGACTAACTCCTGCGTGGACTGCAAACTCTGGAATGATCTGGTGACAACCAAATGTACCTGGTCATCAGACCTGAGTGACCTCGATGGAGCATGTAGTTGTAAAAGGTCAGAGAGACGTCAGAGAGACGTGTTGGAGCCAGCCCATTCAATTATTAATATTTGAACAATCAAATTTTATAGACAATCCTAAAGTAATTTAGTCTCCATGTCATGTTTGTTTGTGATCATGGAGGCTCATCTTGAAACCGAAAACAAAGAAAAAAGGAACATCAGCAAAGTTGGGTCTCACATGAACTGCTGACCTTCCTCTTTTATCACAGTTTGTCCCAAAGTAATCTTTATTTTTTGCTGCACTGAAAGGACACGAGTTTCATTTTGAGTGTCATATTTTTGGGGGGCAAATTAATCAAAGTACGTCAACTTAAGAGAGAAATAATTTCTATACAGAAAGATAGAAAAGTAATTCAAGACCAACTCACTCAGGGCGTCCCAGTTCATGTCCTGGATTTTATATAAATAACTCATGTAAAAACTTCTTTTAAAGGTGCACTACTGAATGTTTATATGTGGCGGACCCTGCCACCCTTCTAGCTTTAAACAGTGATCTGGGACCTTTATTTTCTCTGAGATCTGCTTGTTTATTAACTTGTGAAAAAACAAAATATTTCTGAGTTTGTGTCATTACCTCATTAATGTAGTAAATATTAAAATTCAGAGTTTTAATTCCTTCTCCAAAATTATATAGCACCCCTTTAAAGTTATAGAACAGTCTAAAATTAGGTCCTCTGAGCTAAATGTCATTATTTCTTTGTATGTGTATTTGAAGCCTCCCTAAACGCTCATTTTTCACTGGATCAGGTTAAAATTTGTCCTGAATATCCAGATGATTTAACTTAATCTAATAGGCTATTGATGTACCTTTTATTAATGATGGTTATAAAGTGTTGCCCTCGTCAGTAAGTCAAAACTGGACATATTATTGTTATTTTCAGAAAATGAAGATGGAAGACAAATAATTATCAAACATGGATGTTGTAAGAACTGTTGTTGAAATGAGCTTTAAGACAACAACACAGAACAACGAAGTTATCACTTACACAATAATGCTGACTGACCATTAATAAACAAATACATTTTTGTCTGAATGTGTTATAAATATATTTTTATATAGATCTGTACATAATATGTTCATTACCAAAGTTATTTTTAACTGATCACTATCAGTGATTAATAGGTTGTAGACAACTTGTGCAGCTGCACATGGTGACGTCAAAATCAGAAAAGACAGCTAAGTGTAAACAAATTATACTGGAGCTTTTATTATATGTGAACTTAGATAAACGCAAACAAGACAGGCTTTCATTTTAATCACTTTGTTAATGGTGCATTTGGTGTGGCAGTCTGCTGTGTTTAGCACCACAGTGCATCTCTCTCTGTCTGTCTCTTCTGAGTGATGCCAGGACCTTCCTTTCCTCAGTGGTGTGGTTGGAGGACGTGCTTTTGCATTAGCAGGAACAGCTGATACCTTCAACCGTAGCTGTTCTGCCTCTGTGTCTGTCAGCTTGCTGTTTCTGATGGCCGACTCTGTTGCTGTGATGAGATCTACCACATGAATCTGTTCTGTAGTTACTGCAAAGTTTAGACCTTTGGCATCTTTCTCCGGTTAGATCAGCTCTCTGCTGGACAGGATTTTCACCAAACTCTCTTATATGTCCGGAGTTACTGTGTTGTTGATGTCCTTGATGTAGAGTTGATCCCAGTCAGTAACAAAGAATGATGCTCAACATTTACTGGAGGCATTTCATATGAAGAAGCAGTGAATGTTTACAGGATGAACTCAAGTCTGTATGTTCACATGGAGATCTGGCTCAGTTTTAGCCTCCACCAGCTGTTAATATCAAGTCACATGAGTCCTATTGGTATGAGTGACTTTCACTTTTCCCAAAGTAATATTTTAATATGATAATCTTTACTTCAAGTATGAGTTTTGGCTACTTTTTATAACACTGCGCATACACACACACACACACACACACACACACACACACACACACACAGGCAACAATTTCCCTGAAATTCATACTTTCACTTAACTATTTACAAAATAGGAAATCCTCTCCACTGTTTACTGAAAAAACTTCAGTTACACCCAACAATGAAACTGATCAGTGTCAGTTTGTGGCTTCTGCTCGTTGTTTGGCACCTTCATTTAAGGCTGGTTCAGCTATTTTTATACTTTCACTTTCTCCTCCCGTCATGTATATATTATGCACTGTGCACCCCACTGTGTTCACCCAAACATCGCTGACCGCACCCAGCACACAACTTCTCCTGTTAACAAAGGAACCTCATTCAGGTGAGCAGTCCACCATGTGAGCTTTATTATTTCATCTGAAAGTAAACATGCTTTATGGCTTTCCAGATGTGTTATAAAATATAATTTTCTACAGATCTGTACAGAATATGTTCATTACCACCTGAGGTCGTTCTCACAGCGAAACTCTGTTTTTTATCTGCTGTTGACATTTCCTCTTTTTCTTTCACAGTAAATTTCTCGTCCTAAAGATGTCGAGTAGTAAGTATATACTTTCATCTAAAAAATATCAAGCAGACAAATCTAACATTTACATTTAATACTTGCTTGTACTTCCTGTATCTGCTTGGGTGCAGACGCACATCTCTCCATCTGCGTTCCCAGAAAATGTTCTTTTTTTTTGCCACTGCTTTTAGCTGAAGCAATTCAAATCTTTGAACTGCATTATGACTCTGACTCTACAGTCTTGTTTCTTTTAAAGCCTTTCTATTTTAGCCTACTTTCTTTTTGATGTTTGTTTTTTCTTAATGTTTTTACTGGTCTTAAAATGCAATTCTTAATGTTTTTTAATGCAATTTTTAATGTCTTTTAAATGACATTTTTATGTCTTTTAATGTAATTTGTGTGTGCCTGTAAAGCACTTTGAGTTGCCTTATGTCTGAACTGTGCTATACAAATAAACTTGCCTTGCCTTGCCTTGCCTAATAAACCTCTGGTTAATTTATCACTTTACGAACTTTATTATAGTGTATGTTCACATGTACAGTAAAATCAGAATAAGTAAATCTGCAAAAGCAAATAACTAAGTTTTCCTTCTCTTTTTTTTCAAATGCAGCCGATGAGGTCAAGTAAATTACTTTTTAAATAATTGTTGTGTCAGATTATTTACTCCAATGGGCTGTTGGTTAAAATTAGATTTTAGGACTTAAGTGTTGATATTTCAAGAAACAGTTCTAATGTTTTGAGAAAAAGTTCAGGAGATACAGAATATGAAGACAGAATTTAAAAGAGAACATTTTAACTTGAAAATCTTCTTTATCTTTATTTCCTCTGGTTTCCCGTGATAAATTGTATTTGTTTTCTTGGAGTTATTTATGTTGCAATCATTACCAACAAAGGTTGTTTTCCAGAATCACCATGAATAATCATGAGAAAACAACTACATAAGATTCCTGAGAGTGGACCATGACATGCTCACTGCTCTGGGGGCTAGAAAGCAAACCACAGAAACTTTTTACCATTAATAAAGGTTACTGGAGAAAAAAACAAATAAAATGTAACTTGTTATCACAATGTGTTCAACCAATGAGCATTTAGGGTTTCAGATGTTATGTGTTCTGTGGACTGATATCTGTTTTTAACTGGAAAGACTGTACTTTGAAATCATGGATGAAGCACTGTTAGTATCTGGCACGTTGTTGTCTAGTCGTCTTTGTGACTAAATGAAATGTTTCTCTGTTCACAGAGGAAGCAGCTCGACGTGTCGGAAGAGACGTGTGTGTCAGTGACCCAGAACCTTTAAAGCTTGTTAAAAACATTGACCGGCCTATTAAAACTTTTGCTGCTGGTACCTACACAGGTGCCGATGCATTTGATGAATTTAATAAACGTGATCTTCTGGTCCGTAAAGCTGGAGCATACGCTGCTGCAGGAGTGGGTTATATACGTGCTGAGGGGAGCATTTTTGATGCAGAGATCAAGGGGCCCAACGCCAGCGCAGGAGTTGGAATCTCTTGGGGGTCAGGTGCTAGAGCTATGGCCACAGCAGAAGTGGTGAGTTATTCCGCCGGCGCCGGTCCAGTGAAAGCTAAAGTCGGACTGGGAGTAGACACTGGTGTCGGCATCGGTCCAAGAGGTTTAGAGGCAAAGGTGCTGGGAACAGGCGTCACCATCGGTCCGACTACAAGCATTTCTCTGTTAGGGAATGAAATTACATTGGAGTTGTGGTAAACCTTCAGCATTTATACATGAAACTGTTTCTGCGGCTGCAGATGAAACACTTTCATCAACTTGATGAGTGATTTTCTGATCAAAACTGTTTGTATTGTCCACTGCTTTTATATAACTTACCAGTTTTCATCATACTGAAAATAAAATGTATAAATGAGATCATCTCCTGTTTCCTTCGTCTCCTTCCAACGACTTCCTGTTCCTCCTGCTGGCTTCCACTCAACTTTAACATTGTTTAAACAAAACACTCAAACATCGTCCACTTCTTATTGTGTCATTTATTTTCTTAACAAAACATCCTGCAGCTAACAGTTAAAGAATAACATGATCACAAAAGCAGTGAATGTTCACAGGATTACCTCAAGTTGATGGAGATCTGGCTCAGGTCTCCATGTGCCTTCATCAGCTGTCAATATCAGATACTTTGTTACTTTTTCTCAAGTCACATGAGTCCTATGGGTATGAGTGACTTTTATTTTTCCCAAAGTAATATTTTAATATGATAATCTTCACTTGAAGTATGAGTTTTGGCTATTTTTTATTTCCTTGTTTCCTTCTGTACTGTCAGTCTTTCAGTGACTACACAGTAGAAGTCAGCAGTTCTCCAGAATCTGTAGGATTTATCCACTGAGGATCATGAATGTCTGTAAACAATCACATGACAGTCCAGATGTTTCTGTCTGGACCAAAGAGGAACATCGACAGACAGACCAACACTGTCGTCCACAGAGTCGCTGTCACTGGCTAAGAAATGATCGTTACCAGTAACTATTGTGGCTCTCTAATGCAGTTTTTATGCTGGTATAGCATTCTGTAAATACAATTAAACAAGACAGTAAACATCTTAAGGTAAATTTCTACTTTGCTACAGTTCTACTGCAGCCGTGTGGCACTGAAGGTTTTACAATAAACCTGCAGGATTATTGTAAAACCTTCAGTTTCCCCTAAGTCTTTACTTTCACTTATTCACTCCAACAGAAACAAACATCCTGTAATAAAACCAAAAGATATCAGCAGCCAGCAGCAGACACACCTGCAGCCAATGTAACAGAGCGTCTTAGGTTTTCTTCGTGGTTAGAGTTGACATACTTTCACTTTCTTCTGCAGTCTGTTATTTATGAACTTTGTGTTCACGCCAGCATGACATCACAAGAAAAACAATCAACGATGTACATTCACACATCTGTCCATCTCCTCTACAGGCTGCCACAGATCAAATTTAATTTATTTAATGTGATTTTTTTGGGAGGTGCTCCGGGAGTTCGGGGTCGGAGGCCCTCTGTTAAGGGCTGTACGGTCCCTGTACGACCGGAACAGGAGCCTGGTTTGCATTGCCGGCTTTAAGTCAGACCTGTTCCCAGTGCATGTTGGACTCCGGCAGGGCTGCCCTTTGTCACCGGTTCTGTTCATTATTTTTATGGACAGAATTTCTAGGCGCAACCACTGGCCGGAGGGGATCTGGTTCAGGAGCCACTGGATTCCATCTCTGCTTTTTGCGGATGGAGGTTGTCTTGTTGGCTCCTTCGAGCCAGGACCTCCAGCATGTCCTGGGGTCGTTTGCAGCCGAGTGTGAAGCGGCTGGGATGAGAATCAGCACCTCCAAATCCGAGGCCATGGTTCTCGACAGGAAAAAGGTGGCTTGCTTCCTCCGGTTTGGGGGAGAGTTCCTGCCTCAAGTGGAGGAGTTTAAGTATCAATCGGCTGACTGTGAATGTTTATCTCCTGCAACAAACACAGCGTCTGGTCTGTCATACTTTAGAAAATAAAACATAATCTGCTGACTGCAAAGATTTGCTTCAGTGTAATGAATAACAGGAACCTTCATAGAAATGTATTCGATGTAAATATTGTGGAGTCAAAAGTACAATATTAGTTATATTCTTTTTGAGCATTTTAGGAAACATTTGGGAAAATGTAAGTACACAACTCAACAAAATATATAACAATGATCTTGTCGTTTGAGACATTTTTATGCAGAATTAATACATATTATGGCTTTAAACAGGTAAGGCAGTAGATTTTACTTTTGCTTTTTATTGTGGAACCGCTCATTGTTTGGCCTCTTGGTTTGAGGCTGTGGTTAAGATGTTTTCATACTTTCACTTTCTTCTGCCATCTGATATTTATGCACCCCACTGTGTTCAGCAGCTGAGCTCAGTGCACATAACACAAAACTCCTGTTAACAAATAAACTCAGTTGGTGCTCCTTCCTTGTATAACTTGTGGAGTAGATACATGTGATGGCTTCCCCGGGGTACAGTCTGTAATATAATGGCCTGTCAATTGCTTTGTCCTTTTCCAGTTTGTGCAGATATTCTAAAACCTTCTCTGTATCCACAGGTAGGATCTCTCCTCAGCGTCTCATAGGTGTTAGTATCACTGGGCAGATCAGTGACTTTGGTGCTGCAGTCTGCTGTGTTTAGCACCACAGTGCATCTCTCTCTGTCTGTCTCTTCTGAGTGATGCCAGGACCTTCCTTTCCTTAGTAGTGTGGTTGGAGGACGTGCTTTTGCATTAGCAGGAACAGCTGATACCTTCAACCGTAGCTGTTCTGCCTCTGTGTCTGCCAGCTTGTTGTTTCTGATGGCTGACTCTGTTTCTGTGATGAGATCTACTACAGGAATCTGTTCTGTAGTTACTGCAAAGTTCAGTCCCTTGGCATTTTTTTCCGGTTAGATCAGCTCTCTGCTGGACAGGATTTTTGATGTCCTTCATGTAAAGTTGATCCCAGTCAGTACCAAAGAATGATGCTCAACATTTACTGGAGGCATTTCATATGAAGAGGCAGTGAATGTTTACAGGATGAACTCAAGTCTATATGTACACACGCACGCACGCACGCACGCACGCACACACACACACACACACACACACACACACACACACACACACACACACACACACAGACTTATATGAAAGGAATTTCCCTGAAATTCATACTTTCACTTAACTGTTTACTTCAGTTACACCCAACGATAAAACTGATCAGTGTCAGTTTGTGGTTTCCACTCATTGTTTGGCTCCTTTGTTTAAGGCTGGTTACGTTATTTTCATCCTTTCACTTTCTCCTCCCGTCTTGTATATATGTGCGCTGTGCACCCCACTGTGTTCACCCCATCATCTGAGCTGATCGCACCCAGCACACAACTTCTCCTGTTAACAAAGGAACCTCGTTCAGGTGAGTCGTCCACCATGTAAGATTTATTATGCAAACTAAATGTATACATGCTGGTTTTAAATATATAATAGTGCAGTGTTTAACATTTATTGCTATTTTTTCAAATTAAATCTGACTCACAGCAGATGATGGAGGAGCTTCACTTGCACAATATTGCTAAATTATTTGTTCATTAACGCAGTAATTTCACTTGAGGTCGTTCTCACAGAGACATTCTGGTTCTAATCTGCTACTGACATTTCCTCTTTTTCTTTCACAGTAAACTTCTTGTCCTGAAGATGGCCGGTAAGCAAACATCATCTTCAAGAATAAATTTACTGTCCTCTAAAAAAATCTAGTATATTGAGGAGACAGATTGCCTGCTAAATAAACTTAATCTATAATTAAATTGGCTGACAAGGAGCTGGAATAGGCTCCAGCCACACCTGTGACTCTGAAACAGATAAATGGTGTCAGATAATGGATGGACATATAATATTATGTCAACAGGTTCGAACTACTGTAGCTGTAGACTGCAGCAGGCTCCATCACCACTGGTGGTCTTCATCACACCTGTATGAGCAAAAACAAGTCTAAACATTTCTTACTTTTTATAATGTCAGCAGATTAACATTTACACACTGTAAAGGACAAATTCGACCTTTTTTGATATTTTAAAGCAATAAAAACACCCTAAATTACATTCTTTAAGCCTGAAATTTCATGACTTTTCCACAGTAAGTATTGTTTTTCTTTGCAGTGTTTGTTAGAAATTTGTATTATTTTCTGTTGACAATAATTGTTTATTAAATAAGTAAATCGTTTTTTCAGCAGAAGCAATACTGAAATATTCTGGTGGTGGTGGAGGCCATGAGATATCAAGTCAAAATATTTACGTGTAATTTATCATGAAAGCAATTTGAAGTTGTACAACATGAGAACAAAGTAAACACTAAGGGATCACTGGACCTCTATTTTAATTTATGTTTCATCAATAAGACAAAACTGATATCTGTCCCTCAGGTAGACCAACATCATCATCATGGGGACGTCAGAGACAGATTACTTTTACTAAACTTGCACTTACTTTTATTTTCAGTGACTGAACGTTAAACAGGGAGCCATATAACCCATGAATATATGTTCACATGTGTAACAAACATAAAAATTTGATTAGAATTTTGATAGTTCTGTTGATCTGTTATTATAACATTGAAGACATGTTTCATGTGACTTTTATGGTTTTTAAACTTTTACATTTAAAAAATCTAAATGAGCAAATAACAGAGTTTCTCTTTTCTTTCTTTCAAACACAGGCGCAATTGGTAAGTCGATTCCTTTTGAAATGATTTTGTCCTTCTTGATCAGCCCTGAGATTGTCACCCAAACCAGACAAATTTGATTGAATACAGTTTCAGATGCTCTTCAGTGGACTGATATCTCAGTTGTTGTATTTCTGTAATTAAACTGTTGAATCTACATATAGATAAATATTACTTTCTTTCCAAAGTTATTCTCTTGTGCAGCTTTTTCTCCACCAAAATGTCACAACATCCTTGAAATCTCCAGATCACAAAACCTTTTTCACTGGTGATGTTGTTCTGTAGTTTTTGAGCTGAAATGTAATGTCTCTGTTGCAGCCACGTCAGTCGCGGTAGCAGCCTTGGACAAAGTGTTAGAGCAACTGCCAGAGGAGGAGGCCAAAGCTTCGGCTTGTCTGAGTCATTATCATGATGAAGATGGATCCAGTTCTATTGACGCCAAAGGGCCTAACGCCGGAGCAGAAGTTGGAGTCTCTGGGAAGGATCGCAGTGTCAAAGCCTTTGCCAGAGCAGAGGTGGGCAGCGTTACAACTTCAATTGGCCCGGTGACAAGCACAATCGGTCTGTCTGCAGATACCGGTGCCCACATCAGTAAAACGCAGCTGGAGGCAAAGGTGCTCGGAACAGGCATCTCCATCGGGCGTGAAATGGGCGTGTCTATCCTTGGCACTGGGTTTAAATTTAAATTGTGGTAAACTGGGACTTTGTGCCAAACAGGTCTTTGTACATTCATTCTCAGCAATGACTCAATAAAACAATTTAACATTTTTAACTGAAACCTGTTTTTGTGACAATGTATGTCTTCAATGCAGATAATAAATGTGAAATAGAAAAGAGATTTTTCAGTGTCTACTGCTTTCAGATAACAGAGTGAATAAATATACGTATATATGTATATATGTATATAGATAGATAGATAGATTTTTCTATCTACTAGATTTAAAAAAATATATGTTCACATGGTTACAGTTTCTTTAAGGCAAAAAGGGGGGTATGCCCACTATATGAGACTTTATTTAAAATAGGTTCATTCACACAAGATACTGGCAATGAAATGATAATTAACATTAAGATTGAGATTGACTGAGATTTTTTTTTAAATTACAAAAAAACATAAAATCGGTTCAAACAGCTCGTCCAGGATAATCCAAGTGTCTGGAAGTTCCAGTGTCCCAAATTAATTTAAAAATAGATAATTTAAACCATTTAAAGCTGAAATCGTCACTGCAGCTGCTGATCTAAATGTATTAACATGCAGACCTTCTGCCGTGCATCGAGGATGTAAATTATGTCTTTTCAAATCAGTTTGGGATCTCTGAGCTTTTAGGGATTTCGTTTGTAGATTATGACTGAATTTAAATTTTTGGAGGGGTAAATTTATCCTTAAATTAAGTACTGGAATTGACAATTCTTGAGTCAAGTGTCTGGTTCCTGATGATGTGGAGAAATGAAAACAGAACAAAGTAAGATCCAAGATAATAAAATAAATGGAAGCGGTAATGACAAATAAATATAATATAAACAAACATGAGAAGATTTAGATATTCAGTCAATTAGACATCAGCATGACAAATATCATTGGTGCAGGTAGAGAATGTAATAAAAAGAAATCTCACATTATTCCATAAAAATATGATGAAATTAAAAAGAGTCAGTTTAACAATATAAATAGATGCGTGTCATAGGCAGAGGGAAAAGAACAAGAACGTCTGAGTTATAGATTCAAAAATGTACAACAGACCCAGCAAGACATGAGTGTAATATATATAATATAATATAAAGATAAGAAAGCTTTGCAGATAATCTGGCTGTTAGTTGTTGTTGTTGTTGTTGTTGTTGTTGTTGTTGTTGTTTTAAACTGAGAAAATTTAGAAAGTGTCTCTTTTTGGCCAATACATTTCCTGATGCTGTTCAACTTCCAGTGATTGAAACATGGCAAATGATTTGGGTTTTATTCATTTTTGGATGTAAAGAGGAGACCATACAACGTAATAAACTCTATTTAAACAACACAAACTACGTAACGAACTACTTTTCAGGACTGCGATATGGGAAATAACATCCAACGACAACAACGATACAGAAATAAAATTGCATCATAAGAAGAAGAAGAAGAAGGAGGAGGAGACTAAATACTCGATTTGCCTTTTACTTACAGCTTGGTCTCTGTAGTTTTATTCATAGAGGATAAAAGGTGACATTACTTTTTAATTATAGTCATTGCATTTTTATGACACCCCCCATTTTTATCCCAGTTTGGAACGGCATCCATTTTGGCGTTATTTAGTTCCACCTGCTGGCCACCAGGGGGAACTACATTGACGTTACACCCCGGTGTGACGTATGTTCCTGTGACGCGCAGAAATTTTAAACTATCGTCCTTCTCAGTGATGGCGGCTTCGTTTCGTTCTCTCCCTGCAACCTGTAATAACAAATGGTACTACACCCGACAGCAGATCGACAACAGCCCATCTCGGCGAGCTGGACTTGATCCGGATAGGGAACTGTCCTACAGACAACAGGCAGCGAACCTGCTCCAGGACATGGGACAGCGGCTCAATGTGTATCTTTTTTTGCCGAGGGACGGCTAGCCTCTCAGCTAGCCACCGTTAGCTTGTTAGCTAGCGAAGTTTAGCTCCGCATGAAGCCGGTTCGAACGAGAGCAAGGCTGGTGGTTGTTACTGTGTTTCGTTTGGAGGCCTTTGGTTTGTTTTTGTGTTTCCTGTCTGTTTTAGACGGTGGTTTGTGAGTTTACGGTGGTACCGTTAGCAAGCTAACGGTGTTCCGACAGCGGCGTAGCAGGCTAACATGAAGGCCTGTGTGGTCGGCGGGCCCACAGGACGTTAGCATTAGCTTTACCTCTTACTGTTAGTGTTTGGAAAGAAACGGTCTGGAGTGGAACAACATTCCTTATATAATATGTTTAAGTGTGTTTGTGAGTACGTGTTTTATCTACACAGCCAACCCTTGTATGTGTTATTCCTAAATCATCGCCTTCTAGTCACCTCTGAGAAATGTGTGAAGCTAGCAGGGGTTTAAACTTTGTTGTTCTGCCATTGATGTGGTAAAAGCTGATCTGATATGGATTTCCATTAGTTAGTAACTGACTTAAAGCTCTTTAAATCATGTTATTAAACATGCAGATTAATAACCCCGCTCATATTCACAATAACAACTACTACAGGTGTTTTGATCTGTACTGTTTGCTGCATTATCCTTAACCAACATGTTTCAGGTCCCAACTTACAATTAATACAGCCATTGTGTACATGCATCGATTCTACATGGTCCAATCATTCACCAGGTTTCACAGAAATGTAAGTATTGTTTATCCATCTTACCTGAAGTCCCTGATTTAACTGTCTTGTGCTTATGTCATTGAACTCGTGATTTATTTTGCTTCTCCCTTCACCAGGTTATTTCTCCTGCCGCGCTCTTCCTTGCTGCAAAGGTTGAGGAGCAGCCCCGTAAGCTGGAACATGTTATAAAGGTGGCCCACGCATGCCTCAATCCTCAGGATCCTTCTCCAGATGTACGCAGTGATGTAAGTATTGGGCTTTAGTGGAAATTGCCTACAGTTGTGCTCCTTCTCCTCCTGCGTTTACCTATTAGGGTGGTAATTATATTTCCATGACACTATTTGATAAATGAAATGTACTTTGACTTCAGACGCAGGCATTCGAGTTGCTAAATTTTCTGTTTTTATATGACACTCATCATCACAGTTTCCTTCTCCTAGAATGTTTGATTTTCTAACAGCAGATGACGCTTTTGAATTGTAATGTATCTTGGCTTAAAGTTACACAACTCTCGTTTTGTCTTTCCTTACTCCTCCCTTTTGCGTTGCATTTAAACTGGGTGTAACTATGCTTTGAGTTTTTCAGTTTTGAGCTGTTTCACCTCAGATGTTCACACTGTTGGCTACATCTTTTGAGAGCTCAAAAAGCAAAATGCATTCAGGTGCTTGTGTAGGTTTTCAGTCACCCAGGCGCTGTGATGTTTAGCAGTTGTAAAGCGATTATGTAGCATTAATTGTCTTAGTGCTTGGCTGTTTAGGCTTCGTCAGATCTACATGAAAGGTGGGTTTGATGTGTTAGACAGAGGTTAGAGGCCTCCCAGTGAGTAACGTGCCTGTCCTCTCAACCTCAGGCCTACCTGCAACAAGCCCAAGACCTGGTCATTCTTGAGAGCATAATACTCCAGACCTTGGGTAAGTTGGGAAGGAAGAACTGGGTCCCTTGATTTCCCTCCAGAAACACATGTGATTATAAAAAAAATAGTTCTAACCTGTTTTACTTTCGTCCACAGAAAATCTGTATGTGATTGCAGCACTGGAAAGAGACATTCACTCCTCATATTAGCTGCCCTTACTCATTTGTTCCTTTTTTTGTATTGTGTCCTTAACTTTGTGCATTTCCCTCCTTTTTCTTGCCACCCATTTGAAGACTGATGAATCCCAGCATTATCACAAACAGTGGCTATTGCAAGCTCGCTATAACCTGCTTAATCCTTTCCCGTGCATTCAAGCTTGGAAATAGACGGCTGAAGAAGAAAACATTGGCGTACATTGAAAGAAACAAAATTATTATTTTTTTTAACTTCTATACAAGAGTCAAACAACAAAGCAAGAGTTGGGAAATGACGTATAATTTTATGTTTTTCACGTCCATCTGGTGTTTTTCAAGTTGTCCAGGATGTTATTTGAAGACCCCATGCAAAATAATATTCCACGTTATTCTTTGCAACACATAGTTTGTTATAACAGTATTCATTTTCTATTTTTCAGGGACCATTCTTAATATTTATCATGGAAATTGGATGGAAAGAAATCTATGTGCTGCATGTATTTGTTTCATTTATCAAACATCTCTCTCTTTGTCCCTTTTTATTACAGCTTTTGAAATCACCATTGACCACCCGCATACTCATGTTGTCAAGTGCACTCAGCTTGTCAGAGGTGAGCATCAACTCTTCAATTTTGATCAATTCTGTTTGGATTTTGTTTACCTATTGTAACTTTGCAAATAAGATACAAAATTAGCAGATTTTAAGTGTGTTTTTTTGTTTTGTTGTTGTTCCAGCGAGTAAGGATTTGGCTCAAACATCATACTTTATGGCTACAAACAGGTATATTCACAGTTCACTATGAAACTTAACATTCTGTGTTTTTTTGCTCTGCTCCATTAAAATTCTCTAACTCAATATACTGAATGTCTGTTCTCTCTCTTCCTGTTTCTGTTTTTATTTCTTGCCGGAACGTATCCTGCCACGTAGTCTGCACTTGACCACGTTCTGCCTGCAGTATAGTCCGCCCGTCGTGGCCTGTGTGTGCATCCATCTCGCCTGCAAATGGTCCAACTGGGAGATCCCCGTGTCCACGGATGGCAAACACTGGTGGGAGTATGTTGATCCCACAGTTACCCTCGAGCTGCTGGATGGTATGTGCCGTAAATTACCTCATCATTAGGTCCATTCCAAGCAGGAAAAATGTGTTGGAAAAGGGCTCATCACAAGTCATACACCACTTCTATATTAGGACTCCCAAATATTTAACGCTGTCTGGTTTTCTTGCCTGCGTCTTCGTAACTTCTTTCAGAGCTCACACATGAGTTCCTGCAGATTTTGGAGAAAACACCCAGCCGGTTGAAACGGATTCGCAACTGGAAGGTACACATTTATCTCACTGCTTCTTTGTGATGTAAAAGTTCAGCCAAGACATCCTGCTTCGGTGAATTTTTGTTGACTGTCTGTTTTCCTGTCTCCCAGGCTGGAGGTCAGACACCAAAAGCCAAGCCAAAAGTCCAGGAGGAGGGTGACCAGAGGGACACCATGATGAGCATGATCTCCATGGCTTCATCAGAGAGCACCGTGGCAGGTCTGATGAGCCTCTCGGCTCCACCCTCTGAATCTTCTTCCTCATCCACGGGTGACAAGGAGAAGGGTGCATCTGGCAGTGCTCAGACTTGGAGCGGAAAAGGTGCAGCTGTATCTGAGCAGCAGCAGCAACAACAGCAGCAGTCCAACAACGAGGTTCACGCCCCGGCTAAGGTGTCGCTGAGTGAGTACCGTGCCAAGAACGCAGACGTCCTGGCCGCTCAGAAGAGGAAGCTGGAGAACATGGAGGCCAGCGTGAAGAGGGACTACGCCAACGCTGCCCAGGCTCTTATTGGTCAGCAGCAGAGGAAGGAGAAGCAGCCGCATCATCACCAGCAGTCCAGCTCTTCCTCCTCTGACGTGTCGAATCCGTCCCCCATTATTCTGAAAATACCCCTTGAGAAGGAGAGGCACGACAGGAGTTCTCTCAAAATGCGTTTCCCCCTAGCTGGAGGAGGCAGCGGGCACAGTGCCAGCGCCCGGGGTCAGGACCAGGACATCAAAGTCAGAATACGAGTGCCTGAGAAACAAAGGGGGAGTTCAGGAGAGGAGGGCAAGAGCAGGGACAAACACAGGGAACGCACTAATCACCACCACCATCATCACCACCACCATCACCATTCCTCCTCTAGCGGTGCCTCAGTCTCCTCTTCACATAAACATTCATCTAGTTCCAGTGGGGCAGTAGGAAGCAGCAAAAAAGTCCCCAGTGACTCTTCTAGAACGGGCTCTTCATCCTCCTCTGCCTCACGTAAGAGGACGCACTCCCAAGATCCCACAGCAGGCTCTCACCCTGCCTCTAAAGCCAGCAAGTCGTCTAGGAATCCCTACCAGCTACCGTCCCTGTCTTCCTCCTCTGGACAAACTCTGGGACATGGTCCTGACATTCTGCCCACGCTGGGCCTTCCCAGTTTTTCACACTCCAAAGGCGACAAGACAGACACTAATGGGCACGGTGCTGCAGGCGGAGCCCAGTCGAACGAGTACCAGGACACTTTTGAAATGCTAAACTCACTTCTGAGTGCACAGGGGGTCCAGCCGTCCCAGCCGTCCATGTTTGACTACAGATCCCAATATGGGGACTACCGGTACAGTGGTGGCTCCAGAGGGAGCAACTCCAGACCCCCACCTCTGCCTTCAGATCCACCTCCCCCTCTGCCACCGTTACCCAAATGAGTTCCGGATAGGGAGGCGTATTGTGTACATTGTACTTGACATCACAAACATACATATTATTACATAAAGTATTGTTTTTTGTTGTTTTTTTTTTTTTTTACTCACCAGTCATTTTTAAAGGCATCAGTTTGACAGCAGCGAAATGTAGTGGTGAGATAAAAACATTTTTAACCCTTTTTCTTTTTTCAGCTCGCTTGTGGGGCAATAATAAGGCTTTAAAAGCTTGAAAATGTGATAAAAAAAATGAAAAAATTTAACAGAAAAGTGTAGATAATGTTTTGCTCTTCTGTTCAACTCAAATGAAATGTGATGACAGGACCTGGTATTTTTACCATCACTGTTTTGGAGGAAGTCATCTTGAAATCATGAGGAAACTAAAAGATTTCCATCATTAGGTCTTCTTATCGACTGTCTTTTTTATAATGTTTTTATAGTATGTTATTTATTGATTGAATGCTTTTTAAAAAAACAAAAACATAGTCCCCTTTTTATACCTTTTTAAGGTTTCCCCTCTGTTTTCTTTTGGGCAGAGGGATGTTTCTTCATCAAGACTGTACAGGCTAGTTTGAGAGTGCATGTCTCCAAAGCCATCTTTTTAATATTTTTGTCTTTTTCAAAATATTTTTTTCTTTTAACAGCCATAACCTAAGGAAAATAGGTGACTGCCCCACCCCTGGTGTTCTATTTTATTTCCTGCATTATTTGGTAAACTTGTACAAAGACTGTAAAATGTTTAAAACAAACATGAAATATTTTTTACTTTTTGTTATAAAAAAAATGTGCAAAAAAAAAAAGATGTAAATTAAGGAAGTGTGTACTTCTGTTTTTAGATTTTTGAGTGTTGCAGTCATTGTTTTAAATGGTTGTAAAATATTCATATTCAGTTCTCTGATTACACTAATGGACAGTTCATACCAACGATATACATCTGTAGTTTATCAAAGAGCTCAGAAAGCTCAGACATATCAACCTGGTATGGTCACAATGAAGGAAGGGCCAACAAAATATGTCATTGATCTGTCACTTGTTCATCGGTTTAGGGTGGACATGACAAAGACAGGATATGATTTATTACACTTAAGTGCTGTTGAAAAACGCAACATGCACCGTCGGAACAGCCGCCCTGAAACTGCCCACAAAAAGTTTTCCTGCCAGTGCTTTCTTTGTGGTGACCATATTGATCACAGTATATAATAAAGTATTCAAAAAGACACAATATCAAAGACTAATCAAATGCCATCTGTCTGTCATTTCATGTTATGGTTGACTTTCATTTATGCGTTTTCTTTGGTGATGTTTGAAATGTGTAAAACCCAGTGTACACCTGTCTGTTTATTTGACAGGTCTGATGTAATGTTTAAAGCGTTTCTTTTTACTCAATACCTTTCAAAACTACATTTGGTGGATATTCAGCTTCAGATTGTTGTTTATAATCCATCCACAAGCCATGATTCATCAGAAATGTTTGCACGTGTCCCTCAGTTCTGTAAATCATACACTGCAAGCAGGTTATCAAGATACCTCCACTACAAGGTCATAAGCATGAAGTATAATACTGTTTGATGAATTTGAATGAATGAATTTGTGTTTTAAAAAAATAGCGGAAGAGGTGCCATTTGTTGGCGAAAGAATCGGATATCATCTGTACATTTAATTCAAAGTTTATGGTTTTGATTGTATAGTATTACTGCTTTCTTTTGTCAGTTTTTTAATCCAAAACTCATTTTAGGCAGTTCACAGTAATGCAGTACAACAAAGCAGCCATACAATTGTAAAATATTTTTGTTCCCATGATTATATGGAAGATTTGCTGTCAGAGTACAGCTCTTTGCTCAGGCAGCAGAGGTTTTATTAGTTACTCAACTCTTGGTTGTAACAGGGAAACAGTAAATGCACTGAATATTTATCTCAGTAGGTTTGCCTACAATGCAAATGATGACAAAGTGTTACATGTATAATGCTTAGACTATTAGAACAGATGTCCGATATATCATTACCATTTAAAAAACAACAAAAAGAATACAAATGTTTTATTTGATCTGGACGAATCTTCCAATTTAAGTATTAACTTTATGCTGTGAGAAAGTCATACAAAAGGACGCCCATTTCAAAACAAACCCCACCTGTGAGAAAAATGGAAGACGCTCATGCAACCTAACAATGCAAAATCACAAAGCTACAGCAAGTTTCATGTTTTTCACGTCTTGGTGGTTTTAGTGACACTCAGGTCTGGAAATGAAACGTTTTAGGATTCTGTTTTTTGTTTTATTTTTTTGTTTTTTTTCAGTTACAAGGTTATATGTGAACACTGTTCTTTTTGATATTATGTGGTTGCTTTATTCTCAATTAAAGTCAATAAATATTTTAAGAAAACGCTCTTTGTGCTGCTTGTTTTGATGGAACTTCAGTGCTGCAGGATTGAGGGTGTTGAAGGAAATTGGTAGGTTTGATTGGCCACTACGTGGGCCAATGAAATGCCTTGTAGCTCAGCCAATCAGAGCTCTGCGTGGGAGGGCTCTGTCTATATCTGCAGTGGCTGTGGCAGTTATCGGGGAATGCAGGAAAACCGACGTAGTGCGCCTGCGGAGCCAGACTCTAGTGGACGACGGACAGGAAGGTAAGCAGTTTTAAACAAAAGACGGACAAATGCTCGTTTTCTGGCACCGAGGCGTTTCGATGGTGCCGAGAAAGACGACTGTATGTGGCCATCGGTTAGCAAAACTCCCGCCGTAGCCGCAAATTGCTGAAAGTAGCGGTTAGTTAGCATCAGCAACGGCTAAACAAAGATGGCGACTGCGTAACTGAAAGAATGACGCAGTAAAGAGAGGCGGGCTAAACATCGGTGTGGCGCCTGGTTAGACTCATTCAAGACGGAGAAATTCATTTATTCTACATTTTAACATGTAACAAACACATTTTATCCGTAACGTTAGGAAGCCTTTAACCGCCTTTTTTTATATGAACAAGTTGTGTTTATTTTCATAATGTATATTAACTCGTAACAAAGTTGACCAGTGTCCAATCTGACATGCCACCTGATCCGGCACCGCCTGCCTTAATATTATTATTTGACAACTTTCATTCATGTGGGATAGACCGTTTGTAAACACCGTGTTATCAGTGTAGGTAAACATAGTCATGTTTGTATCCTCTTTGTTTAAAATCAATAACTTGTCTTCCTTAATATTTCTGACCTTTGGACCTAGTTTATGGCTGAATAAGCCACGCGGATCTCTGAAATGTGGACATGTGTAATCCTGTCTCAGAACAGCCTCTCACAGGGCACTTCTTTGTTTTTGTTTGTAAAATGTAGGTTGTGTACCTCCTGGCCTCCATATTCTATTACTAGCTAATTTATTCTGTCTATAAAATAACAAAAAATGTTCAGAAACGTTCCCTGTGTTTTTTATTGTGTCACAACACATGGTGATAGTTTCAGAGGTCTTGTTCTGTCTGACCAGTTCTGCAAAATAGACACGGATTTCCAGTTTTATGTCTAGAATATTCACAAAACACGTGATTAAAATTCAGATATTTCACAGAAATAAATGATATCCCTAACTTGTTTTGAGTAGTGAGAGCTCTTCACATTCAAGACGCATAATCGTAGGAATGTGTGGCAGTTTTGTGCCAATTTCTGTAAAGTGTAAGAAATGAATATAAGATAAATGGACATCTTATACAAATTTCATTTCTTTGGGGTTTTTTTTAACTTACCTATATTACAAATCCAAAGATGGTCACTTTACTGTCATGTTTGGCAGAGAAAAGCAGAAAATCCTCACATTCGAGAAGCTGTAAAAGCAGTGTTTGCTATTTATTTTTTTTTCTCTAACAAGAAATCAAATTATTAACCAATTATCAGAATAGATGATTACACTATAGTTCTGTCAGTCGGCTTATCAATTGGTAGACTAACTGTTTCAGCGATCATTATTCTTGCAGACGATGAACAGAATACGAATCCACGTTTTGCCTTCGAGTCGGAACCGGGTGGCCCAGACACCCCGTCCTCAGGAGCCCCAGACATGCGCCTTCACCCAGCGACCGTGTTCTCAGCCCCGCCTGGAAGGCCTGGAGTTTTGCATCAAACACATTTTGGAGGACAAGAACGCCCCATACAAGCAGTGCAGCTATGTCTCTGCTAAGAACGGCAAGCGCTGCCCCAACGCTTCACCGAAGGTCGAGAGGAAAGATGGGTGAGTTGAAAGTTTAAACATTAGACCTCAGCTTTATTTATGTCTTGTTGTGAAAGTTAATTTCCAGGTGGAGTGGAGACACAATCACTAGATTTCTAGTAACAACCCTGACAGCCTTCTGATATTTCTTCTCCAATTACTGTTTTTTTTAGAGTAACGTTCTGTGCAGAGCATGCTCGCAGGAATGCCATGGCTCTCCGAGCTCAGATGAGGAAGCCGCTTTCTGGTCCGTCCCCTGAGGTACTGTTGTCGCAGCTAAGTGGATACAACCGTGCAGAGGCACACGGCGGCGAAGGAGGCCGCTCTGAAGCTAACCGCATTCTAGGTAAGTCTTACTGAGACTGAAATATATGCCTCTTATTGCAGTTAATCTCATGTACAGTGACTTATGTTATGGTAGCGATAGTATGATGGTGGAAATTGTTCTTGCAGTGCATTTGAACAAGTTTGTACATTATTGTAATGTTTGATTACACCCCCTCACAACAGATGAGGACAGTCTCAGTGAAGAGGAGCAGGGTCCCTTGGTATTAGACCAGACGTGGAGAGGAGACCCTGACAGTGATGCAGACAGCATTGACAGTGATCACGAGGATCCACTGAAGTACGTTGAATTATCTGATCATCTCTTGCTTTTGATTTAAACTCACATTGCTGCATTATTAAGGATCCTGCTGGTTTTCTTGTAAGGCTTTTCCTACTCAGTTTCTGATTGACTTGCATCTATCGTTTTCGGGTGACAAAAACCTTTTTATATCAGCTTCTTACCGTGCAAAAACTGCTTAAAAATGTTGGAATTCGTGTCAGTGGACATAAAGAGGGAGAGAGTTTGGTGAGACAAATGTCCATGGTAGAGTCATGTTCTCGGCTGACCTCCCATGTCTCACACACCCCTCGGTGCCGTGGTAGTCCACTGGACAACCGGAGGGAGGTCAGTGGACCTGATGACTTCACCGTTTAATCACAACGCAAATGAGACAAGAATTAGTCTGCCGTTTTCCTAGCTGTATGTTCAGTGGTTTTCTGGTGTGAATGGGTATGTGTTTTTCTAGCAGTGCATTTTTAAGCTTTGGTCAGAGCTACACAGTTTGAGTCCAACGTAGACAACAAAACCAATCAGACGAAGTAGGGCAAGTCTTGTCAGTAAACTGGTGTCAGCCATAATAACTGCACACTGTTGCATTTATTAGAGTGTTGTTGGATGATACTCAGACATTCATCAGTAATTGTCATGTCCCAGTTCAAACTACAGACTTGTCCTCAGCGGGTTTTGGGTTTGTAGTGTGTTCACACAGGAAAATCTAAAGTCAGAATGCTGATGTTCAGCATTGTCCAATGTGATGCACAAAGAGAAGCAGATCTACTCAGCTGCAAAAATGGAAACAAATCTCTGAAGTTTAACATGCAGTGGCTTTCTAAATGCATGTTGATTTCTTGCATAGCTGTAACATGGCTCCATTCCAATGAGTGTATTAATCTGTTTTTGTTTCTGCAGACATGCTGGAGTGTACACAGCAGAGGAGGTGGCGCTCATCACTCGCGAAAAACTCATTAGACTTCAGTCGCTCTACATCGACCAGTTCAAACGCCTGCAGCACCTGCTTAAGGAGAAAAAGCGCCGATACCTTCACAACCGCAAAATGGAGCATGAAACTCTTGGTAAATTTATGACCATTTAGTTACTAACTAAACATTTCTACTTCTGTTTACTTGGTAATAAATTGTTTCATGTCCACAAGGCCTCACAGCCCTCAGCAATATTTGTGTTTGTTTATGTTGTCAGGGAGCAGTCTGCTGACAGGACCTGAAGGCCTGTCCATGAAGGAGAGGGAGAACCTGAAGAAACTCAAAGCTCTACGCCGATACCGTCGTCGGTACGGTGTGGAAGCCCTGCTGCACCGGCAGCTTAGGGAGAGGAGGCAGGCTGTGACCGAAGGAGCTCCTCAGGTGAGACCCTATCACAGTTACAAAGTAGTAAAACTTTAATAAGCATTTGAAAAAATTCACCAAAGTTCACCAAAAAACAAAAACTGTTTCATTTGCACCTAATGGTTTAGAGACACTGGTTTAGGGCACTCTGTCTTCTCAAAAATAAAATTTTTGGTTAGTTTCTCAGCTTGAACAGTTTTCACTGGAACAAAATTACTATTGAAAAACCAGTCGTTCCCAATGAAAACCGTAACGGCACAGGGGCCACAGTTTGCCAGCAACTGCTTGATGTAATATAGTGTGAGAGACACTATTTCTGCAACTAGATGATCGTAGATATAGAAATTTAGGTTTGCTTCTGAGGTTTTTCATCTTTGAACCCTGAGTACCACAGACAAAATGGCAGCGTCTTCCATTGTACTGCGGTGAAGGCTGAAATCTCAAAACCTATTTTTATATCTAGAAACGACTAGATTTCTCATAGATTCATGCCATAAAATCCAGTGTGGTAGCGCACAGAGCCAAAATGTAAAGGATGACAGGAGAAAACGCCCTGTTGAAATTTAAAAAAAAAAGAGAGAGATTGATTTCATACATATGTGAGCCTTTTATCTGTGAAATGTTGCAGGGCAGTTGTGTCCTCAAGTATGTTAATTATTACAGTGAAAGAAGGATGAGACTTATTTTTGATTTTGAGTTTATGCTCCACATATTTGAGTGCTGCAGAAATCCCATCACATGAAACACATCTGGAGGAAAAGAAAGCCTGGCAAAAGATTCACTTTTATTTTTTGGGCTTTTTTTGTTAGTTGATGGCATCCAGGGATGATTATGTTCTTTATGGATAAGAATACTTAAAAGGAAATAATGTTGTTGTGTTTATGTTTATCTTTCATTTGTTATAGCCACACACGAGGACAGCGTTGGAGAAGTGCATCTCCTTTGTGGAGGGAACCCGATGTACCAACCCCTGCCTGCCTATGACCCGGCACTGTGTCTCACGTATCCTCAATTATGTTTTCAGCATGAGTTTGACCACAATAGTATGACCTGTTTATATACAAGAAATCACAGATGTGTTTTTTTGTACATATATTTAGAAAGAACTTCTCCGGTCATCCAAACACACCTTCATCTTTCTCTTTTGAGTCCTCTTCACCATGGCCCTGATCAAGACCAGCAGCTTGCAGTAGCTGTTGGTTTCAAAGGGAGCCTATAGAACCTCCTTCCTGTGGTCTGTTGATTTCTCCCAGAGTAACACAGGAGCTAATCTGTTCAGTTGGAAGGAACAAAATCCCTTCCCGACATGCATTCATTCCAACTATTCAAACATAATCTAATCTTTCAGTGAAGTGTGATGTTTATCAACAGGATTAACACTGAGGTTTTCTGTGTCTGCAACAGAATGGTTTTATTGCAAGCTTTGCGTTCTGTGTGGCATTTCTCACAAACTCTGCCAAGTATTAGTGCTCTGTCAAAATCACTAACCAGTTTTACAAAACCACCCAGGCATGCCATTAATACCGTCAACATAAAGCTGCTTTAAGGCTTGAGAAATAATCATGGCAAGATTATTTTCAATGATAATTCTCATTATTGCAGCTAATGAAGTTAGTTTTCCATTAATCATATCCACTGGTCCACATTAAGATTTGAAGCTGAGTGCAGATTTCTTCATCCGTCTCATTCTTGTTGTTTTTGTGTTTGTGTGTGAACATCATGTGCTGTTGTCCTTGACAACCAGACCCTCAGACATCTACCAGGACAGCAATCAGGTGCTTTTCAAAATGTGTCCAGGCATGAAAGATGTCCCATGTGACCGTACCGTGCACATGGGTCAGTCTGACGATCCACGCTGCCCGCTTCACCTCAGCCTGCCTCCCCCCATGTACCAGCCTGAGCAGGAGCCTCCACCACAGGAGCAGCTCACCGCTGCGAGCAGAGACATGTATCTGAGTGCAGCAGAGCTTCAGCCCACAGAGAGCCTTCCCCTAGAGTTCAGTGATGTACGTAGAGATGATGTTCCCCTAACACTCTCGTCTAATGTGTATTTGCATTGTAACAAAAATGTTATGTTCAACACTTACTAGTTGGTGGTGTTTTGCCTGTGCAGCTTATTCTGTTGGTTCAGCAGGAGAGGGGGGAAGCAGTGAACCAAAATGCATTAGTAAGAGCCATGTGAGAACAGTCACTCTACTGGTTAGCTTTGTCTGGGGCAGGAGTAAGAAACGAAAGAAAGGAGAACGGTCCTGAAGCTGCTCCACGCTTCTCAAATACAAATGAACATGAGATAAAAATAGAGCTTTTTTTTTTTTATTCCATTATCAACATTCAGATTCTCAATTTGTGTAACGTTTACTCACAAAGTCAGGACAACATGCGTTCTGGCTGTGGAGGACAGCAGTAGAGTTGCACTGTTGGAGGCAAAACAAACATAACACTTGCACAGACAAATAATAAATTGCTGAGTCATAAAATAGCCAAACATTCATCAGCATTTAAAACACAGATGTCTTTCTCCACAAGACGTTACGGATCGTTTTAAATGCAATAAACCGCTCCTGAACATTTAGGTAATTTTGTAACTAATTCCAAGCACAGGAGCAGCATAATGAAATAGTTTTTTTGGACTTTGGCCTAGACAGTGAAAATAATGCTGCATTCATGCACTCCTCGGATGATCCCGCTTCCGAAGTTTGTTTGTCATTATTCCGATTTAGGTTTGATTACATGTGTCAAGTCAGAATGTGAGAGCAACATGGACGAAATCGCCCAGAGTGTTTTAAACAACCCATTTAAAGCTGTTTTTCAGAATTTGACAAGGAACAGCAAAGTAAATGGATCATGTAAGCCATGAAATGTATTTCACAGATATGCATATTACTGTCGACCCACTGTTTTCAAACGTCATATGACATCAACTTGTGTACTATTTTCTCTGACTTTCCGAGGTGTTGTGACTTCAGGGGGCACTGGTGAGAATTTTCCTAGTTGGTAATGTGTTTTTCTGATTATCCCAAACGCCACATGAACGCACTGTAATCCTGGGATTGAAGATGGAAGCATACCAAGAATAGCCTTGTCAATAACAATATGCCAACGGTTGTCCTAAGTGCCATTGAGTCTGCCAGCAAGAATCTATGGAAGAAAAGAGCTCATTTCCTTTTCAGCATTCATATGAGCCAGAACTATTTAGACCCAGCAAGTCTTGTCTAAACAGGCTAATTGCCTCTTTCACCATCTTTTTTCTCTCCCATAAATATTGTGTACTCAGGTGAAAATTCAGGAAGGCATAAAAAAATAGGATCATGTTTCCACCACAACAGAGCCGCTCCATTTCCTCCAAGAAAGCAACTCAGTCTGGTTCAACCCGACTAAAAAATAACAGTGGTTTGGTTATAGTGACTCTGGTGCAGACTCAACAACCAGACTGAGGCTGCTTGAAAAGAAGGTTCAGTGTCGGTTTTGTGTGATAGTGGGTATGAAATTAAAAGCTAAAGTAGTATTAAATTAATCTGCTGATTGTGAAGTGACAAAAGTGTATGTATATCCTTAAGCTTCTGTCAGTCAATGCAAATGTTTATAGCTCTTTTTATTGTACAAAGTTAGTGCAAACATAAAGATAAAGGCAAAACATTATCATTTTCCATCTTGGTCCAGACCAAATGAATTGGACTACAGCAATTTTGGGTTTCGATATTTAAAAGTGGACTACTTGCAACTCTTAAAAAGCTGTTGAGGTGTTCTTACTGTAAGATTTAGTTGTACGGCTGCTTTCCAGAAATGCTTTTACAGATCTTTACAGCTCAGCATTTGCTGTTCAGTACTGTTTAATGTTCTATGAAAACAACATGAATGAGCACAAAAATAAACATGGATGCAGCATGAAGACGATCAAAAGCTTGAGCTGCATTGAGCTCCTCAGAAACATTAATTATCCCAAACCCTGTCATGCCTCCTGGTGGCTGGGGATGTAAACATGAAGTAAAAAAAATTATATATATCCGTACATATAATTCAAGATGGCTCCTGTGAAGTCTATGTTAAGATCTGGATTTCATAAATGTCCCCTGTTAAACAGGACCTGGATGTGGAAGGGGATGGCATGCAGGGTCCTCCGTCCCCCCTACAGTTTGACACTGCCCTGGCTCTGGAGGACCAGACCATCAGAGCCATCGCTGAGGCCCCGATGGACATCCTGACTGGAGAAGACCCAGACCAGGTCGACCTGGACGCCTCAGGACAGGAGCTCTCAGAGAGAGATGTGGATGCCATCATGGACGACCAGGTTAATTCTCATTTAGGAGCTTTGTCGTCTTGAAAATCTTGAATCCTCCTTTTGAGAAATGGAGCCCAAACATGGCAATATAAAAACACTCCCACAGTTTAATCACCTCACACTGCAAGATGGGTCGAATACGATTTCAGTCGCAATCTGTGTCTGTATGATTTCAACTTTAACACATGTCGGATTGTGTGATTACCTGGTTAGGTGTAATACTATGATGTAAGTCGGAATAAAAACCATTCAACTGAAAGCATAGGGTCACATTTTTTCTCTAAACAATCCTCATATGTTCATATTTACATTGAAACGGATGTTCCTGCTACAATAGTTCCTCCTGTTTATGCTCAACATTCAGAGATCCTTTCCTGACACACTCTCTGTGTAAATGACTCCCTGTTTGTGTAACTTTCCCTCCACTAGAGTTCAGTAAGGAAACACAAAGAGGGACTTGTATATATTAAAATGACAGCCTGTCTGGAAGATGTCAACTTGATTTGATGAACACAAGACTGCTTGGCGAGATTAATGCCAGATAAACATTGGAATACATTTGTTGCTCATGATTGATGACTGTGGTTATTCTCTTCTATCTTACATCAGAAGAATGTTAGGAAGGAATCTTTTTATGGCCTGAACGAACATGAGGGATAATTAAAGCTGAAGCTACCAAAGTGTTCATATGGCGCATGACTGTTGTATTAAAGGGGCATTATGTAGTTTGGGGGAATAAATTAATTGACATAATATAATCCATAAATGTATGTAAAAGCTGTTCACAGAGGAAAACAAGATCCCCAGAACACTGTATGAGGCTAGAAAGGTGGCGTAGTCCGCCAAATATAAACAAATTTGAACAGTATGAAACTGAGTTGTCCTTTAAAGGTCAGTTTGTTTATTCATTTTATTCAAAACAACGGGAGTCTGTTTATTTAGTTTGTTTAGGCAGTAAAAAGATCAGTCAATGAGATCTTTATCTTTCTCTCGAAAACTACACTAAAGTTCTTGTGAAGCCAAAATAGATGATTTGAATCACATAATTGTTGCTCTATATTTCACCTATGTGTCAGATTCAGGCCCAACACAGGACAAAATGCCTTTTTGTGTATATTCTTACTGGTATTTTAGAGTTCGTAACTCCCTGGAAAACAATAAATGCTGATGACTCATCCTGCACTTTGGGCGTTTGCTAATTCCATCAAGTGTTTTCTAAGACCGGGCTTCACCAATCGCTGTACAAAAACACAACTTCAGAACTTTTACTCACTGATTTGAGTTAAAGTGGATCATTTTCTTTATGGAGAATACGACTCCAGCCACTCTGTCTTCAGCACATCTGGACAGATAGCTTCAGTTGTTGCGAGCAGCCACTCAGCCTAAAGGGAAAAAAACACCTTTTAACCAAAACAAACAGATCTTCACCTGTTTAACGTCCTGTTCTTTCACCCAGGTGGTGTCGGAGGTTGTAGGAGGTGAAGAAGACAATACTAATAATTCCCTCCAGGATGTGGACACCACTGCAGTGGATGCACCCAGATGAACAACCCTGTTTTTAAAGTTGGACTTTATGTTTCAGAAGAAACAAACTCCTACTGAACATTTCCAATAGACTCTTAGACTACACGTTCATTGATTGTTAATCTGTTTGTCATGTGGGTGTATTTATTTTATCCAGCTATGAAAGTATTACCCAGTTCCTTGACGGTTTGTCAAATAAAATAAAATAAAAAGAATGGACACTCACTTCTCATCCACAAATAAACTATTTCTGATACTTTTGTTGAACTCTTCTAAATGATATCCAGATTTGAGCCCATGTGCAGGAGTATTTAAAGCGTGCAGGGAATATTTTAAGGCACAGAAAACCACTATATAGAAGCAGATTTTTTTTTTTTAAGTATATGGTGAAGTTATGTTTGGCAGCATGGGACAGCCTCTGAAGAAGAAGAAGAAAAAAAAATTGGGGCGGGTAATGCAATTTCATGCAATGACATCACTTTTCCTCAACCCAAAACACTGAGCGCTGGTGCTGCTGCTGCTGCCGCTGCAGGGAGAAGGACGACACCGCTACAAAATGAGCACAAGCGCAGACGTTTCTCCAGAAAACTAGTGTTCTTCTGCGTTTTTTGTCACCATGGCACGCCAGCGTCGACAGTTTCCAACCAAATGAGGTGAGTTTAAAAAACGGTAAAAATGTCGTTTCACTGTTAGGCTTGGTCGGGGTTTTTTGGTTTTTTTTTTGCTGGGAATACC
>CAEMYA010000103.1:2600748-2616516 GCA_903131615.1 Diplodus sargus | reverse complement strand
GTCGGGTTTTTTTTGTGTGTTTTTTTTTTGCTGGGAATACCGACACAGAGGGTTTTTGGCGTGTCTCTCATTGATTTTAAACCTCACCGGCGAGCTGAACGTCTGAACGGCACGGAGGGCTCAAACCGCTGCTAGCTTGTTTTAGAACGTTGGTAACGTTTAAACCGCCGCCAACGGTTTTTTTTTTATTTCTCCATGTTTGTGGAAGAAGGGCGTAACATCGTTAACCCTGTCGGAGGGGACTCGTCTCGGTGCAGGCAAGCATTTGGGGGGTTTTGAGGGCCTGTCCCATGAAAGAAAAGACATTTTTCTGAGCCCTGTTTCTCTGTTTTTTAGCCCCTTTAACGGTTTTTTTGTTGTTGTTAACGGCATAACATGCTAGCTTAAAACACAGCCCTGTCGCAGTTTTAGCCTCGGTTTTTTTTAGGGGTCGAAACCTGAAACAGGAACATGGAAAAGGAACTGTCATCAGAGTCCTGTGAGTGTAACCACGGTACAGTGTTTTATTTGTCACCTCACACTGATTCAGAGGACATTAAAAAAAATGTTTTGATTAGTCATTTTAGTGTCTGTCCCAACGCTGCAGGGCTGTGATCCTCCACAACCAGCATGCTAACACTGGTGTCAGTGAATGAGTTGTGGTGTGAATGTGTCTGCAGCAGAGGATAAACCACCCTGTTTTATGTAATATGAAGGCAGTGATGGAATGTAACGAAGTATATTTACACAAATGTTCTACTAAAGTACAATTATGAGTTATTTGTACCTGAGTATTCCCATTTTCTGCTACTTAATGCTTCCATTTCACTTTATTTTGGAGGTACATATTGTAGTTTTTACTACCAGTTACTTTATACTTTGTTGATAACTTTAGATACTTGTTACTTTACAAATTATTGCTGCATCAGAGCCCAAAAAGTTCATTTCTAGATTAATTTATTTTATCAACTGACCAACAATCAGGTAAAAATTCCCCCAAAATATTACTATTGATACTTAACTACATTTAGTGACTAATACCTTAAGACTTTTACTCAATTAACATTCTCATAGGTGACTTGTATTTACTTTACTTTTACCCAAGTAGTATTTCAACACGATATCGTCACAATATTTGATGATATCACAATACTTTTATGGACGTACGACTTTCAGTTACTTTTTACAACACTGGCGAATATAGTACTTTTTAATCCAAAGCATTTGATGACTTTGGTTATTAGCTACTTTGCATCAGAGCCAAAATAGTTAATTTTTAGATTAATTTATGTTTTCAACTGACCAACAATCAGGGGAAAATGCCCCAAAAATATTATGATTGATACTTAACTACATTTAATGTCAGGTACTTTAAGAATTTTACTCAATTAACATTCTCGTAGGGGGCTTAGACTTTTACCTGAGTTATATTTCAACGCGATATCTTGACGAAATCACGTTACTTTTACTGTTTAAGTATGACTTTTGGGTACTTTTTACAACACTGGCAAAAATTGTACTCCTTGATCTACTTTAGTTACTTGTTACTTAGCAGATTAAATGTTCCGTCACAGACAAAGCTGATTTTGAAAATAATGTATTTTATCAGCAATCAGATAAAGAAAACACTGATTCCAATAACCCGAAAAATGCTGAATATCTGATCTGATGATCTGCCAGGCTTATAGTCAGTTGATCTGTATATACATACATTTAAATGTATGTAGAATATACTTTTACTTGTCTTAAGTACATGTTATATCAGATACTTGAAGACTTTAACTAAAGTACTTTTACCAAATGCAGTATCTTGACTTTTTAGTGCTTTTACAACACTCAATTGTTTTTCCACCCGCAAGGGAAATGTTCACTAAGAAAAAAAGATGTGTCTTGTCTTTCATGTCAACCTAATGTCTATTTCTAACTTTAGTTACTAGTTTTAGTTTAAGGATTTCTTAAAGCCCTTCCTCAAATTGGTTGTTTTTCTGACCAAACCACCGGCCCAAGAAAAGCAAACAATAGATAGGGTTGTACTCCAGATTATACTTAACCATCAGAGTAATCGATTGGATTGGTGCCCATATGAATTTGGAGCAGTGTTGGCACTGAATACGTGTTATTGGATCATACTTAAACAATGCTGCTTTTCAGTAACTGTGATCCCCTCCACATTTTCTGAATGGCGTTCTAGTCACGAGGAGTGGATTGTTTCTTGTTTGTTTTCACATCGTGAAGGATTTTATTGGCAATAAAACATGTGCCAGTAATCTCAATAAGTTGGAGGCCTATTTGGAGATTAAACAAGAGTTGAAACATCTAAGATGATGCAGTTTAGCTATTACAGAGTCCTTTTGTCGAGGGAAAACATCCACTGCTTAATGATCTGTGCCTGTTGGTTCAAGGCCAGATACATGCTCATGCTGTTTTCATTGTCTCATCATTTTCTGAACAAAGACCAAACTTTAGGTCAGAAGAAATGAGGATGGAAGGATTGTTTGAACGCTTTTGGCTCTCAGAGATGGCCGGCATTCAGGCTGTAAAATATTTAAGTTACACTGAAGATCTCCTATGAAATGCCCGATGAATCTTTTAGTGTTTGCAGGCTGCTTTCATTCTTGATTTTACTTTGAAAAGAAATGACGTATCCCCTGTTCCTTTTCCAAAAGTCTGTTGATGTAATGTTGCAGCTTGTTGTTGTTGGCAGTTGAAGACAAACACCGTATATCATGTAAGAAATCCTCTATGACTTCATGGTACAACGACTCATCGAAACATTGACCTCATGATTGGAACGAAGTGATGGGAAAAAGTTTGTTCTTATAAACTTCAAGATTCTCTATGGACATTTGTCTAAAACAGTGCTCCACTGATTTGGCATTGCGCTCTAACTCTGTTGGAGGATGAACATTTTAAACTGACTCAAGTGACATCACCTGACTACGCAGCGTGTCTCGTCCAGTTAGAGTTTTTTCGGCAAATTCATAAAATCCGAAATGTTGCCAGATGTTCGCTTTGGAAATATTGGCTGTGTATTTTTATCATGCGCGGCTAAATTCTGCCTCCCTCTGTGGTATGACTTAGCATGAGCAACGTTAGCCTGATGTTCACCTACTGTTCAATGCAATAAATCTAACTTTACAACTTTAATGTCCCGGTGAGGCAGGAAGATTATGCTCTGTCACTGCATTGATGCTGAACCTTCCACAGGATCAGGATTGCGGTGCATCTTAGAATTGTGACATTTCTACACCTGTAGTAGTGCAGATCGATCAGAGAGTTCAGTTCCCATCCCTAATACATACCCAGATATTCCTCATTTTAACTAAGAAGTGGACACAAGATATACATTTCACATTTGGAGCTGGACTGTCTCTTGTACATTAACATCTTAAAGTCAGATTTTAGTCGAGCACAGGGTAACTTTCTACCTTCAGCAGATGGAAGTAAAAACAGCCTCCTAGTTTAAAACTCTGCACAGTGAAACTCAAATATCCAAATGAAGTAAGAATAAGCTAAACACATTTTTGAGTGGAGGGGGCCTTTTTAAAATCAACCACAAGTGGAAACATGCAGCAGTGAATGTATAGTTTACCCTGCTGATTGGGTGGAATTATTG
Source organism: Diplodus sargus (assembly GCA_903131615.1). Lineage (NCBI taxonomy): Eukaryota > Metazoa > Chordata > Actinopteri > Spariformes > Sparidae > Diplodus > Diplodus sargus. Next base: position 2,612,921 of record CAEMYA010000103.1, on the reverse strand, counting down.
GAATTTCTTCAGTTGATGCTTGTAATTGAAGGAATTGTAAACATGCGTGTGGGAGGCTGCGAGGATTTAAGAATAAATGTGTCACATTTGAAACAATATTTGTTGAAGAACACAGAGACCCACAGGTGCTGTGAACATTTCATCCTGAGGAATGACCTCAGAGCTAGCTGCAGATAAATGTGGTTCCACTCGACGCTCGCTAGATTACATTTATGGCTTGTGTGCCCGTGTTTGAGCTCGATTGAAGTTTTGCGAGAACTCTGTCCCACTGCAACTTTGAGATTGCATATCCAAGCTGTGCCGCATTACATCATGAAAAGCAGAGCCAGTGACTTGTTCAAGTGTAATGGGCAGTATAAGTGCTTGCTCGCTCTGTTCGCCTCTAATTGTTCACAGATGTTCTGCACGCCTTTGTGTCCCACATCTTGTAGCAGCCGGCTCACACAGACGCCACATACGGTGCTCAGACTTTATTACAGGGAGGAAACGTGGCATGGAGTAAGTGTTTAATTTGGCTGTTGGTTCTGTTAACTGGTTTTGGTTATTAAAGTATTTATAAGGCGTTGCAGTCCACCATGAAACATAATAGAGTTGAAATGATGAGTTGGAGTCTCGATTCGTTAATCAACGGAGAATTAAGAAGCAACAGTGTTGTTAACTGGTCTGAGCAAGTATTTTTAAATTTGATGACAAACAAGTAGCATCACAGAGGAAGTGAAATGAGGAAGCGCCATCGCAGGCAAATTCTTCTTGAGCTCTGTCAGTAACTTCAAACTGTTCCACATTCTGTCAGCTAACAGATAAAACAGACCGACAGCTTCTTTGATGATTAATCATTTAGAGCAGAAACAATTAATTGATGAAGTGAAAATTAATCTTCAATGTTCAGATAATCAGTTGAAAGTAAAAATACCGAACATTTTGCTAAATCTTATATGTGTATCGTACCATTTTTAAAGGGACAGTTTGCCCCAAATCAAAAAAACATATTTTTCTTCTCACATGTAGTCAGATCGAGCAGATACTAGACAGTATAGAATGTCTTGATATTTGCCATCATATGCTGTATTTATAGCAATATCGAACAGCTGTTACAGAATCTTCAAGCTTTTATTTTGAAAAACAAATGCATATAAAACAAACAAAAGATATAAAACAGAGAAAAGCAACAAATTGTCTCAGTGGAGAAGCTGGTACCAGGGAACGTTGAGTGTTTTACTCCACCTTTGCTTGAAACAGGGATGAAACACTTAATCGACTGTCAGAATAGTACCAGATGATTTAACTGTTGATCAGTTCAGGTAATTATTTCAGCTCTATGTTGCAGTATCTCTTTTGTTACTGGCTCAAGCATCTCGAGTTAAAATGAGGGTTTTTATGGAGCAAAGAACCTTACAGACTCTCAAGGTCAGACCGACTGTGACATATGTTGGGTCGTAGTTGAGCAGTTTTACAGGGAGGACGGAGCAATGGGGCAATAATTTAGTCAGTTTGAAGTCTAGTAGGGGAGCGCAGACAGGTCAGAGCCTCCTGCAGTCGGCCTATCTCTCCAGTATCTAGCCCCCCTCCTCTACATAAACGGCCATGCTTTGAAGATAGGCTAGGTTGGGGCCTGGACCTCTCCTTATCAGCTATCAGTTCAGAGCTTTATCAGCCAGACGTCAGATGCATGCAGGTACTGTAGTTACCATGGTTATACACACCAAAGGCACTTCTGGAGCCGGCATTAGCATCCCAAAATATTCATCAATTACCCCACAGAGTTGGAGCGATACAACAGAGCTCGCAGTGGAAGGCAAGACTGACTGAGAGCATCATCATCATCATCACGATCACCATCATGACTGTTTACACGCACACAATGCAGATATTTAGATCAAAGGAATTATCTCTGCCTGCGTTGTCCCTGTTGAGCCCAGCCATCTCATCTCAAGTCTCACTGTGATTATATGCACGCACGCCAGAGAGAATATTAGAGGAAGAAGTCGCAGAGAACAACTCAAAGCTTCTGCCTTGTGTTTCTGCATCTTCACACAGACTGTACGGCTGCCTGCTGTGTCAGACCTCTGAAATATGCATGATTGAAAACGCTTGAGGAATCCTAATAGTATGCGAGAGAGCGAAGCGCTCACACCAAACGCAATCCACCCTACAGAGGAATCTGTGGTCATGCAAACATTGAATTTGGCAAAACACTGCCTTAGCTGCTGCAGCTGTAACAAACATTCAATTCATCCGCCTGGCCAAAGAAAATATGGCTTGGAATGTAACTTTAATCAATTCAAGCAAACCGGGTTCCCTCCACGTCCTGTTTGGCCAAATAAGGATTATTTAAGCAATCATTTTCTTCAGTTTTCATGCCGATACAATCTATTAGACTACACTCAGATTTATATTGAGTTATGGCCTGTGATAACTTGGATTGAGACTGTAGAAGAAGAATATCAGCTACAGAGGGAGATTCAGACTGTGCTGTATCCTCTGTGTTGAACAGTCTTCCTTTGTGCACCTCTGCAGTTTATTTTCATTTGTCTTAAAATAAAGTTGTTATTGAGGAGCTTTCTGCACCCTCCCCCATCCCCTTCAATCCCTAAACCCTCTCCCACAAGGTGCTCAGTGAACTGCTGGTGCTTCAGTGTTTTTCAAACTCTCGTGAGCTTCCTGTTTCAGAAAGCCTCTCCATCAGCTCGACCTACATGCCTTGAAAAACATCAGCACTCTTCCCATGAAGGTTGTGTTTGTTGGTATGATTGAGAGCAGATTGTTTGGAGTCTTAAAAAGGATCTCCATATATAACCCTCCATATTTCTTTGATTCTGTACCATAAATAGGTCTTCCTCTTGGCCAGACCTTGGGAAGAGGAAGTGGATGATGAGTGTGCTTGACTCGGCTGAGTCCTGGTGGAGTCTGAGCCGCTGCGGCTGGTGGCCAGATGTGGACAGATGTGAAGGCTCTGCCCATCACCAAACCACTCACGCTCCTCCTTTAGTCTCTCTTGTCTCACAAAGTCAGTCCAGTTGTCAGTAGATGGATGCACCATTCGCCCGTTTTTTTGTCAGTTCCGATCCAATAATAGTTTTTGATTAATAAGCTGTATGCCTGACTGTGTGGACGAGACCAAGAAGGGAGTGGAGACCATCTTGTGATGAGATCACATTCGTCAGCATGTTCCAACTACACAGAAGTCATTACTGCAATATTACGTGAGTCCTCAGTACTCATTAGTTGAACCACACCTATCTTTGATCTCAGCTGCACACCTGTAAAGTTCCCTGACTGTTTCTCACGATTGTGATGCTGTCACGCTGACAAAAATCTGTGCAGACAGACAGAGAAGCGCCAGGCAAAGTATTTAAGATCGCTTCTGTGGTACGTAGTTCAGCTACCATAGGTGTGTCCAGGAGCACGCTTTGTCATGATGACACAGCAGCTGGTAATGATTAAATCATGATCTTGATCAATTGTAACGTGGTAAAAACATCAAAATAGTCAAAATTCTTGATAACCATTTAGTAAAAATAGAATTGTAAAACATAGAATTTAATTGACTAGATGAACCACATTGTCACAAATACTCAATCCAGCTGTTTGAGTCAGTATCGGACGGAAACCTGATATCAGTATCACACTCTGATCGGTGAATACCTACTATTTAGGTCACCTGGTCCTACTGAAATGTATCTCCTGTTAAATCTTGAATGTCTGTCAAAAGGTTTCATCTCCTCGGGAATAAAAGAAACATTATTCCCAACTATACACAGCTGAAAAGGTGCAACTGCTATATCACTGCTGAGTGGAAACATAGCTGTGAGTTTAACTGTCATAGACTCTGGTTCTTATTGAATAATGGCTTAGTTTTGTCAGAATCGGGTGTCTTGCTAAGTAGGTTTCTTGACATACAAGTAATTAGCCTTGGGATATATTGGTGCATAACGTGAAACATAGTGTGAGAAAGTATAAAATATGCATAATAGTAAATTTAGCAAAAACAATATCTATAATATGACTTTTTTTCTCTGATTGGTCAATAGTCGTGCTGTTGACACCCGGTTACCATGGTGATGTACTGTGGTTAAGAGTGAGCCTGCGTCACGACACCAGAAAACTTGACTTGAACCCAAAGAGAGCTGGATAACCCAGTTTTGTTTCAGTGTGCTCATGCTACTCCAGCAGCTCTATAGGCTGGACATGATGGCTGCTCATGACCTGGATTAACTCGTCTGGCCTCGACAGCGTGTCTTGTTCAACCTCCACATATTTTCCAGGCATGTCAGGGTTCAGTAGTTTGATGTGAATATGACTCACAGAGGATCAGGTATTAAAGGCGTTTGCTGACACACATGGAAATGTCGTGTGCGCTGCAGCTGGACAGCATGCAGTTGTTCCTCTGGCAGGCAGTCTGGTCGAGCAGCTCGTAGTCTGGTTGGCAGGGGACGCCACCATCTCTCCGGAGTATTTACAGTGGTATGAAACCTGCCTTTATACGGGCCACGACAAATGGTTTTCATTACCAGGCTTTTATGATTGCAGAAATGAACTGGAGCGCATACTTTGAATCTTTTCACATGTGAGGGATTTATTAAGGTCAGCACAGCTCTGGAACCTCTAAAGTTGTGGATAGGGCTGCAACCAATGATTATTTCCATTATAGATTAATGACTTTTGGTCTATAAAATGTCTGAATATGGTGGAATGTGGCTTACAAGGTCCAGGTTTTGTCTAACGAACAGTTCATAAGACAAAGGTGTTTGGTTTGATACCAGAGAATACTTTGAGATCTGTTAAATATTCATAATTAAGATGCTGCAGCACAATTAATCAAAATATTATGAGGCTGGAATCAGAGGGTTTTCCTTCAGGATTCAGTTTACTACTGAACTCTTCCTGAAGTCGGGTGAAGTCCTGTCGTCCACGAAACATTTCTGTATCTTCACAGCAACATTCTCCTGAACAACTGAAGTAGACGGGGGACTAAAATGTAAAAAAAACATAGAATGGTTCCATATAACTTGACGCCTGACGTAGTCCAGATCTCAGGAAGCCCAGAGATCCCAATTGATTTGACAACCCTTAAAACACTCGATGCCTGTCCAGCATGTGTTTTCAAGGTTTTAGCTCAGCAGGTACAGAAGATTTCAGCTCAAAAAAGGAGCATAAGCAACGTTTTTTTTGCATCTGTAGGGGGTCGCCAGACGAGCCATCTTAGCTGCTCTAATAATTATTGAAATAGTTGCAGACTAATTTTCTCACGACAAACAAATCGTTATAGCTCTACATGTGGAGTCATTTCTCCTCGCTTTACATATGTTGCACAAATAGCTCAGACTAGAGGCAGCCACTCACGATGGCTTACCGGCTTCACTGCTGACTTCCTAATGAGGTCCGACTAAGCCGAGGCTTCATGCAAATTAACACAAGCGGCCTCCACCGACACCACAGCTGTAGACCCTGCACATCTCCTCAGGCCGGAGTGTCACATTTCTTCTAGGTGCATTAGCTCTCCATCTTCACATGGAGCTCTGCACATTACTGCCCATTAAACTGTCTGCCCCTCAATGGGTGTTTGTGCCCCAAGAGTCTGATTTACAGCTCCAATTCAGAAGTTCCCTGACAGTTCCCTCGCTTTAGCCGCCATCTGACCAGAAACAGTAACGGTGGACCATCTGCTAACGGATCGTTGCCTTCTCTATTTTAACTAGGGCTGCCTGCAACTAACTATTATTTTAATCATCGGTCAATCTGCCAGTTGGTTTGTCAATTGATTGATGGGTCTATAACATATCAAAAATATCAGCATCTACACATCCACAAATCTCATTTCGTTTAGTTCTCAATTACGCATTCAAATAACCGGCGGCTTTAAGAAAAGCCAGAACCAGCAAGTGATGGAGGAATTGTAGCTGGAAACACAAGATTATTACATTGATGATTTTCTACATGAATAGGAAAAAATACAGCAAATGCTCACGAGTGAGAAGCTTCATAACGATGCGTTTCGCTTCAGAAAATACATTTTTAAGAAAGATTTCTGATTATTTTTCTGTTGATCAACAAAATAAGTTAATTTACTGTCATAAAGGAAAAAAAAGCTTCAGCTCTTATCAATTGAGAAACTAGAATCCGAAGTAATTATCAGAATGCTGTAGATTCCTTTTCTTTACAATCTGCTAATTGGCTAATTGACTTATCATTTAAGCTCTAATCTTGTTTGTTTGGATGATATTGTCCTTTGTTTTCGGGGTCGTTGCCACCTGATTGTAGTCAGGACAGGAGGAGCTGCGTGTGAGTAGACTGCTTGTTTGATGATGAGGTGTCAGTCGGTGTCGCTTTACATGTTGTTTGCATTGAATTTGAAGTCAGTCACATGTCCTGAGCCGGTCTGAATGGAGGCGAAGTTTCAAGGCAACTTTCCCTCCATTAGTCCACACGTTTTACTGCCTCTTGACGTTGTTACGTCTGGCTGTCTTTATGTCCACATTACTGCTGAGTTTTTGGAGCAGTTAGTGAAGATCCTCACTTGGGGGAAAGTGGATGGCGGAGGGGGTGACAATAGGCCTTTTATGTTGAGAGTTATCCTCATTCCCTTGTGTTAGCTCCAGGGTACCATGTGACCGGCCCTCATTCAGGTCATGTTGGCCTGTTCAGCCTTTGACCCTCTTAGAAGGGAAGCGAGTCCCTCAATGTCCCATTCATGCCATACAGATGTCTGTGTGCGTTAATGTCTGACACAGCAGAGGTATGACAATCCCCTGACAGGCCTCCATTCAGCTTCTTTTTTTTTTTAATCTGATATGAGTAGTCAACTGTTTGTGTGCTCTGCTGACATCTACACAAGACAGATTCCTCCAGTCAGTGATTGAAAAAAGAATAAATTCACATTTTAAAACAATGTTGATATACCTGCGTGAACTAGGACTTGATTGTCGTATTTACTTACATTATACTTCCTCTCTACTACATTTATTTGATGAATGTAGTTACTAGTTACTTTGCAGATTCAGGTAAATCAGTGTTTATAGGATGTTCATTGTGACGTGTTGTAGGCAAGACATTTTGTTAGAGATTGTTGCATCAGAGCCAAAGTAGCACATTTAAAAATTTAGTTTATACATGACATTTTGACAGAAAACTCACTGATACAGATAATTGGAAAATGCTGAATGTCGGTCAAGATAAATCATCCAGGGCTGAAAATCCCTCTACCCCTAGTGTGAACACTGAAAGTGTTTTTGCTTGCTGTTATGATTCCTCTTGTTCCTAGTAGGTATTACAATATCTTTTCCTCACATGTTTTCAATGGAAGTGATGGGGAACAAAATCTACAGTCCATGTTTGTTCTTAGAAGATGAGTTTCCCTGGAGAGTAGTTTGGTTCCCATACAACTATAAAGCAATTTTTTTTTCCAGCAGGGACCACTGACTGTAAAAACAGTGGACCGAGCCAGCACGATGTCATTCATAGGTTTCTGAAGAGCTAAAATGAAAGCTCAAAGTGGGTGGTACAAGCTAGCAGCTGTAACCTTTTCTTTTGCAGGGACTTAGTCAGTTTAATGTCCGGACTCACCTCCCAACATAGAACCCAAGTTTCCCACGACTTGATTTTGCAGGTGCACCATTGCTGCATCCTAGGTGTAGTGCCGCCCAAGACAACTGTGATTGGTTTGAAGACATGCAAACTCTTCTCTGTTATTAACTATGGCTTCTCTACTCAGGTTTACTAATGCTCAAATGAAAAATGCAGATGAAGACAGACTTGTAGTGACAGCAACACAAAGACTTTTATTGTAAAAAGACAGTAACTTTAGAAGATATCCACTCTACTGAAGCCTCATATGCACGGTAGATAAACTCTGAAATCAGTCTTTGTTTTCCATCTCTTCAGGCTCCGGATTATTGTTTATCAGACAGAATAATTAACCTCTGTTTTAAAACCACTCGTAATTGAAGCAGCGATGGTCACATGCAGCTTCTCTCTATTTCAGCCACTAGGTGGACACAGATTAGAGGTCTGATGAGACCAGGCTGAGCAGGACCGCCATATGTGGCACTAATAAGAGGATAAATCCTCACTGGACTCAAGCTCTTTTGATCTGGGTGATTTTTGATGTGAAGCTCAGCGTCTGTCGTGTGTTTTTCTCTCTCTTTCTTGTGGTTAATTCTTGCTGACCTGTGCAGTTTTTTTCCTTTTAAGGCTCATCTGAGTTGATTTATTTTCTCCATGTGGAATTTATTAGTTTGTTTTTGTTTAGTTTGTTCTTCATTTCAGACAAATTGCAGCTCTGCCGTGAATCTGAGACATTTGTATTTCTCCCCAAACTGGCTCGACTGTTTTGGTCAAATCTGAATGACAATAGCTTGAAACAACTACATCCAAGCGAGCGCCCTCAGGCACTTGATTTTGAGTATAGGAAGTCTGGTGTGGGGGCAAAGTCGATTGAGGTCAGGTCTCTTGTCGACTCAATTAGGGTCAAATTCAAAAAGGAGTCACTCAGTATTCAAATTGGTACATATAGATTTGTTTTTTTTAAAAGTAGTCTTTCAGAGGGATGATTAGCCATCCGTGTCTGCTTTATTGTGTTTTCCTCCCACATTCAAGCCATGAGACCCGTGTTTCCTACGTCCTGTTGTTGTTGCCTTGGCAGCCAGTCATTTTGTCATCAGACTTGGTTTAGTGTGTCTGGTATGTCTGGGGGGGGAATGAGGATGATGTGGCTTCATTAACTACGAGCACAGATGAGTCACTCGGGGTGAAAACCTGGACAGATGAACCACACTGAGACACTGTGTTGCTCGGATAGAAAACCTGAATTCTGCTGACTAGTTGAGACACGACACAAGTTTTAGAAACAAGCTGCGGCTGTAGTTCTCATTCATAAAAAGCGCTGCACTGTATGTGAAAGAGTATTAAGGATTTAGAGAATTAGTCGGTTCATGTGGAGCTGTTTTGTAATTCCAGCAAAAATGGCAAATATTTAAATAGCTTTTGGGACGTGACGATTCAATGCTTTTGCAAAACAAGCATTTAAAAGTTAGGCTATTATGAAACAGATGGACAAATCCACGATTTCAAATACTTTACAGGGCAACAATCAATCAATTGACAGTTTAACCAGCAGACTTGTATCAGATTATTGTTTTCATTATCGATTGATTGCTTTGCACAGAGAAAGGTAGTGAAAGATAGTTGTTGTTATTTCCCACAGCAGAAGACGTCGTCATGAAATTGCTTGTTGACAAAGAAAAGCAGCAAATCATCACATTTGAGAAGCTCTACTAGCAAATATTGTAACAAGATATCGTTTTAGCATCGGCGTCGCAATGCATAATAGTCACATCGCAAAATGTGCGTTGCCAAGACAATTTAACTGAAACACATGATGCTACAACTTTTGCTTCATGATGCAAAATCAAGACTAGCACGCGTGTCATCTTTACTCTACAAGAGACGACTGGCTAATTCAAGGCTGCTTGGATACATCTGACTTCAGCGAAAACACCAATCACAATCATGGAGGCCGACGTCTGTTGTTTGATAAAATGCAGTCTTCTACAAAATCACCCCAATCATTCTAGAGTGATATTACCAGATAGACCCACTCAAGTTATGTCTGTTTTCATAATGCAAAATATACAGCAGATAAATATAGCAAGATAATTTTTTCCAGCATTGTGCAGCCTTAGTTACGACTACTAGGCGCAGCTGTAGATTAATCGATAATTAAAACGTCAGCCTTAAATTGTGTAAATCATTTTGTTAAACAAAGACTCTTCATTTACATAAAAAACAAAGAAAAGCAGCAGATCCTGTTATTAGAGACGCTGGAACCAGCGAATATTTGCCATTTCGCTTGAAATGTTACTAAAACAACTGACTTATTGAATATCAAAAAAGTTGCCGATTAATTGTCCTTTTTTCCACTAATCAATTAATCGAATACTATTGACCGAGTAGCGTTGTCGGTGCTTGTCACTCATGTCAATTCAGCATCCTGTGTTGTAGACAATAGTTACGGTCGTCAATGTTTCGCTATATTCTAGCATTTTAAAGCACAAATGATTTATTGATTTATCCTGAAAAAAACAAAACAATACAAATTAGTTGCTGCTCTGTATCTTCTTTTTCTGAATCACTTCTAATCTCCCGTGACTTTTCGTCTCCTCAGCACAGTCTCACAGGACTCAGTCCAACACTTATAACCAATGTGACTGAGAAAGACAATCCTCTTAGCACAGAGCCTGTTTTCTTTCTAGGGCACTGAATGGATCTGTGCAGAAGTCCTGTCAGTTCAGCCCGGCTGTCGGATATCCTCTCTCTGCTACGTTCCTTTGTCCGCTACATGCTAGGGTCTCTTTTGAAACACAACCCCCCTCTCCACCTCTTTATGGCCTGAGCCGGCAGCTGCAGGGTTAATGTTTAGCAGCAGCAGCAGCAGCAAAGGCAGAGAGGCAGGAGTTGTAGGAGGAGGAGGAGGAGGGGAGTGGGAGAAGGAGAACGGCAGAGAGGTGGGGGCTGGTCCACAGCTGTTGTAGTAGGCAGGGTCTATTGGGGTAGGAAGCCTGCCTCACTCGCCCTGGAACAATGGGAGACATGGCAGCCTCTGCAGACAGCACAGGCACACACACACAATGCACATGCCCAAGGACGGGCCTTTTCTAGCTGTAGCGTAGAGGAAACCGGCTTCCTCGTCACACTCGCAGGGTGACGGCACTTTTAACAGGGAGGAAAATAATCTCCTCCGCAGCCGGAAAACAGAAATGTGAGGTTGTGGCCTTTCTGTCGCTCTCTGTCCCTTTTTTTTCTCCTCCTTCTTCTGGTGCCTTACATTTCATTCTGCTGTGAGGAGATGACTGGATGACTGAAAAGGCAGCAGGAGCAAGGTGAGATGACACAAAATGTGTTGATAAAGGGATCGGGGGGTGGGAGTGTGTTTGTAAATCTGTGGATACTGATTGAATTTTTACAGCTGACATGGTGTTTTCTGGGCTCCTCGCTGCGTGTTGTGACGATGTTACTGAGTCAAAGTAAAGCCTCCGTAGCACCGATTCTTACTTGTGTGAGAACTAAGTGACGTGACAGTGAGGGGACACATGTTTTGTGAGGTTTGATAGTGTTGACTCGATATGAATGGACTTGAGGAGACTCTTAAGGCAGGTCTGATTTGCTGTGTGTGTGTGTTTAGGTTAGCATTAATGTCTGTGGGCTAGCTTACATTTTAGGACCGCAGCACTGTTTCCACAGTGTCGTTTTTTTAATTTGGATGATACGACACATAGTCATGTCGGGCTGCAGGTAACGGTTGATTTATTATCAATTAATCTGCTGATTATCTTCACGATTAATAATTATAGTATTAAAAGACTCATCACAGTTTCTCAGAGCTGAAAGTGTCATTTTCAGTTTGCTTCTTTTGTCCAACCAACAGTCCACAACCCAAAGAGTTTTCATTTACTATCATGTATGACAAAGAAAAGCAGTAAAATCTTTACATTTAAGAAGCAGAAGGCACGAAAAATGACTAAACGATTAATCAATCATCAAAATAGTTAGCAACTCATTTTCTTTCAATAAACTAATCGACTAATCGTTGCAGCTCTGCAGTTTTATGTAGGATTGTTGTGGTTACAGCAAACAATGTGTCATAAATCTGCCAAATGTATATATGACGGCGGAGGACAGCGCCGCCGAAGTGTTTGTGGTTGAACGTGTGATAAAACAAAAACACGCTTGGTGTTTGTATCAGAGATGGAGCGCCCGTGATGTGCTTCCTCTCTGGGTGTGGAGTTTGCCTGGCACAGATTTTAAGAAGGATCCCTGCGTTCAGTTTTGATTGCTCTCAGACGTACATGGCGCACATCCAACCTTTCAGGCCTTTTGGGAAGGGAGCTCCCCCTCCTCCTCCATCCCCTCCCCCACCTCCTCTCCGCTGCCTCCGCTCCTCATCCCCAAAATATTGCTTGTGTACGATTCGTCTCGGTGCATATAGCCAAACATCAGACAGGAAACGGCGCAGAGGGAGTCCGCCAGCCTGATTCTGTCTCACCCACATTTCTGCTCCTCTTTGATATCTATCTGCATCTTTATTAGCAATGCAGACAATCATGTGATAATAGTGTGTCTGCAGAAAGACACCCCACTCTGAATCTCTTCCCAAAAAAAAAAAAAAATGTAGGCCA
>CAEMYA010000103.1:2564957-2600730 GCA_903131615.1 Diplodus sargus | reverse complement strand
TTCCCAAAAAAAAAAAAATGTAGGCCAGTCTTCTCCAATCTGGTTTAATTCCGCCATGTGAGGATTTAGGTTTTTGTCACATTGTTTACATCTCCCGCCTACACACTTTGCCTACACAGCAAGAACTTCAATCTGCGCCTTTCCAGATTGGCAGATGGAAAGGGTGGTGTTTGACATATCCTGAGACGGCCTTGCCTATGCCAAATCCCCAAGAGTGCGACTGACATGATTTAAGAAGCTTTTGTGCGTTTCTCCTCTCTGCTTTGGCTGAGTCGCCTTTGAATTTTTTTATTTTTTTTATTTTTTATCGCAGCCTTGCCCTCATTCCATGAATCTCATCTACTCATCCTCATCTGCAACATCTCAACAAACCTCTTTGAAAAACACTCCATATTTTATCATTTTCTCTGCATTCGGTCGTCAAAAAAATCAAAGTCCGCCCTCGGTTAATAAATAGTGATGGTGTGCAGTCGTCAAGGTTTCTCGTGCTTTTTATTTTCGAGTCCTGTGATCTGCCGTCTTTGTGATCTTCCTCCATGACACGGCTCAGGGATCACGGTCTCTTTTCCTCTCAGGACCAGGTGTACCAAGCAGGACACCGTTACGCCAGATCCTCTGCCCATGCTCTATTAAAACCCAGATTAAGAGGGCAGATGCTCAACACCTCTAATCCCATTTCTGTTTCACAAGATCTAAAAGGATCAGGCCCCGCTACCTTATAGATGGCTCTTGGAAATGAAGAGTTAACACTGCAGCTCGACGCCTAAACATATCTGAAGTGATCAGACAAAACGCTGGCTGTAGAGATACCGCAGCAGACGGGGCGTCCCACTTTGGTTTTAAATTAAGCCTTTGTAGAAAGTGAACATAATTAACAGGGGACGCTGTTAATGGGGAAATCCCGCATTAATCTGAAAACTTAAGAAAAAATCTTTGTCTGGCACTCAAAGTGTAAAGTCTGCATGTCCTGCGTTATCAGAAAGACATAAAAGGGGAGTTCTTAAACGCTGTGTCTACTGAATTATTCATCTATCTTTCTTTCATTACACTTTACAATGACTCAGAGATGAAAGGAAAGACGAGAGGAGGAGAGGCTGAGAGCGAGATAGAGGAGTGGGGGTGCTTGTGGTCGTGGCATGGCTGGCGTCTGCCGAGCGCTGGTATCTCCCGAGGGCAATGGAGCGCCTTCCTCTCCTCCCGGTTTCCTGTTCACTCACAAATCGGAGGGAAAAGCTCTGCAGCATTTGCCCGTCCGTAACGGAGGTGACATCGGTCTCAAACCACCTGAAAAATCTCCCGCCAGCAAGCTTTTAAAATCTCATCGCTCACACGGGCAAATCTTGTGGTTTCTGTCTCATGATTCAAGAAGACACAAATAGAAAGAAGGATGCTGGGAGTGTGTTTATTAAAATGTGTGCTGTTCTGTCCCTCAGCTCCTTGGTTTTGTTGTTGGGAGACAGAGGTGCCTGACCGGAGACTGACTCCTCTTCACGGATCATAAAGAGAGCTGAAACTGCAGGTGAGTGCGCTCATTATGACGTCAATTGGAAGGAAAAAAGATTCTGACATTGTACAAATCTTTCGCTAGTGTAGCAACAAACAGATAATCTCCTGGCTGTTCTCTTCATTGAGCAAAAATGGATGTCTTCCAGTTGCTTGTTTTGTTGAAATACATTAGTTGTACAGGGACATAAATCAGAATAAAGAAGGAAATTCTCACATTTTTTAATCTAGAACCAGAGTGTTTTGGCATTTCTGCTTTAGAAATGACTGAAATAAGTCAAAGATTAGTGAAACAATTTTATTCAGTTATCGATAAATTGACAAAAAAGCAGCACGTTACAACAAAGAAGCTGAAAAACTTCGTTTGTCATTTGATTTGTTATTTAACGACAGAATATTAGCAGTTTGTCGGTTAATTGATTGTTCATGTAAATTCAGGCTTTTATTTTGCTTGTTTCGTCTGATTTTCCTCAGACTTTTTCATATGTTGAGATCAGAGGTTGATTCCAGAGACAGTGTTTGGTATTTTTGATTGAGAAAAGACTGAATTGATTAATAGATTATAAGAAATAGTTGCAGATAAGTTGTCCCAGCTCTTTAGTGGAAATAGACACATCCCTTTCTGTCTGGACGGTGCTGCACACACCCATGAAAGGTTCAGCTGAGCTCTGCTGCAGTCGCTGGTGGGTAATTTGTTTTAAGGACACAGTGGAGATTTATTTACAGTAGATGACATGTTAGTTTTCCTCCGGGGTCGAGTTGCACCTTATTTGTTTGCAGATGAATGTACACCAGTGTCCCCATGGCTCACACTCCTCGTGTACAGGTATCCATCCGAGTCATTTGAGAAAGAACAAAAGCACCACATGCTCACTTGGCTCGGAGGCGAACACATGATCCTCACTGTTTTGTTCACTGATTGGAGCTTTAAGCTGTGATCGCTGAGCTTCGCTGCACTTTGTTTACACTTGGAAATGTCGCATTTAGTGGCTGTGTTTTTGAGCTGTGGCAAACAAAAAGCTTTGTTCTGACTCTGACCTCTGCTCTAATCTGTCTGCTTTTTCTTCCTCTCTTTTTTTTTACTATCAATGGCAGCATCCTTCCTTTTTTCTGTTATATTTCCCCATTTATGTAGTCACTGAAAACATAACAAAACGTTCATTGTTGTTTCACTGCAAATGTTCTGTAGAAGCAACTTGGTTGTTACGTTAATTACCGGTCAAGCCTGAGGCTTAACAGCAGATATTTCACATTACACTTCCCCTGTAATGCCATCTCATGAGTCGGGCTGCAGTCAATGATTATTTTCATTACTGACTAAACTGACTTTCTTTTACTAAGTTGGTCTATAAATGTAAGAAAATTGCCAGTGATGATAAAAAGCATTAAATCTTCACATTTGAGGAGTATTTTGGTATTTTTGCTTAAAGTGAATAAAACTATTGAAGGAAGTTCACCCAAAAATGTCAATTTCAAAAATATTTCTGGAGCTTCACAGCAAAACAATGTTGCAGCATTCTCCTAAACAAGTGATGTAGACGGGGACTGAAAACAAACACACGTAAAATGTCTCCATACAGCTTGTCTGGAGTTATCCAAGTCTCTGGAGGCCCAGAGATCTCAAATTAATTTGAAAAGACGTTATTTGCACCCTTTTTTTTAGGCTAAGATCTTCACTGTAGCTGCTAAGCTAGCAGCATTAGCTTGCACCCCAAATGGTGTAAATCACGTCTTTTCAGTTTTTTTAAAAGAATGCTGCAACACTGTTATGCTGTGAAGCTCCTCCTACTTTTTGAGAACTATAAATGAATGTTAGAGGTTGTAAAGCTCCAGAAGCACTTGTCTTATGTAGAACAACTTTACTGGACCAATGCATGTCGGCTCGTAAGCCTGCAGTAGGGTTGGAAAATGAAATGTGTTGGTTTAATAAAATTTGTCTGCCCTCTTTATACTTTCCTGCTTTTCCACGCACCCTGGAAGAAGCAGGAGAAGTTGTGCCAGAAAACCCCTACTCTGAATTTAAATTTAAAACTTGCTGCTGCAGAGGCAGAGATATCCTGACATTTATTCTCTGGTCTCAAAAACACTGGATGCTGCAGTACGCCTCCCACAATGAGTTACTTCTTCCAAACTCTACACCTCCTGTTGGAAACGCACACTAATTGCTAAAACATCTGGGGACTCAGATCCAGGCTGAGATAACCCTGATGACATCACCGTGACATCATTAGGGTTATTTATTCAGTAAATGAATCATTATATGTCTCTTTAGTAGCCAATCGCTGCAGCCTATTAGATGTACTAAAACAACTAGAATGTAATGGAGTGGTTTCACAGTGAGGTATGAGTCCTTTAACTTGAGTAAAGGCTCAGCAGCAGCAGCAGCGGCATTGCAGAGCAGCAACATCAGCTCTCTTTGCATTCCCCTCGTGGCTTCTCTCTGTCGCCTCTGACAGCTCCAGCGGCTGAACGTCTGCCAGCAGAGCTCAGTGGAAGGAGCTCCCTGGCACTGCAGCCCCACTGGGACACATTGACCCTCTCCTCTGCCCTCTCAATGAGCCTCTGTTCGCTCTGTTTTGAGCCAGTCACAGGCTCTGAAACCGCCACAATGATGACAGTAATACAGTTTACAAAGCAGCTGGTAACTCTTTCTCTTTCTCTCTCGCTGTGCTTCTTAGTTTCTTTGCTCTTTCTTCCTCTTTCTGCCGTTCCAGTTACAATTCAGACATTAAGGCATTCCGTATCAGATATTTTCGCAAAAAAGGCAGAATACGAAAGAAACAATATGATATGTTCAGTTGCTGACTCCGATGTGAAAATTTGGTGCTTTTCTCAGTGATTTAAAACGTATTTCCAAAGCCATCACTCAGTATTTAACGGATTTTGACAATCTAGATGACGCAACAATTGTTAGTACTCGTAAGACCCCTCCTTGAATGAAACTGTTTCCGGCATTCTCCTTGAAGAAAGTACTTAGAATAAAGGCAAGACAATAATAATCTGTAATTCAGATTATCAATAGTTGTTATTTTGGCACTTAATGTCAGTTGTGTTTAAGATCAGTTCCAGTGCACCGATCAGAGAGCTGGAGTGATGCGTCATTAGTAACGACTGGACCTCCTCATGATCTTTCGTCAGTAGATCGGACGTCAGTCAGACTTAAATCCAGCCGTTGTTTTAGACGTGAACGCCTGTTGGATTCTGCATAAATGGGACACAGCTCGTTTTAAGAGACGCTTCTTTCTGGTGGCATTTTCAGTGAGGCTTGTGACGTTGCCTCTGCACATAAAAAGAAAACCACAGCGGCGGTGGCAGAGCCACATTTTCATGTTTATATTTAGCCTCACTTTTGTTGTCTTTTGGTCCACGCTGTAATTTCAAACTGGGAGAGACTAAAGTGTGCATGTTTCTCGTCTCTGCTGCCCGAAGCTTTAATGTGCATTAGTGAAGAGAAAAGCTGGTATTTATAACCGCTCGGCATCGTTCTGGTATCCAAGGTCAAACGGATGGCTAATATCTGCTTCCGTTCTTAGATGGGCTGCATTGATCAGGCCTCCATTATACGTGCAGGTCTAACTGTGCTCAGTCAATCGCAGTTCAATAAGCACCCTACACTTTGGATGGTGCTGCTCAGGTTTGTCAGTCAGCGAGGATCCACAGGCCGCTGACGTTCAATAGTCTTCCTGTAAACACTTTGCATACAGCTCCAGTTACACGAGGCCTGGCAGCGCTCTACTGATTTCTTATGAAACTGTTGGAAGCTTTTGAACATTTCCCGATTAGTGAGTTATGCTTGGTGTGTGTGTGTGTGTGTGTATGTGTGTGTGTGTGTTGTTCGATTTAAGTGCCAAAATACACGATAACTTTAGTATTTGCGACAATATGATGGATGTGTTGACACCATTTATTTCATTATGAGTTAATGTGATGATTATTTGTCTTTTCCAGTCTACTGACCACACAAAGTTGCTTTACAACACTCTTCAGATTCACCTGTCCACACATGCATTCGTACACTGATGGCAGAGGCTGCCATGCAAGGTGCCAACTGCTCATCACAAGCAATTTGGGGTTCAGTATCTTGCTTAAGGACACTTCGACATGCAGCTAGGAGGAGCTGGGATAGGAACCAATTACTAGATGACCCGCTGTAGCGTAAGCTGATCCATATTTCCTCAGTTATTCGATCGGCCACGTGGTCGATAAAATTTAAATGTCCAAAATGCTCCAAAACATTCAGTTTATTTTCATGTATCACAAAGAGAAGCATTTAATATTCTAGAGCTGGATAGATTGATTCAAGTCAATATTGATCTTGTAAAGAATAGAGATGTTAAGATTATTACATTTGTGGTTAAACTGAATCTGACTTTTAGCATCTTATCAAAAATGCTGTTGTCAAAGAACAAGAAAGTGATGTCAGATGAATGGAGGTATTGCAACAAAGGAAAATAAGAAAAAAGTGGAAACCTTTTGCTTTGTGGCCATTCGAGGACAGATTTCAGAGTAGGTTCTCTGTAGGTTCTGATTATTGGGCAGGTGTCAGATGTTGTTGCTCTGCTATGCACTTAACGCACTCAATGCACTTTATCGAGTAGGTTGTTGGTGTGTCGGCTCATCCCTGTAATGGGTCCTCGTGTCTGTTCACACTGTTTTATTGTATTTTATGAATTTTACTTCATGATTGGATGGTTCTCTCCTCTGTGTTTGGGTGAGTTTGCCAAGATAAAATCCAATCAGTTATGTCAATATGGCAATAAAGTATTGATTCTGAATCTGAATCCACATTTGCTGATAGGCAGGTGATCCATGGGAAACAGGAATATATTAAAAGATCGATCTCAGGATTTTATGAATCAATAGTGGATTATTCAAATGAAGATCACGAAGAAGTGGAAAATTGATTTATATTAAACCGAGCCCTAAAAATCCTCACGCTTGGAAAGCTGGAACTGGTTGTTTTGTTGGTTTGTCAGCAGGATTTCACAAAAACTAGTGAACTATTTCCACTTCATTTGAGTCTCAGCCAAGAAGAGACCCGAGTACTCAGGGAATAATGCATAGATCTTAATGGAAAAATAAAAAATGAGCCTTGTGTAGGTGGCTGGAATCTATTAGTGAGTCCAATCGGATGCAAATCCAAATAATCCGGATCTATCATATTTGAATATGTTTTATTTGATATTGGATAAGGCTTGTCTAATTAAAGGCGACTGTTGGGCCGTGACAGAGGTATACGCTCTACTGAGTGGCATTCCAGTGTGCATGGCAACTCTTTGAATGCAACTCAGAGGTTATTTCTCACTTTGTAGGCGGCTAACATTTACGTCGGACTTCCCCTCAAAGAGTAACATGAAGTCAGTGCTAAGATCTATCAGGCTTTAGATTCACACACAGAAACACTTGTTTATGGGATCAATTCATTGTGAGTTTTGTTCCTTTCATGGAATTTAACTAAAGTAAGAAAATATCAGTTGCCAATAACAAATGTCTGGTCGAATAGTAAGTAAGAAGGTATTGATGATGTCAGCATTAGTTGCTTCAAAGTTTTCGTGACACGCTTTGGTTGGCGCATAGAAGACTATTGAAGTTTGATACCCAGCCGTCTAAATATTTGAATGTTTCTGTATATATTTACACACACACACAGCGGTTTGTTTGTGTGTGTCACCTGTAAACTGTGCCAGTTCCTGATTGGCCTCCAGCCACAGAATCAAGCTCGTCTCATCCGCTCTAATGACTCTAAAGATGAGACGGTTGGATCTGGGTCCATGTCTACTCACCTAATTCCCCTCGCGGCCCTTCGCTGCTCTGAGAATCAGCACGCATGCACACGTACACACACAGAAACACACACACACACACAAACACACCTGGAGCCGTGCCTACGAGACTGGTAGTCGGCCATATGTCCTGCAGTGTAGCGTGCTCACAGACTCGGACAGCCTGTGTGCTCAGTGTGGTGCTGAGGTTTGATCTGTGGAGTCACTGAAGCCGCAGAGGAAAATGGACACAAAGGCTTATCGTCCTACGCAGTCTGTGTATCTGAAACAATGCAGGACGGCTGGATTAATATGTTGGCTGAGTGATCCTCAATGTACAGTAGGTACCATGATGTAGTGTCAACAGAGAGCTCTGCAGTGAAGTCGTCTTAGTGCTGTAGATGTGTTGAAACAAAATGCTGCTGCTGTCAGATAAACAGAGTGTAGTGGTGGTAATCATGTTAACGTCGGTCTTGGAGATGAGAACGGAGTCTGATGTGAAGCAGATCTCAGCGGAACGTTTGTTATAGTTTGCTAAGAGCACCAGACGGGTGGGGTTTACTGCAGCAGCACAGGTCAGATACAGTCAGCTAGTCAACTTAAAAGTTATCAACAACTGTGATCTTCAATTAAGTCACTTATGATAAAAATGTGCCAAACATTCAGTTTACTTTTTCTGGAATGTGAGGATGTGCTGCTTTTCTCTGCGTTATATTGTTGTTTTTTTTGTCAGAACCCGGCCCAGCCCGGTGGGACTCATCTGGTCAAGTATCCACGCACAAATTCAGAAAGAATTACTGTATTTTTTACTCACAACATTTATTTGACAGCTTTAGTTATTAGTTACTTTACAAATCAGGATTTTTGTACAAAATGTGCAGCAGACTTATTCAACCGGCGGCCTTTTAACAACCTCGTTCTGGCTATTTGATTATTTTGTGAGTAAGCTAATTAGCCCATGAATCATCGCGTCTGTTGCTAAGTACACAAATACAATTATTTAATTTAAAAGTTTTAACTCGGGACGTTCAAGCAGCCAACTGCGTGTCTAATAATCATCTAATGATATTTGATGTATTCTAAGGGTCACAGGGGACACTTTTACTTTTAACACAAGTTACATTTTCACTGTGGTATTAGTACTTTTACTTTTACTGTTAACTGCAGTTTAAAGAAGCAAGGAAATAGCTTGTGACAGCTGACAAAATAATAAACTTTTCAGAGAGAAACATTTGCTGTGAGTTTAAAGAAATATAGGACATTCTTGTAACGTTAGTCGTGTTTTCAGAGCTGCTGATGTTTGCTGTGTTGTGGCAGAGATTGTGACTCTGACTGTTGCAGTGTCACTTTCTGTGTTTCAGATGAGAACAATGTCTGATGAGACAGAACAGAGAATGGGTGACGAGGACTTTGGTTCGGACGAGGAGGGAGACGTGGAGTCTTACCTGGAGGACAACAGCAGTGAGCTCATGGACCGACTGAGAGAGCTGGAGGTGAGAGAACAAACAAAACTCACGCCAGTGCAAGTTATTGGTCATTGGGTGATATTTGTTTTTGTTGTAATCACATAATCCTGCCACAACGGCCAAAATCTGGCAATTTTCTCTCACTGCAATCGTGCTTTGTGTGTCTCTCCCATCAAACTAAACATATAAAAGGGAAACAAATCATTGAATCACATAAAAATAATAGGTTGACTACTACAAGACCTTCATTTCCTGCACATGAGAGGAACTCGGTTAGTCCAAATAAACTGCATTTATAAACATTGAGAAATACACAATATTTGACTACTTTCGTAGAATGTGATGAGTCGATCAATATCACTGTGATGTTTGTAGAAGTATGAAGCTACAGACAGTTAGCTTAGCGTTAAGACTGTAAACAGATGGAAACAGCTAGCCTGTCTGAAGTAGAGCCCAATCGATATCTGGGTTATTAGTTAAGCTTATCGGCGGATATCGCTATCACATATATATCGATATCGTTGTCCAGAATGTGCCAATATAAAACATTATTTTTACTTCTGAGCAAAGCTTGTTATTCAGTATACTGATTTCATTGTAGTCAATAAAGTTAATTGTTAACTTGCAAAAAACAGCCAAAAATATCATGTCAGAATGTTTCTCTCTCTATTATCGGGTCCTAAATGTGGATAATCAGTCGGGCTACAGTCTTAAAGGGACACAATCCAACTACCAGCACCTCGAAAGCTCACTGTTGAACACGTTGTGTCTCATTTTGTTGCATCTATACAAAATAACAACAACATGCCAGTTTACAAATGGCTTGTGTGCTGGGTTATTTCTTGTCCAATAACCTCCAGCAGTTTCAGCTGGTTGCCTGGCAACTGATCTTGCTTGTGATTCTTGTCTTGTCGGATTATTATGAAAACATTTGTGTGTTGTTTTTAAATATACCTTTTTATATTGATTTTATTAGTTGTTGTTTGTTAATTATTTTCCTGCACGTTGATCTTATATTGGAGGTTTTACTGTATCTGACAAACGTGTCATCAGTGCAGCTGTAGTCCTGGTGTCAAATCAATGTGAGCAGGACGTTTATATGTTCATGACACAAGAACCAAGAAACATGACTAAATAAGACTTGTGTGTATTTCTCAGTTACATGTTTAATTGTTGTCGTTTTCTCGTCACAGGCAGAAAACTCTGCTCTGATGTTGGCCAATGAGAGTCAGAGAGAAGCGTATGAGAGATGCTTGGATGAGGTGAGTTCATGCTGCAGAATATAAATAACTTTAGAAACTAAGAATGACAAGTTCTGCTCAGTCAAGTCTTTCCAAAAATGCCGACTCAATGTATTCAATTTAATGCTCTGTTGCGTCATTAGGTGGCCAACCATGTGGTCCAGGCTCTGCTGAATCAAAAGGTAACATAAAGCTTCATTCCTGCATCTGTTTTTTGGATTGTCTTCACTGAAGGCTGTCAGTTATCTCACTGCTCTCTCTGTGTCACTGAACAGGATCTGAGAGAGGAGTGCATCAAGCTGAAGATGTTGGTGTTTGACCTGGAGAGACAGAACAGAGCGCTTTGTGAGCTCTTTCAGCAGAAGCTGCCCAACCACCCCACCGCTCACTACCAGGTAACATCAATTCACTTCCTCTGATACTGACTTCTGGCTCATATACTGGTGCATTTTTTATTTTTTTAATTCTAGCTACTTTTTTACGAGCAGGTAGTTTGATCTATCTCAGATATTCAGAAATGTGTTCTGCTGAGTAAGCAGCAACTGCAGCTGTCAGATAAATGTAATAGAGTAAAAGTATAAAGTAGCATAAAATGGAAATATTTGTACGCAGTGCACAGCTCTGATTCTCTCGACCAGGTGACGCTGCTAATTTCTTTCCCACTTCAGCCTCATTCTTTCAGACGCTGGCGAGCCAGTAATGGATCTCAGCCTTTTCATTTCTGCTCTTTATATTGTTCCAGCAGATGCCAGGACAATGTAGCTCCGAGTTGTGTGTGTATACAATAGCCTGCAGTGTATACACTGTCATCATAATTGCCCCATGAATCTCCCGTTACAGGTCCAGGCGGGACCCCTCCCAGACTACAATGCACAGCTGCACAATGACTCTGCCAAACAGGTGGAGCCTGCACAGACTGAAGCACAAGCCAAGGTGATTATTACAAAGCTCACACAGCAAAGCTTCATCAAACATGACGAGTGAAACAGTGGGATTATATCACAGCCCCTGAATTAGACCACAAACCCCACCTGTGTGTGACGTTAGAACTGGCTCTGACATTTTTCAACTATTGTGCTTTAAAAAGACCTGCTGCTAATCTGCTCTGTGCTCATTTCCTGCACGCACACGCTCTCAAAGGTCTTTATGAGCTAAATTGTTCGCCTCTAACTGAAGCAGTGAGTTGTGCCCCGATAAAGATCTTTTTCTGTCCACAGGGAAACGGCTACCGCACACAACATGCCTCCCCGGGGCCTCGTGGACCGGCCGCCTCCATGGAGGCCCTGTCTCCCTTCTTCAAAAAGAAAGCACACATCCTGGAGGTCCTTCGCAAGATGGAGGAGACGGACCCTCTGAAGTTCCATCCGTCCACAACAAGCTTGTCTTTCTGCGACTACAGCCAAGTGCTCATGTCCACGGAGGCTGTTTTGGCCTCTGCGGACCCTCTCCCATTACAGTGCAAAACCCACCACACACACTGCCACTGCTCCCGCTCTGACACTGACACACACCAGCATGTCAACGGCGACGGTGCGGCGAAGTGTGAGGGGGGGAACACCTGCTGTTTACACTGCAAGAGGAGCCCGGACAGTCCTCCAAAGCCATGCAACCACGTCTGTAGTCCTTCTAAAGCCAACTCCGCCACCCAGAGCCATGTACTTCCTGCAGCTGCTATAAGCGAATGTCACAGTAAGAGCAGAACAGAGTCTGTTCCGTCGTCTAAACAATGCACCAAGAATGAAGCCCACCAGCAACCAGCAGCCGCCCACTCCTCTCTGACGGAGGCAGCCGGCCAGAGCCTGGAGGTGATGGGAGCAGAGCAAGAGCAGGAAAGCTCTGACGACGCTGCTGCTTCTGAAGAGCTCACTGGTTTCTCTGCCACCTCCCACCTGCCCAGTTCTGTGAAGGAGAGCACACAGATCCCTCACTGTGACTTGGAGACAAGCGATGGTATTCACAATGGCTTAGCGCTCAACCACGCCATGTCGACCGACCCCTCAGCCGTCCTTGATAGAGACAGCATGGACCAAGAGGCTTCTGTGAGAGCCGGTGCCTCCGTCAGCCCCAGCCCCTCCTGCCTCAGTGACGTCAAATCCGCCGCCATCAACTCCCCGTCCAAACTGCTCAAGTTCTTGAAGATCCCCTCGATAGGCGAGAAGTCTCAGGCTTCAACCTCCGCCGTCCGTCTGAGCCCCCAACTCACCCGCAGCTCCAGGATCCCCTGTCGCACCAACAACTACGAGGTGTACCACTCTCCTGTTCCCACGCGCAGAGCCACCACCACAGAGAGGTGTAGGCAGCCCCCTCCACCACCCTCCAGGTCGGAGTCCTACCCCGCCACACACTCAGCCCCAACCTCCCCCCCACAGCCTGAAGACGTATGCTCCCCGCCCGCCAAGGAAATAAGCTACAGCAGCCTCTCTGCACCTAAAGCCAGCGCAGGCTCAAAGATGGGCGCTCCCCCCTCCTCCTCACCCAAAGTATCTCAGAGGGTCCCTCATTATGAAAATGTCTGTAACATGTCTAGCAACTCTAGAGAGGAGGAGGCGACTCAGAGCCTTGAGAAAAGAACCACACTTCCTTCCCAGATAAAGGCGAACGGTGGCGAGAGGAAGCTCGTTAAATCGCTACCAGAAAGTGTCCTCAACCCCACTCCTCAACGCAAGCAGTCGTCCTCGTCCACGTCAGAGTCCACATCAGACGATGAAGAGGATTCAGACAGCCCGGTGTGGGTCAACCATCACAGCCTGCCCAACTCCGCCCTCAGCAAAGCTCAGGGCAGAGTCAACTACTCTCAACCCAGAGAGAAACAGGAGGAGATCACTGTGCAGAGCTCCGAGGTCGCCCATCCTCCGCCTCCACCCAGGAGGAGCGATGCCTCTTCTATCCCCAAGAGGCCCGTGGCTGGGGCAGCCAGAGCCCAGGCTGATTCCAGTCACCACGCTTTCAAAGACAGGCTGGCTGCGCTGGGAAAGCTGAGGAGCTCTGAGGATTTACAAGTTGGTCTCAGGCCAATCGAGACGGTGAATGAAGGCACGTATGGGGAAGAAAGGTGTAAGACAGCGGAGAGGCCCATAGAGATCCATAAAGAGGAGCAGAGACATTCAAAATTCACAGACTCTTTGGATGGTAAACCCAAAAGTAGTGGTAGTGGTTTGAAGTACCCGGGGTCCTCTCAGCTGTATGAACAGGCAGTAAAGTCTCAGTCGTCTGGTGCAGCTGTGGTTAAACAAGAACTGTGTGTGACCAAGACTGAAGGCTCCAAGAGCAAAATCGGTCTGCCGTCCCCCAACACAGACGCTCCACAGGTACTACGCAACAACATCAAGTGTCCTGGTTCCCTGAATCTGGCCTATAACCTTAAACCAGGTGTTGGTCCTCACAGTAGCAACAGCCCCAACAAAATCCCCCCCAAGTCGCCGTCCAAACCTTGCCAGCCCCCGTCCGTCCACAGAGGGGGGAAGCCCTCAGAGGCCCCACGGTACTCGTCCAAATCAGAGGAGAGGACCAAGATCAGTGGGAAAGGAAAAAAGAATCCGATGTACGGCGACAGCCTGCCACCTCCTCCTCCCAGACCTCCAACGTCAGATGGAGAGAAGCAGGTGCAGCCGGCCCCCAGCCCGCAGTCAGCCATCGAACAGAAGGTGATGAAAGGCATCGAGGAGAACGTGTTGAAGCTGCAGGAGCAGGACCGAGGAGTTCAGAGCACTGAGGTCAAGCAGAAAGCCTCCAACGGCATCGCGAGCTGGTTCGGCCTGAAGAAGAGCAAGCTGCCCGCTCTGAGCCGCAAAACCGACGGGACCAAAACGAAGGACGAGAAGAAGGAATGGAAGATCAACATCCCGTCGGTGGGCAGGGACTCTGTGAAAATGGCCTCCAGGTGTAAAGAAGGAGTGGAAGGTCTGAACATCTCGACTCTGATGGAGAAGGCAGAGGGGCTGAGGAGGGCCCTGGAGGAGGAGAGGGCGTACGTGGAGCGGTCAGGCCGGGGTCACTCCTGTGAGGTGGTGATGGACCAAGCTCAGGGACAGCTGGCTGTCATGTACAGAGGAGCGCGCTCAGACAACTTCATGCAGCAGCTGCTCAACAGGTGAGGACGAGTGGATTCTGAGGCCGCTATACAAACAAATCTTAGCTCTAAAGGAATATTTCACATTCTGGTGAGAAGACTTATTTACTGTCTTACTGAAAGTTAAATGAGTAGATCGATGCTGCTATATGGGCTTCAGGAGATTTGGATTAAGCTGCATGGAGCTATTTTATGTAATAGTAAAGACGAGCATTCGCCCTGTATGAGCCCTATTCAGACTATTCTTTTAAATGCAGTAATGTGTGATGAAGGCGAACGCGAACTGTTTCTGGACATTTAAACTGAAACTTGTGTTTGATGAACGCAGAGTGGACGGGAAGGACATGATCAGTATGCCGCAGCGGCGCCTCTCCTTCGACTGTAAGACCTCCAAACCGGTGTTCAGCCAGCAGAGTGACATCATCAGTCACACCACCAGTCGAGACGACATGGAGAAGGTACGTCTGTGGTTGTTTCTGTGCAGGTAGACGCACACATTTAACATTTACAACAGTGACAAAACAAAACAGAGAAAAAAAACAAGAGTTCATTTAATGCATCAGGCTGTCAGGTGTCAGAGGTGCATCAGTAAAACTTGCTCTTGATCATCTTTGAAGTCTAAACTTGGCTTCTAATTTGTTAGTTTTGCTGCATACTGAAGTGAAGCGCAGACTCTCAGTACACTCACTCCTCCATCTGCTGCTCGGTTGTTCTTTTCATGCAGGGATCAGACAGAATCGGCAAGATCACATCAGACGAGAACCTCGCTGATTCAGTTCACTCGCAGCACTTTGCAGGTAAGACGAGTCTGCCAGAGGAAGAAATATCACACGGTTTACGACTGAGCGGAGGATCAAACCAGACCTGTGTGGAGCTCGTCTGGACTTAGATAAATTAATGTAAATGAATAAATAAATTAAGTGCGTAAAAATAAATCTCCAAACAAAGGCGACGTGTGTCTACTGTCAACATGTTGCTGATACTGAGGTAGTCAAACAAGTTTATCACATAATCAGTGGAGAGAACATTTACTCACATACTGTGTTTAAGTACAATGTTAAAGTATTTGTCTTTATACTTCTACACTACGTCATTTTAGAATTTATCTGGCAGAGTACAGATGAAAATCTCAGAACATTGACGCGTCTCCACCCTCCTCGTGTCGTTTTCAGAAGGTCAAAATAATAATAATATCATGCGAGTAACCCAGTAATTAGTAATTAGTTGTCTTCCTTTAACAGACTCCAGGACGACAACAATAACAATAATCCAACAGTTTGATATCTGGACTCTGAAAGTCGTCTTTCATAATCTGATATTATTCTGTAATATTACAACTTCTCCTTCAGCAAAGGGTCCAACAGTCTTTCCTTCTGCGATGAACAGTCCGTAAGGGTTTGACTGAAATGTACCATTTGCATATCGAGGAAAGTTAATTAGCTGATGCTTTTATTAGCATATCAAAGGTGAAATAAACGAGGCCACGCCCCCGAGGACATCGAATCAGAAGCTGCAGTAAAAGATCAAATAAATAATGCAGAAGTCATTAATTTACACATTTACTTCTTAATTATTTGGTGCCTTTTTGTTCACAAATGTGAGCTTTTCATTCATTTTAACAACAGTCAGTCTGAGGAATTATGTTATTATTAGATTTTCAATTCAGTTTTGTTTTCAGTATGATTCAAAAGTTGGTTTGCTTGTTTTATAGTTTAAAAATGTAAAGTTTTAATTGGATTCAGTATTAGTCAGGATTTTTATTATAATACAGGGAAAGATTTAAGATGTTAACAAAGGTTTTTACAATACAACGCAACACAAAGACAACTGTGAGACACTGTTGTGTTAACAAATTTGACCAAATTGACAAATATTGAATTGAATGATATTTCTTGCATATTTTTATGTAAGATCATAATTTCTTCTCAGTTTGTTGTAGTTTTAAATGTACAGTTACTTGAACTATAATCACCTCCGTCACTGAATCTCCACCTTCTCTCCGTCCTCTGCAGGTTCTGGTGCTTCCACGTACACTCTGGACAGCGGCATCGGTACGTTCCCGCTGCCCGACTGCAGCAGCGGTGCAGCAGGACGGGGTCTGTCCAAGACGAGGGCCGGGGTGGAGCACCACTCCTCGGGCTCCCCGGGGAGGGCCGGTCGACGGGCCCGGACCCTGGAGAGAGATCTGACGTCACAGGAGGAGTGCTACGTGCCTCACAAACAGCTGATACCCACCATTCAGTACGGCTCCATGCTGGAGGGAAGGAGCTCCGCCGGCGTCATCAGAGAAGGTGAGAACAAACTTACACTCAACAATTACAGCTCACCAAGTCCCTTCATATGGTTTTCTTCTGTTTAAATTAGACTCTCTCAATGTTGATTTACAAGCACGAGCATGAAGTCTGACTTCTCAGCTGTGGATACTATAAATAATACTGTAACTATCCAGACTGCAGCTCAGACTGATGCATGACACCGAGCAGGAAACAATATGAAGCGTCTCTAAGGCTCATATTAAAGGAAAACCTGACAAATAACAGTGTGAATTTATGATAAATAGTTCAATTATTTTGATCTGACTGTGTCTTTCCTCGTTGGATCTGCAGGAGAGGCTCACGGACCGAACATGTTTTCTCCTCGCTCCAAGACCTGGACCTTCCCCAACCTGAAGACTCCAGCAGGACCTGCAGAGGTTTACCTGGCAGTGGAGGAGGAGGAGGAGGAGGCGGTGTCCTTCGGATCACCGTTCAGAGGGGTACGGAGAGTTTTTATACAAAGCTTAAAGTGAGAACAGAAAACTTTTTGTCCTTCCCTGTCGCAAAGACGGTGTTAGCAACAACTGCTTTTGTCTAAAGCAAAAAACAACCCTAATATTCCTAGTTTGACCCAGAAACTCTTATCTGAGTGGTTGAAAAGGCAGAAGAAAACTCCTGATTATATTAATAAGAAGGCAGGTTTTGTTACCTACTGATGCAGTCAGAGGAGGAATCACATAAACAGAGGAACAGACTTTGACACAACTGAAGCTCTCCATCAAGAAAACGCTGTCTGTTTCTCTCACTCTTCACTCTTCGCCTCCTCCATCAGTGGGGTTACCTGGGGATAGCGACCCGGGAAAACAATGACTCTTCCTGTTTTGTTAAGCAGTGACAGATGCGCTTCCTTAGTGCTGCAATTTGACCTTAATTTTTGCCGGGGAAAAAAATCCAGCCAGTTTCAAGCCAAGATTTATAGTCAGCCAATCTATAGCTGGATGGTTTTTATTTGCAGTATTCAGAACTGGTTAAAATAATGAGGGGGGAAGTTGTTTATTGCCAGTTTAATTAATCGAGTCCTTTCCCACACAGATCTGCGGGGCGGGTGACAGTCAAGATGTCGTGATAAACTTAAGGTTGAAAAAGGTTTTTTTTATTTGATTGTGTAATCTTAGTAAAAACCGTCGAGGCAGGAGCATGAAAAGGGAATTATCTGGGTCACTTACAGACTGAAAATACTTTGCAGGCAGCAGATACATTTTTAAATCTGCACTCACATCTTACATAATGAAAAAAACACAGAACCACATTCTCCCTTTAGAAATTATTAATCAGCTGAATATTAAAGTGGGATGGTTTCTGTAACCCACTTCTGTTTGCTGGAGGCGTTACGTAAGATGAAACACGTGACCTGAAACGTTTCCCACCTCTCTGCGTCCCCTCAGGGCATGAAGGCCGGCGGCCCCTCCTCCAGCCGGGTGGTTGACCCGGGCAGCCTGCCCGTCCCTGCCCAGTCGGGGATGAGCCGCAGGGGGAAAACTCGCACTCCCAGCGTCCCCGAGATGAGCCGGGAGCCCGGGCTGGAGCTGCTCAGGGAGCGCCCGGAAGAAGCCATCTCCCCGAGCCGCCCTCAGGTCCTGGAGACCCCCGAGTCGCTCAGCGATTCTCTGTACGACAGTCTGTCGTCCTGCGGCAGCCAAGGATGATCCAGCCAATGGCGGGGGAGGACGGAGAGGACTGGATGCTCGTCTCTTCCACAGACAATAACACGTCTCCTGGTCGCTGGCTGTACTGTGATGCTGCTGACCCGCCGCCACCGTTTAGGAAAAGAAACTGTGCCCCGTTGATGTCCGCGAGAATATTGTGGTGATGATGCCGTCTCATCAGCTGTTTCTCTGTTGCAACTGGAAAGGTGGATCGATAGACTTCTCCTCAGGATTTCCAATAAACATGAAGCCAAAAGCCACCCAAATAATATAGGTTGTTCACTTTTTCACAATCAGACTTGACTGTGGACACGTCTCTTTAATTCATGTGTACAGGACTACAAAAACGCATGGCTAAGCTAATGATTAGCACAAAAGTTGTCACTCCTGGTAGTTGTTCAGCAACCTGTCTTTTGTTTTATTCTCATCCTGGTAGATGGATCTTTGTTCTGTGCATCAACGCAGCCGTGACGCGCCGATCAGTTCTGTACTGTATCAATACATCATCATTTCACCACAACAATGTATTGAAAAAAAAACAAAACATGGAGCTCCTTAAAAAATGAATGTTCATGTCTGTGATTCTTTATTGCTAAACTCATGCATCACGATTTTAAATGTATAAAACGATTTTATTGATCATGTTGATATTGTTTTGCGACCGAGGAAGGTTGTCAGTATATGTCTGTTTTAAATCATAATGCATTTAAAGGTAATATATACCAGCAATAATAACATAGATAAGAGAAATGGCTACACTATTCAATGAATATGTATTTCTATTATTTATTTATTTTAAATGTACATCATCTTTTTTTTTTTTGTTTTTTTTTTTTATCTTTCTGTGAAAATTGCAGTCTCTTCGCCTAGTAGATTATGTTCATATCTTGTATTTCAACATCTCTGTTGCTGTTCGTTCCCTAGCCAATAGAGGTCCTATGTACCTACTGCCGTTTTTCAACTTTCTAATTAAAATGTTTTGATTTAGCTCGTTGTGCGAGGCAGTTATTTTGGACGTACCGTCAATTACAGACAGGGCGTTTATAAAAAAAGGGATAAAAGTAATTAAAGAACCAGAGAAATCTTTTTTTTATTATTCCACCCGTTCTCCATCCTTGTTAAAATCTGACGCCTACATTACCCACAATGCAACCCAACTGAAGAGTTAAAAATTCATGTAAATTTCCTCTCAAGGTTAAACAACTCAGAAAGTCAGAAAAAAACGTTGGTAGGAGTTGCAAAGGCGTCATACTCGGTTTTCTTTTAGCTTCCTCAGCACTCAAAATACTCGAAACAGCTGTTTAAATGCTCCTGAGCGATAAAAGAACTACGACTTTTTGGCCTCCATGCACAACGAAGTCGGTAGAAACGTCTTCTAAACTCGGGAAATGGAACCAATCGAGGAGCAGCTCAATGCTGCTGATGTCGCCTCGAGCAAACACAAGGAGCAGCTGCAACATCTGAACCCGTCTTCAACCCAGCTGACGTCACTTGGGTCATCTACTGAATTCATATGTTTAAGTTTTCCCCAACACATGAAAACACCTCCTGTTTACAGACAAATGCACCAGAAATGGAATGTAACCAAGTACGTTTAGTTAAGTGCTGTAATTAAGCATAATTTTGAACTTGTGCTTTAGTTGAGAATTTCCATTTTCTGTTACTTTTGACTTCCACTCCACGACGGTTTACATTTCTTTGACAACTTTAGTTACTTCACTTGAAATCTTTAAATTATTTTAAGTATTTCTACTTGTGTGATATTTTTTGGGCTGCTTCTAAAGATTATTTTCATGATCGATGAATCCTCTGGGGTTGTTTTTTCTTCAGTCAATTGTTTGGGTGGGACCAACAGACCAAAACCTAAAGATATAATCAATACGTAATGATCCTCACAGGAGGGAAGCTGGAACCAACAATCAATCGATTCCTTATATTTTAAAATCACATATTGGTTGAGTATTTTCTACAGAATCTGAATATTTATTCCACCAATAAATCTAAAAAAAAGGAGCCACTTTGTTTCCTCAATACGTTCAACACATTTATTTGAGCAAATGTATCAAATTATTAGTTTCAATTTTACATCAATAAAATAAATTCTTCACAGTATACGCCTTCAAAAAATTGTAAGGTTAACATCATATCATTTGGCAAACTAATTTTCTAGACAACAGATATTAAAGAGAAATTTACAGTGGGAGA
This sequence comes from Diplodus sargus, assembly GCA_903131615.1. Taxonomy (NCBI): domain Eukaryota; kingdom Metazoa; phylum Chordata; class Actinopteri; order Spariformes; family Sparidae; genus Diplodus; species Diplodus sargus. The sequence continues at coordinate 2,580,523 of CAEMYA010000103.1, read as the reverse complement.
GGTCTGAATGACTCGCCTGTCGTTCTTTCTAGGTTGAGAATGTGGACAGATGGCACCGACTCTCCTCCGCCGGCCAAAAGCCCAAAATCCAAAAGACCACCGAGTGGCCGCGAGTCTGAATCGGTTACTGTGGCTCACAGAGAGTCTGACCGGTTCTCATGGTTAGTGTTATCAGACTTCACCATTCTTTACTCAAAAATGTTGGTCACAAAACAAAATCTGCGGGAGCAAAAACAATCACGGGGGGAACTTTCTCAAAAAAAGGGGGAAGAATCTGTTGTCAAAATTAATGGGACACCGTATCCACTAAAGACAACTGAGGAAAACGATAAATAAGCAAATCAACGACTGAAAATCACATAACTTCAAATAAAACAATAATCGGTCTCAAGCTTACACGACCCACTAAAAAGGAGCCTATCATGTCATTAATTTATGGCACTAAATAACAGTGATATCAAATCTTCTGCTCAGCTTCTGGGAGTCTTCATAGGGCGACGCTGCCCTCTACAGGCCAAGCATGTTCACTGCAGCATTAGTCTATTTCTCCATTCACAGCCATGATGGGACTAGCATTAGCATACCAGAAACTTACATTCAACCCTTGTTGTAAGTTTTTAAAAAATAAATCAAAAAAAGAATTTCTCAATAGTATAAGACCACATAGGAGTTAATTCAATAAATGAAGACAGAAAGTGAAAAGCACCAAGTGCGTTGCAAATTGTGCCTCGTCTGACAGATTGTTTAATATTCAGCCCCTCAAACCTTCTTTTACTTCTTCTCCTTCTTCTTGTCCTGAAAGACAGAAATCATCAGAATTACACAGATGCATCTGTCAGCATCACTCTGAGCAATCAAAGGTCAATAAATGGAAGAAAAAAAGGGTTTAAAAAAAGTACAAACAGGAGTGAAAATGTCTATAAAAGTTCTGTGTTCAACATCTGAAGTACAACAAATTACGTATCATCAGCTAAAATCTACTTAAGTATGAAAAGGTAAACGAAACAGATGCTGCAAAGTACCTGAAGCAGACGAGTTGCTGTAACAAATTCATCACGTCTGAGCGAGCGCACAAAGTCCTGATACTAAACTTTCTATATCGTGTTACTTTCAAATTTGGCTCAGTGGTCAATGATACATGTTTCTATGGTGTGACAAACTCATAACACACACATTTTTTGCCGCTTTACACGGACTTTAACAGCAACGTCTCTGAAATCTGGAAGAACCTGTGCAGATCTCAGCTGCTCCAACAGTCGAGGCAAACTTCAGAATATGAAAGTGTCGACTTCAGAGAGACTCTTAGATTAGACATGATTTCAGATTCTCTGGGAGTGCAGAGGACCAAGATGTTTACGAGAGATTATTGTCATCTTGTCGCTCTATGAAAGATCTGTACGCCGGAAATAATGTTGAAATTCCTATTTTTTAAACATGCAACTTGCAGCCTGATTGATTATGCAGACAAAGTGCTCGATCACAGATCTGGTGCGAGCTTCTTCCTCATCTCTGCGTCATCTATTCGGTCTATTGTCGTTACAAACATCTTATATTTATTGTTCTTGTTGATGTCTATATGCAGAACACACAAGATTAACATGTCTCAGTTAATACTGATATCTCAATTTGAGTTAAGTTTATATTGCCAACAGAATCAGTTCTTCTTTTAATTTACTTTACTCACATTAGTCTGAATTACATCCATATAAAACACTTTGATCAGTAAACGGGGGTTCGCTCTCTGACGTTGTTAATCCAACTACACATTATGTTGCCATCACAGTTGGCAACAACATTAGATGGTGAAACACAGAAATCGCCTGCTGGGTTCATTTCTACAATCAGATAATTTAATTCAGTGATTCTGAACATAATATTCAAGAGAGAAGTCTCAACTACAAACTGATCTGCTGTAAGAGGTTTTAATTGTCTTTGACAGCAAAGAGAAACTATAAAATAAATGTAGCGCAGTGAAAAGTAAAATACCTCCCTCAGAACTGTAGCAGAGTCCAGGTGGAGAAAAATAAAATGGATATACTCAAGTCAAGTGTCGGTAACAATACTAACGTTAATGTACTTGGTTTCATTCCAAACCCAAATACAATGAGGAGGAAAAGTTTGAATCATATTTCTGACTGATGACTTGCAAAAAAAAAATCCAAAATATGCTCACAGACGTCTGCTGATCATATTATCATTGTAAACTTTGTCTTCTTCTGAACACAAATGTTGCTGTGGGGAGATTTTTCTTGATGTTTTCTGCACCACAAACTAAATTCCCCCTCAGCACTGAACTGGAGTGAAGCCAGAAGTCTCAGACATCTCAAACTGAAACCAAAAGTATCAGCGCAGCTTCATCTACTAGAAGATTCTTCTATTCTACGCAACAAAAAGTTTGGTGAGCAAAGTGTTTTCAAAACAGAACTGAATCTGCAGTATTGTTATAAAACAGTAAAAAGCATTCAAGAGTGAATTTATGTAGCACTTCTGCAAAAGTATAAATATTTGAACCTTTCTTGGGGGAAAATAAAGTTTGGTAACATCCTTTATTTTTGTTACAGTCATCAAATCCAGTGTAAACAACAAAACCAACTTCCCCTGACTTCCCTACGCGGTGTCACAGACAGACACACACACACACACACACACACACCCTTTATTTTATACATATACATGTGTATATATAGAGAGAGAGAATCTACCTCATCATATTCATCTTGTTTATTATCTCATTCTCTCAGTTTTAACCTGGTTTCCTGCTGCTGGTCTCTGAGTTACCAGACATAATTAAACTGTACACCTATAATGACAAATTAAGTGTCCCATGATGCATCAGTGAGTATCTCCAGTTGCAGGCTGACACACCTGAGATCAACTCAAAATAAATGACAGCGTCAGTGTTCCTCATAATGAGGGAATATTTCACTCTGTGCAGAACAGTGGCTGGAATACGTTTTTAAAGTTTGTGGACAAAAATGGAAAAGCAAATAAAAGGTAATTATATCACTTGCGCAGGGAATAAAATATAATACTCCCCTGTCTAAAATATGTAATTTTAGTTTTTACAAGCAACCCCCCGGATGAGAATCAGAGCTTTATGGCACATAGGAAGGAGACATATCAGGCTTTCAGTGTTTTTTCATTGGATTTGTAGACAATAACAAAAGTAAACAAAAACAGAATATGAACAGAGATATCCACTCAGTCTTGAAGTAGAAGGATAAGGTGACACTCTGCTTACCTTATCGTTCATGGCGAGGATGACCATCAGTTTCCTGAAGATGGTGATGAAATCAAGGAACAAGTCCACACAGTGCCTTCAAAAAAAAAAAAATATATGAAGAGTCAGAATCATTACATATTCTTTAATAAAAGAAAAAAGAACATTACTATACATTCAGTTTGTCCAGAGAGCTCTGGGTTGATCAAGTGTTCATTTACCCAACAGCTGAGCTTATGGGACACCTCTGAAAAAGTTCAATTCAATCGCACCAGGTGATGTGAAGCTCAATTGTTCACCTCGCTGTGAGATAATGTATTTGCATGGTGTTTGGTTATGAGACGTGTGAGCTGACAGATATACGAGCTCAGATGTAGTTGGCTGGTACAATAACCGTCCTCACCACACGTAGTCCTTGTCTCCGTTCTCTGCTTTCTCGATGATGAGCTGAGTGTCAAACAGGACGAAGCCGCACATGATGAGCAGCCCGAGGTACATGTGCGCCTGCCAGAAACCATATGCAAAAATTAGGACTCTGAAACGATGTCGGCAGCACGCCGTGACACACAGCTGATGACTCGTTTAGTGAGGCGAGGCTCAGCTACCTTAAACAGCATCACAGATCCAAAGAACATGTTCATCACAGACATCAGGAACAGGAGGGAGAGGCCGGACATCAGCGTGCCTGAGGAGCAAAAACAGTACGTATGGGTCAATTAAACCATGTTTCATATCAACATATAAAAATGGGTGTAATTTGTAGTATTGTGTCTGTGTTGTGTTGTGTGACCAAAGTCAAATATCAGATCACAACATTCATTAACTGCCTTTACCTCCAAGGAACAGGTAGCTCCTGCGTTTGGCATAAAGAGCGCTGAGACTGAAGCAGATGAAAATCACGGAGGTTCCCATGAAAGCCGTCAAAATGATGCTGAGGAGAAACGAGGCAGAACAAAGTATAAGTTTTCAGTAAATACACTCTCAAAGAGACCTGCAGACAGATGGAAACCAAATCATCACACCACACTCGTCTCATTGATGTTTTCAAATCAACGCTTCATGTTTATAATGTTTAACTTCTACCTAGTTTGCTGTTAGACACTGAGTAACCTTTCACATACCTTGGGTTGACAGCGATGACAAAGTCCAGCGTTGGGCCGAGGCCGACACCTTTGGGACGGAGAGAGCGGAAGGCAAACACCGCTGTTAGACTCTTACATGACTTTAAAGTCACAAAGACGGCTCTGTTCACATGCAAAGTAAGAATTTTACTCTTAATGTGCCCAAAACATCCGTCACATCACCTGTGAGGAAGGCAAATACTGCGAGCATGCCCAGTCTCTTCTTCTCCGTCTCGGGGTTGTGTGGTGTCATGGCGAGCCAAAACATCATCCCCAGGGAGCCGAGCACCGACAGCACGCCACCCTGAGAACAAGGTCATGAGGTAAACACAGTTCAGAGGAGCTGTGACACTGAGGGAAGTCAGACCTGATGTTAACATTCCTCCTGACTGAGCCAATCACAAGTGGACAGCTCCAAGTCAATGACATCCAGTTCCACAAATTAGGCTGCAGGATATTCAACAAATGCAGTGTGTTACACTACAAACGGCCAAAGAATTTTAACTTCACAAAAGGAAAAACTACTGCAACAAACCTCCTCAGATAAATACATGAAAGATTAACCGTCACAGAAGAAAATCATGTGGATGTGAACTCATTTACTTACTAAATCATAGAAATAGATAAATCAGGATTTGGGCAACTAACGATCTTCCCCAGACAAACACTGAACAAATGATCGATCTACCAGTTTCACATGATTTAACTCTTTTGAAAGCTCATTTACCGACTACTGTTTCAACCACCAGGTAACGTAACGTAAATCACAAATTAGGTCTGGTAAGTTAGGAGGAAATGCTGCTGTCTGTGCTTTGATGAAGGGCACTGTCTGCATTGGTCTAAGGAATGCATTATCCTGAACAGGACGTCCAGGTGTTATCTTCAGTCTTACCTGAAAGAGGCCTGTGACGACATGGACGTAGGCGCCGGCAGCAGCCACAAACATGCAGACAGCCAGGCTTGCGTACACATTCTTCAAGTGCGCCTGGGTAGAATGAGATCTGCAAAGAGAGATAACGATGAGCCAGGCCAGACAACTTTAGCTGTAGTGGATCATCTCTACTGTAAGCTTACGTACATTTGGGAGAACTTGAAGAGAGCATCGAAGTTGATGTTGCGGTCGAACACGTTCATGATGGAACCAGGAAACAAGACCTTCAGATTCTTGAATGGACAATGTCTCCTGTGAACAGAATCACACGATTACAATTCAACTCCGACCTAAAAGGTTACAATCCAAACTGTTTTACAACCATAACCAGTCCACAATATGTTTCTTAGAGCCGATACAGATTCTCAGCAATTTAGGAGGAGAACAATAACTGGAACAGATAGAAGTTTACGGGAAAAATAAAAATCTTACTCTCCAAGTCGAGAATAATCAGTAATGCAATGTAATCAACTACAGCTAACACAAGTATTGTACTCATTTATAATTGAGGTGCTTTCCTTCAGTATTTCTATTTTCTGCAACTTAAAACTTTCACTCCACTTCATTTATTTGATAACTTTAGTCACTGTTTACTTCGCAAATTCAGATCATTCCTTGCTGATCGGCTACTACTCCTGACTTCAGACTGTGTTGTGGACATTGAGACCACTAACAGGAAAAGGATGATAAATCAGAGCAAAAGTACATTTTAGAAATGTACTTAATTCACCAGCATCAAGACTCAACTACCACCAATATCGATTACTCTGATAAATGCTGAATATTGGCCCCAATCATCGATATATCCCTAATTTTCAACTGTCACAATCTGCATTCACAGGTAGCGCAAGTACAACCCATTGTTAATGTTTAATAGAGATTACAACTACAAACATGTACTTTTACTTAAGTTCTCTACTTTTTAGTATTTCTATGCAAACGTATTTAATTTAGAAATGTATTCTAATACAATTTCTAATGGTTAACTTTAACTTTCAATGCTCTGGTTATGTGCCGTCGCTATTTATATTTAATGCTAAAATAATCTGGATATAATTACTGCTCACAGCACTCAGGTCAGACACACAACATGTCGCGTATTTCAAGTGCGTAGTTCAGTTAGATAAGGGTTTGCATTATTTGCCAAATTACACAACAGGTTGAAGCTAAATGTCAAGCCTTAACCAGGGAGCTAACAAGCTTTCTGTTAACCTGCTATAATATCCGTGTTAATGTTATAGCTGTTAGCTGGCAACAAAACCAAAGCAAATTCGTTCAGTTGAAGAATAAATGTGTGGTTTAGAAATGTGGAGAGTCAGTGGGTCAACGGTCTGACAGCCAAAGACCTGTTTGACGCACGAGTATCATATTAAAAGCGAGCTAGCTTACGTTGCTAAGCAGAAAAGCGTTCAGCAAGTTAGCACGACTAGCTACCGTTTGCTTGCTCGACAACACAATTCGACGTTCAGTCCGCTAACAAACGCTGCTAATGTCACAGCCACTATTCGCAAACCTGCACCGAAGGCATACGCTCATTTAGCGGAGATGAAGCACCTACCTCTTAGCTTTCCTAGCTCGCTGTTAGCTTACTGTTTCTCTGCCTTTCTTCTTCCTGCTTTACTTTTTTTTTTATAACAAACAGTACGTGTCAGTCAGCTCACATGATGTCACCATGGAAACGCCCAGAAATTTGTAGTCCTAACCGCGGGCGGTAAAAATCAGGAAATACGATGATTATTTGCGTCGATTGTGATTACCATCATACAAGTTGTCTAATTTGTGATCAACGTGTGTTTAAACATTTTTATCAACCGTTAAAGTGAGCCGTTGACACCGAACTTTTGTATTAAACGGCACTTCCTGGTGTCACCGAGAAATGTCCCCGGTACACCTAAAATGGCCGACTCATAAATCGAGCTGCACCGTTGAAAAGGATTAACGGCAAAACAGCGATTTTCTTGTTGCTCTTAAATCTCAACGACAGTTCGGCTAAACGTTTAAGAACCAAAATTAAAATACAAAAAACGCCACCGTGATGTGTTTTCTGATAAAAACTACAAAAAACAAACATGGCTGATGCAAATTCATACGTAGCAGTGTAAAGGAGTGTGACGCGTGATATAAATCACGCATGGTGCAACCGCATGCAACGTGTTTTGAACGGGCGACAACATCTTAATTGAAATATTACATTTTACACGAAATGATCGTTATAATCACACTTATGTTGTCGGTTGTAAAACAAATGTATGTTAAATAAGTGTTTATAATAGAACTGTCAGTGGAGGTAGTATTTTTTTAGAAGAAGCTATTTTTTTTAAATTAAATTAAATTAAATTAATAATAAACTATCTTAAAAGCAAATAAATAATAATGCTGAATGATCCTTATCATATTATAAAATATATGTGACCCTATGACAATGCATCATTTCATCACCTTTCTATTCAAATTCTTAATCTATAATGTAGTTACATTATAGATTAAGAATTACTTACTATAGCTGTTACATATGTAATTAAATAAGAAAATGTGAGTGACCTCTGAAATGTAATGTGAGATGTAAAGGATAAAATTAGAGTCTGCTCCATAAATAGCCTACTTCACCATTTGTCTCGGGTACAGTACCTGAGTAAATTCCACCATATCTTAGAAATATATAGTGTGCAAAATATATTTTGATCAGTGAAATACTGGTTCAAAACATCTATGTGTGCAAATATTATTGAGATGTAATATGTGTCCTTGGAGTGGAGAATAACACACGAAAAAGAATAATATAACCAACTTTTATTTTAAAATAAAAACTGGTAGCACCTTTTCTTTTTTGCTTCTTTTTTTTTTTTTTTTTTTTAGAGTTTTGGTCAGATCAGGTAGACAAAATGATTTATTCTGATACACAAAAGACAAATTGTGACTGTCTAAACAAATACTTTTGGTCATCACAACTCGTACAAATTCATTGTCATATTTTTTTCTTTACTGGTTAAACATGCAGGCAATAATTGCATCAGACATTAAACATCATAGGAAAAACCATATTACACCCGGAAAAGAAACCCTCTACAAAATATCTGTTCTGAGAATGGAAAAGAAAAGTTGTCCTGCATGATTGAATCTTGGTTTTACATGTTTTTTGGATTTAACTGCTTCTGAATCATAAATGAAATTTGACAGCCGAACACATGTTATTTAGGCACAGATAAAAACAGTTTAACACAAGGCCAGCCTCAAAAGTAGGCAACTGGATTACAATACAAAATGTTAAGCATTAAGAATTACTGGACAATACAGGTTTTTGGCCAATAAATATAGAAAAAACACATGCTAAAAAAATCAATTTTTGATATTTTCAAGTGTTGCACTGCAAGTACCAGAGCCGCATGGCATTACACTTGCTCTCGACAGTGTTTTCTCACGCTCAGCATGACACATCAGACTGTGTAGGCCTACAAATCTCATTTCAGGCAGAACACCATTCTCTGTCCGAATTTTCAAAAAGGCACAGTTTGTTTTATCTTTTTTTTATTTCTTACTTTCAGCACTGTCAATATAAAACAAGTGCAAGTTGTCTGTCATATAGTAATAAATGAAAAACATAGTAGCAAATGAACTATTATCAAACACTGACTGAAAACTGTGGCATTTATTGGTCGTCCTACGTGCCGACATGCTCCAGCGTGTCTGCTTTCAACGGACCATCAAAGACGAGATTTCACCCTGTTTACTTCAAACCAATGTATCAAATATTCATCTGACCACTTGTGATGTATGTTTGCATGTTTTTGTAGAAAGTATATTTATAGTACAAATAAGTAAAATACACTTTTTTTTTGTTTTGCTGCTCATTTACAGGTAAATAAGGCTACAGTAATGTTTACATCTGCTGAATGCAATTATTGACCGGCTACTTCGGAGGTACTGTCCATGTCATTGCAGAACTGGGTTGCATAGAAGAACCATGTTCACCTTTTAAAAATAGATTTCCTTATAAAACAACCTATAAAAAGAAATCAAGAAATGTATAAAATCTGGTGGTAAATTTTTAAAAAAAGAGCTGATGGGTTTTGTTTTTTTTTGTAGTTGTTGTTCCTTAAAAAGGCACAATAATAAAAAAAAAACCCCACAATGTCCAAAAGTCAAGTCAGGGCAGGCAGGCTTCTGCTTTGGCAAAAGAACCACTTTAATAGTCATATAAACTGGAGTGATTGTGGTGGGACTGCTTTGGTTGTCGTTTCCCGCTCTTTCTCTTAGTGGTTGTCAATAATATCAGCACTGAGGTTCAGAGGAAAAAGGCCTCAGATCGCAATCTATCGTTTCAGTTTAGCCAAACTCATTGTTGTTTTCCAGGCTTGGTATTTCCTGAAACCGAGCGATAATACAGTTTTTTTTTTCTAAACAGAGGATTTTTGTGCAGCGGCAGATAGGAAAACAGCGTTGGAAAACTCTTAGTATCTATTCTCGGTTCTATTGTAGATGAAGTTTGGAGCTGAAGCTCTCACGGGAGCAGAGCAGGTCCATCGAGAGCTTTTAATGTCCACGAAGCTGGTCCAGCCGGGTGTAAACATTATCAGCTTGACTAAGTTCTTCGAACACAGGCAGAAGGTTGAGCAGCTCGGCGTCGTCCACGTCGTCAAACCACGACACCACAGGGACCTGACGGAAACAGACTGTCACTCACAAACCATCTTTAAATAAAACATATAAACACATAAGAACATAAACTGCACCTGGCTGTTATGCACATACAGTTCTGATGATTTTAATCAGTCCTGGATGAGTCTTGAATGTACAGTGTACATTTCTGCAAATCAATTATTTGGTTTCAGCCTCTCAGATGTGACGATTTGCCGCTTTTCTTTGTCATACATGAAACTAAATTGAACATCTCTGTGTTTTGGGACTCTTTAATCTTCAGTTCCAGCTTTAATCAGGATGAAATTAGGAATGCACTTTAGATATTTAACATCTCTCAAAACATGAAGGTCTGGATCTGCTTGTTTCAGCAGTCTGCCAGCTACTTAAACTTTGTGTGATTTATTATTTTGTTTGAGCTAATCTCACTTCACCAGACCTCCTTCTCATCAGGACTGAGGTCTGGTGAAAATCCTTTCCAAATTTGGGAGGAAAATGAGATCCAGGCTTTAATAAAAAGTGCCCAGGCCTTCTTGTGAATGATGGGTGTCAATATTATTGATCACACTGATCAAAAGCAGACTCACAGCATTATTAGGGTGGAAGATGTAGGAGGCAGGAGAGTTATCCAGGATGAGGGTTTTGTGGAGGTCTCTGCCCAGGCGGCTCAAATCTTTGACATAGCAGCCCTGGTGGAATACGCAAGATTCCCGGAATAACCGGGTCCGGAATACTCCACACTGATCCAGCAGGTCCGTCACCGGGTCTGCATACTGATGGAGGCGAGTGGGTGGAGGGAGGGAGCCGGAGAGGGGAGAAGCAGGGAGGTGTAAGGTTCGACTAATGAGGAGCTTTTAGTGGATATTCATTCTAACAGCATCACACATCAAAACTCATCAGACTGGTTCATAAATGGATTCCCACAGTTCTTAGTATCTCCTCACTGGTCAACAAGAGTTCATTTAACTGGGTTGCATCAATAAAATGTAAAGAAGTGACTCTGGCATCACAAGTTGAAACGTAATAGATAAGAAATATGTTTTCTAAGCGTAAAGAATCAGTGGGAAACAGATAATCGTGCTAACTTAAGCTGCGCTAATTAGCAATTTAGCTGTTGTTAGCGTTACATTCTGTAATCTGAGGGATATTATGTTGTGTTTTAGTTAATGTAATTTAAAATCTTTCCAGTTTCCATCATTATTTTAACGCATTTCTATCAAGTGTGAGATTAGATGTGTCCACCATACTTTATTATCTCTTCATCTTCAATCTCAACAGGTCACATGTTAGAAAAGCTCGTGTTAGTTTTGTCAACTGGTTCAGTCACACTTGGACGTTGTATGTGAAAATATTAGGACTGCACCATAAAATCATATTGAGATTATTTTTGACTGATATCATGATTATGATGTGATCTGTGATTAGTGGAAATGATCAATTTTTACATCACAATCATGTTGATGTGTCGTTTGTTTGCATCCGTAATAAAAACAAACACGTTTCCTTACATGTGGATTTGCAGGTCAGAGCATTAAAGTGCCTCATTATAAAGCTGCTTTGTCATTTTAGCAGAAAACTGCAGCCTCTCAGATTATGATGTAACACTCATGATCGTTACATTAATTGCACAGCCCTTGTGAATATTCAGTAACAACTATATAGTGTGAGTGGTGTGATCCACTTTAATTTAATCAGACAGAAATCTCCACTTTCTAATTACCTCATTATAACTAGGTTAAGTTTGAACTTATGCAGATCTGATGAGCACAGAAACAAACTGCGGCTTTTAACGTAAGGAGGGCGTCTATGAAGGAGACTAAGAGCGAGTCGAGTCGCTGCTATCAAAGTAAAAAAGGAGAACTAAAAGGCGAGAGAAAGCAGAACAACAGCTCATAGATCAGATATTACATCAAACATCAAACAGAAGATACTCGGCGCTGAATAAAATATGAAGATCTATTTCAGGATCTATTTCAGTGAAGTACCTTAGCGAGACTGGCTGTAAACAGCACACATTCAAACAACTCTCCCATTCTCTGCAGGAACTCGTCCACATACGGCCTCTTCAGTACATACACCTGTAAAAAAAATACATAAAACAACAGCCTGTCAGGAAGTAATGCAATCCACAGCGTCTTTACATCTGTGCCAGTTACTTGTCGTCTCCATCCGTTTGCTGCTAACGGCCAGTTCCTGAAACAAGTAATCAAGAATAGGCCGTGCCAGTGTTAACCAGCCTATCCTGGATTACTTGAACCAGGCAGAGGCCCACAGAGGACTTGCGTACCAGCACATGGGGTCCCAGGAATCACATTTCTCAGTTAATTACATTTCCACATGTCCGAGAGAAGAGAAGCTCTGCGCCCAAGTCGAACAAACGGTCCAGCGCTCTGTGCTGGTCGAGCATATTTTCGACATCTTCGCAGGGGCGGTTATATGTACCGTATTACTTATTAATGAGATTTTTAGATGAACTGTGCAGAAATGACTCATTTTCTTGCTGATGCATCCACTTCCTCTTGCAGCTCCCTGTTCAACATCTGGTCAGTAGAGGGCTCCGTGCTCCCGTCAAAGCAAAACCTGGCTGATCAGTTACAAGACCCATCCCTTCTCAGCTCAGCAACCGCTGCAAACACATCAACATACATACACAAACGCAGCCCCCTCCCCTCTACTGCACACACACACACACACACACACACACACACACACACACACAGACACACACACACACAGTACTTTACCTGGTGTGTGGTCCCCTCTATCTCCACAGGCACGATGAAGTCTGCATTACTAATAGGCTGGAGGGAGAACACAGAGGGGGAAATGGTTGGCATGCTCGTTCACATGAGCCGCGCTGTGTACATTCACATGGCATTACATAACACTGAGAGGCAGGCTGCCATAAATCACAGTGCGTCGCCTACACAAACAGAATATAATCCGGTTGATGTTCCTCGAACACATGTGATGTTGTAAGTGCAGAATCTATAATACAGATTAATACAGAGCCACGCTAACGCACCGCTGCTACAAGCTGCCATCATGTGTGTATATGTAACCTCAGTAAACATGTAGCTCAGAAGCTTCAGCTCAAACTGAAATAACACCACAAACTGTGTGGTTTAACAACTTATAATATAAAGAAAAATAAGTGTTGGTACCTTGAACGAGCTGTGCACCAGGGTCTCATCCAGGTCTATGACCACACAGATCTTGCCTTGGTCCTGGGGTTCTACCTCAGGCAGGAGGTCGGCTTCATGTTGCTGAGGAGACACACACAGGCTCGTTTTAATGATACTCTTACACTCACACACCTGTATCATCTGTCTTTAGCGCGCTATGTTTGTTAGAGCTGGGGAGCGTGATTAGTCTCGATAGTGCGGTGATTCCATCGGCATTTTATTTTACCTCTGGGAAATTAGATAAGACTCAGTTTTGGAGGGGCATGCATGTGCGGATGAGCTTCATTATTTACTGCAACAGCTTCTATCTTTAGGATTCGGACATTTGTTCTTTCATTTCACTTCCCCGAAGCTTCTCGCTCAGCAGGGAGAACACATTACCTTGATATGATCTCATTTTTAGACACCCGGTTTTCCCCCTTCATTAATTTTGTTTCTTCCGAAACACATTCAATCTGACATTAATTATTAAAATATTACATAACCTACATAGCTCATCCATTGAGGAGGAAGGCAATCTAAGACTGCCACTGTGGGCGTACACGCAATATATTCTTCATCAACTAAACAATAAACTCAGCTCAACGTAACGCAATCTGTGTGAATGTTTAATTCGATTTAATTTCAGTTTTTAAAGCCTGCCAGACAATAATCAGGGCCGTACTCCACATCTCTGCTTCCTGTTTGCTCCTGATGCTGGAGGACACTCCTCAGTGAGAACAAACATGGCATCTCATTAAAATGCCCCTTACATGGTACTGGAGCTCCAATCAGGCTGCCAGCGTTCACCAGCGTGGCCGGTCGCGTGCAGCAGCCGCTCAAGGCTTTATTTTTCTCCACCTCAGCAATTACGAGGCACACAATACGCCACTCTCTAGCTCGAGCCGCCTGAAGGATTGATAGTCGCTTTATCGTTCTTATCTTCTTTGGAGGATCAAGCGTGAACATCAAAGTGATTCCATATCCGCAGACAGTTGCGGTTAGCTTTCAAGATGTTCAGAGCAGGTGCAGTAGTAGTTTTAATGCGCAGTTGTACAAAAAAAAAACAACAACGCTTGAAGACAACATTAAGCACATTTCTTTTACAGCAGCACGTTTAGTTTATTCCTGCAGATGGACGAACGAGTCAAACACCTCCTCTTTTATGGCAGCAGTGTGTGGGTGCGACAAGGAAGTCAGATCTTGAATAAACAAAAATAAAGGAGGGATTGAACCGAGGCCTTCAAATTGTTTTTGAGTGGTGTGAAATGTTGCTGGACTGAGAAGAGTGTTACCTTGACAACCGTCCCATTTTCCTGTGTCTCCAGCAAAACCTGCTGGCAAGGTGGCGGTAGTGGTGTTGGTGGTTTGGGGCCATCCTGAGCTTGGAGGCAACAGAAGAGCGCTTTGAAGATGTTACAACTCCGAGGCTGTTTCAGGGCAGAGCGGCTCACCTGGCCTGTTCAGCACAGAGAAAGAGAGACTTTCATGAGGAAACGGCGTGAAGTCAACATGGAAATACTAAGTGGGGCCTTGAATCGCACTCCGCAGCTCACGTCAGGTACATGTAATCCTTTTTATTCCCCAAATCAGGTTGCAAACAAAGCAGAGATTAAAACTTCAAATCAATCACATTTATTAGCACAATTAGGTAACGCGCAGAATGAGCGTCCCCCCTTTTTGCTCGAGGCACCATCCATCTGTGTACAGGGATGGCACAGCGAGCACATGAAATCTGTTTTTAATGCGCCTGCCTCTGCCGCTGCTGCTGCTGCTGCTGGAAATGGCTGGTACATGTTATATAATCACAGAGGGCGGGAAAACCCACACTTTTCGGCAGTACCTTCAACAGAAAACACAGACAGAAAACATTCCAACCATTTTAAACTGCAAGACATTTCAGGGCAGCCTGAAGCTATCCAGAACAGGCGGTCAAGCGAGCCGGACCAGCGGTCACACCTCGGTGCTCTGAGCAGGTCTTTGATCGGTCTCTGCGACGACGGGCGTCCCAGCCCCGTGTGAGACTTTAATGAAAGAAAGGGAGAAAAACATTCCTGCGAGTCTCCTCTGGTGTGTGTTTCGTGTGAGGACTTGCAAGCAGATGCAGAATTTACACCCGTCGATAGAGTGTCACCACAAAACGTAAACACACTCGGTTCTCACTGGAAAAGAGGAACTGTTGATAAAAAAGTGTGCCAGCCAAACTGCACGGTCAGAGATTTACGCTCCGCCGACCCTCAGAGCTCTTAAGATATAAAGCAGACACACCTATGACCATGTTACACAACACCATGCTTAAGAGACAAAGGACACTGGAGCTTTACTTGGTGATTTCCTCAGATGCCCTTCACATTTGTCCAGGTCACTTTTTCCCCTGAAAATATTAAGATCTTTAAAAAAAGAAAATCAATACAATCCACATTATCTGCATCCCACTGATGGGAATCCAGTCAGTGTAAGTCAGCCTATTGATTCCCCACAGGAAGACAGTATTG
>CAEMYA010000103.1:2551535-2563745 GCA_903131615.1 Diplodus sargus | reverse complement strand
AAAAAATTAAAAAAAAAAAGGAGGGGGGGCAATGCGCCTCAAACCGCGCTCAACTGTCAAATGGGCGCACTGGAGCCTTTTTTTAATATTAATATTCACAAAATAATCAAATAAAAACCACAATGCACACAGCGGATGTTACGAGGCGTCTCGTGCGCGGACTCGACGGGCCCGGGCTCACCTGTTTTCGGTGACACTTGGACGTCTTCTTTCTGCACTTGGGTGATAACAGAACTTTCCATCTGACAATCACGGAGCCCTCAAAATCCTCAAATCCTGTCCCCGAGCACTGATGGGCATCCCTCATTGGGTTTCGTTAGCAAGTGGGCTCAATTATTCGCCGAGGTAACTTGTCATCCGCCTCAGTTTACAGTCCTCGATGAGCGTCGGGTTTTATCTTGTTCCTGGGTTTCTTTATTCCCCCGCCGCTCTTCTTCTTCTTCTTCTTCTTTTCGGAGGTCCGCCTGGGGAGGGGGCAAGGCACTTGGATATGTTTTTCGCAGGCTATTTGAGACTCCTGTCAGCTCCGTCGTCTCGGGTTTTTACCGCTACTATTACTGGTAAATTTTCGCCGAGCAGCCCCCCTCTCTCTCTCTCTCTCTCGCTCGCTCCCGTCGCTGCGAAGTCTTCACTCTTGCACCAACAACATGGAGAATCCAGGCGAGAGAAGGAAAACAACCGAGGAAATGGGGCAAGGGAGGGCGGTTTCAAGCCCCCCCTTACTACAGATAAACAACATCGCCGGAAAGGCGCGAGAGAGCGGCGAAAAACACCGACAAACGGTCGCTGGAGCCGCTTTCGGTGCGTGGAAACGGATTCCCGAGCGCAGTTAGCGGTAAAATATGAGTTTTGTCGCTATCCGAGGCTTTGTTTTTCTACGGTTGGGACTCCGCGGGCGCCTTGAAACCGTCGCCGCCACGCGATTGGACGCCCGGGAGGAGGGGGGCGTGGTCAAGGCATTCCTCCCCAGTCCCGCACGCTCCGCACCGAACACATTCCAGCGCTGCTTCCACAAATGAGATCACGCTGTTTCGTAAATTATTATTATTTTTAAATTAACAAACACATGTTGATCTAAGCGACTTAACCGAAATGTAAATGACGGCAGACGATGTCTTCACTCGGACGCCATTTTGTAGTTTCAGACGTTTGTTTTGTTTTTTGTTTTTATTTTATTTTACACAAACATGTTTATTTATTGTTTAGTCTGTAGTCTGCGTGTTTGTGTTGCTGGCTGTTATTTAACTTAAATAAACGTATTCGAGTCCGTAAAAAAAATAAAAATCGCAATATTAGTCATTTTAAGCATAAAATGATGAAATAATGCATAAAAAACAGACACATTATTGTTCATAAATCGTCACTTTTTGCATGTTTCAAGCCGCATCGGGGTTATCGTGTATTCCACACGCATAAAATTCGCGGTTTTCACGTGTTGAAATCGTGATTTCACAGCGTCTAACCGTGAAAAAGGAAGAACAACAACAATGTTGACTTTAATTAGCTCCACCAGCTAAATAAATAAAAGAAATAAGCAGGCAATCACTGCGTTACTTACCAAGTAGCCATGATTCTAATGCTCATAATAGATAAAACTGTAAATATACAATACCTTTTAATGCATGTCACCAGGCTGATCTGATCCCCCCTCAGCCTCTTTCAATATCTCTATATCAGAGCAGTTTTGTTGGTGGATGTACCTCCCTGCAGGACTACTCTGGTAACTGTCCCTCAGCAGTACTCTGAGGGTAACAGAGGGCAGAGTGAAACCAATGACCCAGGCTCCTTTAAATGTTCTGCCTGCTTCTGCTTTCCTTCACTGACCCAACAGCAAAACATGAAACTTACTTGTTTGTGCCTAAAAGCTGCCTGGACTTCTGTTGTTGTTCATGCAGTTATATTATCAGGGGGGGAAACTGGTCGTACACATGAAGACACAAGATGGCTGCTTTACGTAAACAGCAGTGGTGGAATGTAACTGAGTACACCTTTGAAGTACTATTTCCATTTTCTGCTTCTTTATACTTCCACTCCACTTCCTTTTGAAGGCACACTTTGTACTTTTTGTTCAGATAAGATTACTTTAGTTTGTATTTACTGTACAGTTTACTGCGTCGGAGGCAAAGTAGCACTTTTTAAATTAGGTTATCAGATAAAAACACAAAAATTGATCTGATCCAACTACATACATATATGTAAATATATGTATTATTTACTTTTACGTGTACTTTTGATACTTAAGTACATTTACTGCCAGAAAATCACTCACTTTTTAAACAATATCAGTCACTTTTAAGTCTTTTGACATTCGTTTGGATGGCTTTCACTTCTACCAAATAATTATGTATTTACTTTTACTTGAGTCTGACATTTGGGTACTTTTTACTTTTACCTTTAATCCACCCTATAAAGACTCAAACTAGTCATTTAGGTGATTAGAATTTAAAAAACATGTTTCTGTTTGCACTCAGCCGCAGACAAATCCTGTGCATTAATAATCCTCCTTCACAGTCCTGAGTGGAGTAGTTTTCTCCCTTGTTCAAATAAACAGAAGTGAGTTTGACATGTTAGGCAACGTGGTCGACCAGTGGGTCCCCTGATATTTATATTTACAGCACAGCGCCTCTGCAGCGCCTCCTCGTCCTCCGAGAGCAAAGAAAACCTCTGAGAAAATCACAGCTATCGTCTTGCTGCAGGAGTGGATGTCTGTTTTTCTATACGTGAGCAGCTCAGACACACGTGTGATTGATGCATACGTCCGTACAGACCGAGAGGGAAGCAATAAAAAAAAACAAAAAACATGTTAATACTCAGCTGAACTCGTCCGTCCACCCATTCCTAAAACACATGTGGGCCCATTACACCGTGAGGCTCAGCCAGTGCCCACAGTGGCCACAATGCAAGACATAAACAAGAATGGCCCCGCTGTTAGCATTCCTGGTGTCGGACATTTTAAGGCAGCACTGACAGATCTGTGTAAAAATATATACAAAATAAGTACGGACCGCACAGCTGGAAAACGTCATGTGGTTTACAGCTGATGCCACTGTTTACTAAATCAGCTTTAAATTCGTTATCTGTGCCTGTTCTCTCATGTGTCTCCTTCTTCTTCTCCTTCTTCTTCTTCTTCTTCTTCTGATAATGTTACATTCCTCTTGAGGAGACAGACAGAAAGAGCAAAGGGGCCAACTGGTGTTGAGGCCCTGAGCTGAGCGTGGAGGAAGCTGTACCCCTGGAAAAAATCTGTCCAAAAACATGTGACTTCAAACATCAGACACAAGGTAAGAGCTGCGTCCATCTTTCATCGGGCCGACAGAACTAACGCACAGGCACGTAAAGAAAACAACACGAGGTGAGAGGGGAGATAAATCAGGAGAAGACGCAGGGAAGTTAAATGTGATGGTGCATAAATAACTCCGACACACAAAAACTCCTGTAATCTCATCCTTTGTGGGTTTATTGTGTTTGTTCAGTGGATCACATTAAATGTTTTTGTTTTTTTATATATATATAATTACACCTCATTAAATCAGTCAGTTCTGGTGAGCCACAGTTATTAAAACAACACGCTGCTCTCCGACTTCAACACAAGTATATCAAGTATACATCTTCTGCAAAGAAACAGTCGAACATACAAATGTTTAAATAGTTTAAATCATATTCAAGATGCCGCCTACACAATACTCTACAGTTATACTGCATAGTAAAAAATAATCTGTTGTGTTGTTGATATCAACAGCAAGAAAAACACATTAACCTCTTAGACACGCACACACACACACACACACACACTCCATCCATCAGGCGTTGTGGTTCTATTTCTATATTTCACACCTGGGAATCCACAGCGTCTTCTTACAGCCTCATGCACTCTGCCGTGCATTAGCTACATCCAATCATGTTGATGACAAACTAGCTGTTGAAATGTGCTCGCAGCATCTGAGCCTCATGTAAGGGCTGGGACTGTAGGGTCTACAATCATGTGATTTGCTGGAAGAGCCCCCCTCCCTCGCTCCCTCGCTCCCTCACCCTCCCACCTCGCAGGCCTGCCCCTGAGTGGCCTCTGCTAGGCTATGTTTCCAGGAAAGGGGCCTACTGGACAGGCTGTGAGGCCTAGGCAGGGAGACATTGGCTCATTGAGAAAAACAAAAACAGAGAGGGGCGGTGGGAAGACTCTCCCCTCTTACATAACTCTCCCTCCATGACAGGGGAAAAAAAAAAAAAGAAAAGTTCCCCGCCACAATGCAAAGAAAAACCTGTCCATCCGCCTCTCCTCGGCTTGCAAAAAAAAAGGGCCGAGGCACTTCAGGACTGGAATTCGTGCAACACTGAAACCAGCAGTGCTTGCTCGCAGTTACACAATAGTTGCAAGTCTTCAGACACACCACCACCACAGGCATGTCAAACAGCAGCCACGTCTGAATGTACACGCCGAGAAACTCACAGTCGAGTGCCGCCGCCGCTGCTGCTGCTCGCTCTCTGAGGCCTGTTTGAAACCATTATTCTGTTTCTGTGCAGCCGTTAGAAAAAAAAACACATAAAACATGATGTAACACACCATGTCATATAATGTGTTGTGTTGTGTTGGTGGTGAGACATTTTTTACTGTAGAGGAAGGAGGCCTCTGTGGCCCCGTGCTGCCTCCCTGTGGCCGAAGGAGAGACTGCACGGACACGGCGCAGTATCTGCAACAACAACACCGAATGCAGTTTCCTCAAAACTGACAAAGACTTCACTGGGAATTAAACTCCTGCTTTTAATTGATCTTGAATATTCTCCTCGCTTGCAGGCTGTCATGATCTAAAAGTGAGATTGTTCTGTCAGTGGTTTCAAAGTCATCGTCTCAGACGATGTGTGGATTTTTTGGAAAAATGTAAAAACAAATACATTAATTATTGGTTATATTTTCAATGTTTTGGTGTGTAAATGATTCATACTTGCCACTGCAATGACTGCAATGTAAGTGTGTCCGCTAAAAGTGTTTCTTTTGGTCACTGACGGGCTTCGTAAGTATTCATCATTTACACACCAAAAACATCTAAATATAGAGTTTAAAAAATACTTGAAGACTGCTGGGAAATACTAAAATAATGCAATGTGATGCAGAAAACCCAGACAGTCTTTTTGTCTTCTGTCTCATTCTGTGAAATTAATTTGTAAAAACTTTCTTCACACCTGTAAACATGTCACAAAGTCAAACGGTTCTGAATTGTTTGTGACTGAAATAACAAGCGCAGGTCGGTCGAGGACGGCCGCTCACAGCTGCACCTTTTTTGAAATGAACGTCACATTTGGACACGCGTTTGATTCAGGAGTCGAACTCCGGCTGCTGCTCGATCAGGATGGTCGTGTCGTTCCCTCTCCGCGTGGTCGGATCCAGGCAGGACACTCCCAGAGCGATCAGACACAACCAGGCCTGCAGCACAGACACACAAACAGACACACAAACAGACACACACTCATTAATAGTGAGTCTGATGACGAGAACACATATTGAGCATAACAAGCAGCATCACACGGCGAATATGCTGCAGTGTGACGTGATTATTTGTCTTTATTACTGTTTTTATTGAAGCTTCAAAGTTTAAACACACTCCCTCTGCACATCACCAACTCCAACAACACATCTAAGTAGTGTATCACTTTACAAAATGATTATTTGTAGTTACAGTATGCAAAAAAATAAGTTATTTTAGAGTAGAGGATAAGTTAAAGAGTGCCCTCTTGGAAATTTCAACAGAAATATTTATTTCTTCCATAACTGAATTAACAAGCTGTTCCCAGAACTCTTGGAAGCTAAGAAAGGTGGCAGGGTCCGCCACATATAAAGCACTTCATAAATGCTAGGACCAGGAAACAAAAATCAAATATCAAGATCACACGACGGTCAAGTGTTATGTGAAACCATCTTTAACTGCCGACTGTTTAGGTAAAGCCTCGTGTAAAATAACCGACTGTTGTCTTTGGCTGGATCTTTCTACTTTCAGTGAACATGTCTTCACTTAAATGACATTTCAATGCAGGACTTTTACTTGTAACCGAGTATTTTCACAGTGTAGCATTAGCAGTGAGTTAGTTTGGCATGAGAAGGGAGTTTTGTATTTTTCTAAACTTTCAGGATGAGATGACGGAGTAACAGGCTGGAAGAAGCAGCAGAAATGTAAATAATTGCAGAACGGACAGGTTTCTCTGCTTTTAAACTTTCTAACAACATCTCAGGAGGGAAAACTTGACACGACGGCCGCGTGGCTGTAAAGTTTAGACTGTTCAACGTTAAGTTTTCCTGGATCACAGCAGATCCTGAGCTGCGCCTCGACAGACTGATGTTACCTACCAAATATCCCACGAATGTCAGGTATGCTATGGAGAGGAACGCCGCCAGCACGTACAGCCACACGCTTTGGAGCGCCGTCACATACACCACCACGAAGTACATGTTGATGGCGCAAACGAGCAGGACCACCAATCCTCCTCCGATCTTATACCCTCTGCAGGAGAGAAGAAGCACATATAAAGGAGAGACAACAACTTTATTTTTGTCTTTGTGTCTCATGAAGACGAGAAACCTACAATCCATTAGCGAACTCGTTCATGAGAGATGGTAAACTGGTGAACGTGAGGATGGGAATGAGGGCAAACGGCAGCTGAGAGAGAAGAGAATGAGTGAATATCTGTTATCACACAATCATTCACGTTATATTACAAACACGCTGCCAGGGAATCGCCGCTGCCGTCGCCGTCTGACCTGCATGCTCTGCAGCACGTTGAGGAAGTCGTTCATGCCCGTCAGGTGCTGAATGTCCTGGAAGATGGCGACCAGCAGCGTGGGAGTGATGGCGAGGGAGCGGGTCAACAGCACCCGAGCGAAACGCGACCAGCGCAGGTTCAAGAAACCCTGAGGGCAGAAAAAACACATCAGTCTGTGACATTTACAAGAAAGCTGCACTTGTTTACGACTGTTTCAGTAAAGCAGACAGCGCAGAGCTGCACGTGGTGACATTTCTGTACAGGACTTTTTACTTGTAACCAAGTTTTTTCACAGTGTAGCATTAGCGGTCAGTTAGTCTGTGTGTGTTTGTGCACGGCCGATTCCTCCCTCCTCCTCCACTGACCTCCATGACGAACTGACCGGAGTACGTTCCAGTCATGGTGGAGCTCTGGCCAGCTGCGAGGATCCCCACGGCCCAGATGTAGAGAGCTGCCGGGCCGAAGAAGCAGCCCAGCACCACTCCCTGCAACACAGACAACAACAAAACCTCAGCAGCGTTCCCATCGTGCTTCAGACAAAACAGGAGATGGAGTTACTGCCCACAAGAAAAATTGCAGATGTTCTTGCTGACGGTCTTGTTCGCTCACGTATGAGGGATCAGTATCAAACTGAGAATG
The DNA here is from genome assembly GCA_903131615.1 of Diplodus sargus. Lineage (NCBI taxonomy): Eukaryota > Metazoa > Chordata > Actinopteri > Spariformes > Sparidae > Diplodus > Diplodus sargus. The sequence goes on along the minus strand of CAEMYA010000103.1, from coordinate 2,556,359 downwards.
TTTAATAACCAGTTAAAAGTTCCTTGTAGCACGTTTCACCCACATGAGAGTGCTTCAAACGTACCCCTTTGTAGATGTCCACCTGCAGAGTCTCATTGTTCAGAGGAAACAGATCCAAATGAGGACTTCCTGTTTTATTGCAGACGTTGTACTGGAAAAGAAAGCACACACACACACACACATCTGTAGCACCGCAGCCGATTAAAACACACATTTCTCTCGTTGGATTCAGTCGGCGGCTGCAGAGATACTCACCACCTCCTCGTTTGTCTGTCCGTAGAACGCCTCGGCGAAAACAGCCACCACGAACACGTTGATGAGGAAAGAGACAAACAGCGCCATGGACGCCTCGATGAAGAAATACTTGTTGGCCTCTTTTACTTCTTTCTTGTTCGACCGATCCACTTCTCGAGACTGAGGGCGCATTGAAAGGTTTAAGGAGTTGCCGATGCGTTCGTACAGCTGATATCTGCCGGGCGGCTGATCTCACCTTGACGAGAGCAGAGTGGAGGTAGATGTTGTGAGGCATGATGACGGCTCCAACGATGCCGACGGCCTGCGTCAGCTGAGCGGGTCCGCAGCCCTCGCAGTACGGCACAAACATCCCCTTCAGCAGCTCGCCCTGGTCCGGACTCACCCTCACATACTGACAGAGGAAGCAGAGGAGCGTAGACGGTCATCATACGGATACACAAAATAAAACTTACAACAACAAGGAAAACATCAAATTATTTGTGTGGGTTTACTGCCCCAGTGCATGCTGGGAGGTTATCTGCTATTTTATTGCATGTAGAGTTAATTTTTTACCCTTTTTTTAGTTCTTATTGTGTTCTGTATTTATTATTTATTGAAATCCATCCACGTAGTGTTTCTATTCTAAGGGAGGAGCGACTGTAAGGTATCAGTTTCCCCCCCGGGATCAATAAGGTGATTGATGTGGTGAAGGAATAATCTGAAAAACAAGTTCCAGACTGGGAGAATTCACATGAACGCTTCCTCAAGACGGAACAACTCGGAAAATTGGGGAAAATATGAGTACTTGACTATTTTGTCATCATTTACGCGGAGACACGGTGGTTTGGTTGTGTGATAAATAACATACGACAGTAATATTGTAATGTAATATATTACTTTGAAAGGTAAGTAACTAGTATTATGTACTGTATTGCACTTTGAAAGTAACTTGTCCAACACTGTTAGGTTGTAACTGTCGATACAAAGTTATTGATCTGCACTGATCCTGATAACAAGGGGTTTCAATTTCAAAATAAGAGCGTACTGTTATTCAAGATTTCCTTTCTTTTCTTTTCTCTTCTTCCCCTCGAGTGGGACTGACGTCAGATGTGTTTGTTAGTTGTGCTCAGGTGTGATATTTAGGTGCTGTGCTGTGCGCTGACACACAGTTTATCACCTCCGGTTGTCATTTCAAAGGTCGCAGGTCAGAGAGTTTACAGTCACATGCCGGGTTACAAAACAACCTCCCTGTACGACGACATCACGCCTTCGACTTCGACTCTGAATGTTGTTTTATGATTATATACGAGGAACAATATTCAGTACAGATATTTTACAGTATCAGTGCAAATCTGCAGTGTCAGGCGACGGCGATCTGCGATAAATATCTGTAATATTTAGAAGATTATTGAAGTATTTGATTAGGAGTACAAACAGGATCTTTAAACTGTCTGCTGAGCATCTTTGGACTGATGTCACAACACTCGACGGACTCAGATATGGGAGGAGACGCAGCAATAATGTACGCGGGAATGTAAATGTTGGTACCTCATATCCAAAGGTGATGGCCATGATGGTGATGAGCAAACCAAAGAAGGCTTCCAGCTTCCTCAGGCCTGCAGCGAGAGAACACAGAGCGGTTTTATTTATTACCACTGATGTAGAAGCAACTTATTTCTGTGTAATTTGATGATATAAAAAAAACCGCGAGGAGGAAAACAACGTACCGTACTTGTCTAAGAAGAGGAAGAAGAACGTGTCGATGATGGTGATGAGGACGCCGGCCCACAAAGGGATCCTGTCAGCAAACACACAGAGAGTCAAACCACAGACGTGATAACTGAGTACATTTACTCGAGTACTGTTCTACATTTTAGGGACTTCATGAGAGACTTTTCTTTTCACGTCACTTTCTGCTTCTCCGCCGCTGCAGGTCAGAGACAAAACATTAATTAGAAACTATGCTGAGGATCATTTAAGTTATTTTTCATGTAAAAACATTTTAAAATACAAACTTAACAAATGTAACTATCTGCAGCTTTTTATTTTAGGTATTTTTTCTATTTGTAATCATTCTGTTGCAATTAACTTTTTACTTATTTTGAGGTTTTGTATTCTAAGTGGACAAAAAGAATATTGTTTAATCACATAGCTGACTAGTTTTAGACTAAACAATTAGGGGGGAGAAAATAATCAGCAGATTGATCCATAATGAAAATAATCACTCGTTGCAGTCCTGTACAAAAATGAACAAACAAACAAAAGCAGTCAAATCTGTAACATTAATATTAAATAAATAAAAGACATTTTTTCTGAGTTCAGTGATGTTTTCAATGCAGAATCTTTTACTTAAAGGAACAGTTCACCCAAAAATGATTCTCCTAAACAACTGAAGTAACTCTGGACCTGTTTTAAAATGTAAAAGAAAATAAATACGACATAACAAAATGATTCAAAAAATGACACAGTACAGCTTGTGAGGCCCCAAACTGATTTGAAAAGATGTTGTTTACACCCTTTGTGAGGCTGAAATCTCCACCGTAGCAGCTAAGCTAAAGACGTTAGCACACAGCCCATCTGATGTGAGTCCATGAGCACAAACACGTCTTTTCACAATCAGTTTGGGAGCTTGGAGCTTCCAGGGACACGTCCTCAGTTACTTCGGTTGTTTTGGAGAAAGCTCCAGAAATGTTGTAGATAATAACTGAATACTCCTTCCTCCAACACTGGCCAACGAGCATTAAACTCTACGTTGTGTCGTTTACACCACCTGCCAGAGGAGAGCAGGCTGAAGGCGATGGCGCAGCCGATGACCTCCTGCATGTCAGAGCCGATGATCGCCAGCTCCACCATCAGCCACAGGATGATACGAGGCACCTGGACGGACGACACGGGTGGAAATGTTCACAGACACGGATCGTTTAAAACACAGGAAGTTGTGACACTTAATAAGATAGAGAAGATGTGAGGTGAATAATAATATTTTGAATGTTATTAAAGGAAACGTCTGATCGTTATCGTTACGAATCGCACTGAAGTTAAAGTACTGTGGTTTTAATTTTAAAATGGAGCAATTTGAGTCAGTACGACATCAGAGAAAGACATTCAAGCTAATCAATATCATCTCTTTTATAACCTACAACTGAACAAATAATCAAAATGAGTACTCAAATTTGTTATGTGACACGTTGATGCATTTATTCTTGATGAAAAGAGGAGGAAAAGACCGAGGATATCACTAGTTTTCAACTAGAAATGAACGGTGTGATCCTGGTTGGTCCTCGCTGGCTCCTTGTGTGTTTCTCTCACATGTTACAAGCCTTTTAAAATGTGTGAAGATTAAAAGAAACACATGTTTGAGAGAACAATAAAAGAGCTGGTCACATAATTTTTCTCCTCGGGTATCAGGGAAAACATCTGGATAGAAATAAATACTTGCATGAATAATTAATAAAGTCGCTCTGGGTTTAACTGTAAATCTGACTTTATCAGGCAGTTTTTCATGCACAAGTCGAGCTGTCGACAGCTGAGTCTACTCGTGTCTCACCGTGCGGTACTGCCGGTTGCAGACTTCAGCCAGGTGCATCCCGGTGACCACGCCCAGCCGGGCCGCTAGCCGCTGCAGCAGCAGACCGATGATGGTGGCGCTCAGCAGCACCCAGAGGAGCTGACGGGACGAGAACAGAGGAAAAAAATAATCTGTTAATTAGCCTCGCTGAGAGCTCAGATACGGGTCAGATCGTCCTTTATCAGCGGGGAAATTAGAGTCTGTGAATGTATAGAAAGGGATTCATAGTGGGAGAAAAATGTGAGAATGTTTTTGCACAGATTTGAACAGTGTTGAGGTCTGATGAGCTGATTTTCAAAGTCTGGTTTCAATTTGTTCACAGGTGTTTACAAAAGCACGTCTTCTCTCTCTGAGAACGAAATGTGTAAATGCAACTCTTTGGTTTCCAAAAAAGTTAATTTTAAAGCGCACAGAGAAAAACTGAGTGTGATGTCGGACGTCCGTCGCCTCAAAACTCCTCTGTGATCGCTCGTTCAAATTGTCAATATAGATCCAACACTCTGCTTAAAGGACAATTTCCAGTTTTTCCAGTCATCCCTGTCTGTTCCTGGCTCAACCTGACGGATTTATTTGCCCTCACCGGCAGATAACCTGACGCTGAACTCTGTCTTGAAGGTCTTGAAAGATGAAATTTAACAATTCCTGAGTCACGTTTTAAGTCCACTTCTTTCTCCTCGTGCAAGTCGGAGCTGATGTCATTCCGACCTCAACAAAAGCAACAACCTGGACACATTTTCACACTAAAATTTAAAATTAGACGGCTTAACGAGTCCTCGTGTTACCTCATCGCTGGCATAAGTTGTACAAAAATGTTTTGCTGCAACTACAAATCTTTTCCTCACACGTACCGACTCGAATTCTCACACGGAGCGTTTTTTCACAGTTTCCACAAAGACCCATTTATAGGCACAGATATTGGATCGATTTGTGATCATTATCTTACAAACTCAAGCTCGTTGCGGCGCTTGTTCTGGTGCCAAACCATCTGCTTCTACTTTGTAGTTTTGGTGGAAAAAGAAAAA
>CAEMYA010000103.1:2528917-2547110 GCA_903131615.1 Diplodus sargus | reverse complement strand
ATTTTGTAGATAATTAACCAACAACATAATATGCAGATAATTAATTAATAATGGATGCTAAACTTAACTGTTTGTTTTGGATAAATTTGATAAATAATCAAGTTTAGGTTTAAAGTCCACCCAAAAACATAACCCAGCTCTCAGAAGTTACAAAAATACAGTCCTAAAATGTTTAAATTACTTTGATTCATCATATTTTTATCTATTAATTCATCTGTTGAATTACATGTTCTCTTTATTTATAGATACATGTGCACCCACCTCGGTTTAAACGCTGGTTCAAAGCCTTCTCTAATCGTCTAGGAATTAATTTGAGGCTTCTTGATTCGATTATTCATAATTAATATTTATCAGACATATTTGATAGTCAGAATTTAAGATATTGATATGTTTTAATGCATGACCACTTGACATCTGCATCAACATAATGTCCTGTTAACAATATCCTCTATTTTGTTCCCTCTTTATGATAATAAATGGAAAAAAAATAAACAAAGAAAGACTCAAAAACTTACCAGACATGATGAGTCAGAGGAGCGAGAGGGTGAAGAGAGCAGCAGCGTCCACTGGATGGCGACAAATACTGACAGGTTTCCACAGGAGGAGCTTTTTTTCTTCTGATATATTCACTAACTAACCCACCGACAGGGTTTAAAATGAACATCAACACAGACCGAATGCAGGATTTCACTGTGATAGACTCTTGAGTTCAGTCCTCATCTTCTTACTCTGACAGGGATTCAGACGTCTTTTCTACAACTTGCCAACGCAGGAAAAGCGCAAGTGTTGCTATTAACATCCATTGTCTTATGTGCACCCCTTCTTTTTTTGTGTTAAAGCTCACATTTATAAGACAGTTGATTTTTGAGTCTCAGTCCCAACAAGTCAAATACTTCGGGATAGGTTGGGTCGGCCTCAGTCAACAATCAATTATCTTACAAAAAGGAGCTTTAGAATGTGTAAATAAATAAATAAAGTCAGTCATAAGATGCTGTTTGATCTTTGCTTTTCAGTCGGCACGGCTCTGTTGATGGCCGGGTCTGTGTAATGGCTCTGACTGAAATATGTCAACCAATGTTCAGTGAGAGTCTCTATGAAATTTGGATCATGAATCCAGACCCCTGAGTTTTCCTGCAGCGCCGCCATCAGATTAAAGTTTTCATTTACTCTGGGAAATATCTCAAACTCCATCTGATGGACTGGCACAAAATGTAGGTCTTCAAACGTCCAGGATCCAAAATCTGAACTGACAGCGACTTCCTTCTTTTGGCGCCACGTCTAAGGTTTTAATTGACAACTACTGGAGGTACAAAGTTAGCATGCTAACCTCAATAGATATCTCTGCAACCCAATACATAGATGCCTCAAAAACTGTTATTTCCTCACATTCTATTGATAATTTTAGAGAATTTTTGATTATGGAACGTGCAAATTCTTACATATTCACCTTTTCAGGATAAAAGAAAACAGTTCCTGCTTGACTGAGCTGCCGCTTTTGACATCACTGATCATTCCATCTCGAGCAAATGCCTCAATAAGTGGGTTGGTATCTCGGGCTCCGCTCTTAACTGGTTCTCATCCTACCTATCAAACAGGAAGTGTCAGGGCGTCATAGACAACCTCATGTCCTCAACTGCACCTATACTATGTGGAGTTCCGCAAGGTTCAATCCTTGGTCCCTTCCTCTTCTCACTCTATATGCTACCTCTAGGTAATCTGATCAGCCAGTTCTATTGTATATCCCACCACTGTTACGCTGATGACATGCAGCTGTATTTCTCTAAAAACACAACAAAGTTCTCCTCATTGGTCCCAATAAGCTCCATCCTGAACTGAATCCCACTAGTCACCAATCTCAAACCCTCCTCCAGAAACTTCAGTGTAAACTTTGACCACAATTTGCACTTCGACTCACACATAAACAAACTTGTACAATCCGGAACATTATCATAAAAATCAAAGCAATACTATCAACCAGACATCTTGAACTTGTAATCCACACCCTGATTTTCTCTCGCCTTGACTTCTGTAATGCTCTCTTCACCTGTCTCACCTGCAACTCGTACAAAACGCTGCAGCCAGACTACAAACCAAAACCAACCGCAGATCCCACATCACACCAATTCTTGCATCCTGTCATTGGCTCCCAGTAAAGTACAGAATAGGCTTCAAGATACTACTCATCACATTCAAGGCCCTACATGGTCTTGCCCCTCCCTTCATTTCTGAACTCTTACACACTTACTCCACCTCTAGACCACTTAGATCTTCCTAACAGGCCTCCTATTTATACTCTTCTCAAATCTAAGGGTGACTGCGCTTTTGCCGTCAGGGCCCAATCCTTCTACCCTCTTCCGTTAGATCAGCTGAATCTCTAAATGGCTTCCTAAAACCATCTCTATCATCTTGCCTCCCTGCTAAAGAACTGTAATTATTCTCTGCATATATCTGTACATGTATGTTTTTTTTTTTAATCTTATTTATTTTACTTTGTTTGTATTTATGTTTTCTGTTTTAAAAAAGTTTTATATTAAAAACTTACTTGCTTACAGTTCAACCCAAAATGAAAATGTAGTCAGTATCTCCTCACCACCTGCTGATGGGAAGTCGGGAGAAGTTTCTTAATCCACAAATCTTTATCTGGAGCTTCAAAGTAAAACAGCGTTTCTCCTGAAGAACTGAAGTGACTGTAGACTTGTTTTAAAATGTTAAAGAACAACCAAAACTAAACATAAGTTGCAAGTTGATCCAAGTCTGCAGAAGCCCAGAGATCAGCCCAAATTGATTTTAAAACATATTATTTACAGACACTTTTAGCTCCGCGGCTACAGCGAAGATTCAGGCTGATGAAAAGTTTTAAGTAACGTCAAATCAGTTTGAGAAGACCGAATTCTGGGACAATTTCCAACCATGTTAGTAGAAACAGAAGCCAAAACAAGATCTTAACCCAACTCTGACCAAGTTAACTGGAACATAGAACATATAATTCAAAATTGAATCTAAAGATAAAGTTTCAACACATCTGTGGTTTGCAGAAACGTACATTACCAACATTCATTCTGGTGAAATTCAACGTCTCGTTTAGTGTGAATCCCCCCAAAATATTCAGTTTACAAAGATATGAAATGGAGAAAATGAGCTTCAACAACCTATCAAAATATTCACCAATTAATCTCCTGCCAATCAAACTTATAAATCAATTGACTAGTTGTTTCCACTCTGATGAAATCATCTCTGCTTGCCACTGATTTCATTTTTACCTGAGGAAGACTTTGAAACAGTTTAAACACGTTCATTAAAGAAAACAAACTATCGATAACTTTGTATTTGACTTAAACAAGATTTCACAAAAAACACTGAATATGTCCATGCAATGCTTCGAGCTCCGGGTGGAGTAAAGAAGAGACTGAGTGCGACTGAGTATTAAGAGATCGTCTGATCCCCGTTTTTAATCCAATAGTTTTTTTTTTTTAACTTATTATCAAATCTGAATCAGCACACAGCAGCAACAATCTGTATCTGAGCTGAAACAGCTGTTAACACACTGCCATTTGTCCCGTCGACAAAAAGTTGGTGCAATGAAATCAGATGTTGTTAAGTGTTTTATTTTGGCAAGCACCATTCGAAATAGAGCAAATTTGTCATGTGCTTATGTTATGTGATGAAGAATAAAAATTATATACCCATGCAAAATTCCCTGTGAAATGTACATACGTATCTTTATTGCAGGAAGGTTAAGTGTCACTGGAATCTTATTGGTTTTCTTTTTTTAAAATCTTTTTCCCCCTTTTTTCTTTTTTTTCTCTCACTCGTAATGACATTATTGTTCAGCTGTCACCTCCGCGTTCCCCCTCAAGTTTGTTTGTTTGTTTGCTTGTTTGTTTGTTTGTTTGTTTCAGTTTTCGGTCTGTTTACCAGCATCGGTTAGCTCGTAGAAATGTTTTTAAGATCATCACACAATAGTTGTCTGGAAATGCTTGGCATGTATGGAGTTACATGATTTTTTTTTTCCTCTAAAAATCATACATCCGTACAAAATCAAAGTGAGTAAAAAAAAAAAGAAAAAAGAAAAAACCCAAAAAGGAAATAGATACAAATCAAACCAAGAGGATCAAATCAAAGAAAAAATGTCTCTGTGCATCCTGATATTGAACTGGAAAAAACGTCTCATCGTCTTGGATTAAGTTATAAAGCCTGTTTACAGGTTTTTCCCCCCCAACATTTCACGTTCGATGTCTTTTAATGCTTTTTCGTCCTTGTTTTCGTCAGTTCTTTAATAATTGAAAAGGAGCATCTGGCTTCCTTTTTGTTGTAGGAAAAAAGAAGAGAAATCCTCGCAGGCTCCTGTCGCCTACATGAGTCTTCAGTATTTAAGATTTAGGTCCATAAGTTCGTCCTCTCATTTTACATCTGGACACAAAGAAAAACAAAAAACGAGGTCTATCCCATCACGCATGCCAAAAAGTCCCACTCATACGGTGGTGACCCTCATCACCACCTCCCGGTTGGCGGCGGCGCTGATCCGCGGGTCGTTGGGCCGCAGTTGGCTCAGGATGTGCAAGATGGTGTATCCACAGTGGTGGTTCAGAATAGTTCTTAACCTCCTGCTCTGTCGCCCGCCGCTGCTGCTGGCCAGACCGTGAGGGTTGCTGCGAGAGCCGCGAGCCCCCGCCTTGCTGCTCGAACTCACCGGGTCGCCCAAGTCCTTTGATTTCTCATAGTTCAGTACTTTCCACTGCTGATTGACAGCCTGCCATCGTTTGAAGATTCGATACACTGACGATCCCTCGTGGATGATGAGGCCTGGGCAGAGAGAGGAAGAAGAAGAAAACAGGGTGAAGGACAGTGTGTGAAAAGCCTATGAATTCCCACTGCTGTACATCAAATGTTATGCTAAATGGCTCCATCAGCGCGGTAGGTAGGAAGTTTTCCACCTCGCCTGTGGATGAGAATAGACGGTTGGCAATAATCACGGTGCAGATATCTGCTGCCATCTGTTTTCAGTGCTGTCGTACACGAGGCGGCTCGCAGCGACACCAGAACGCTCAACCGGGTCGCGCCTACCGAAACCGAATCTCTTGTTCTCTGCGACGCCGTCATGATCTGCTTTGTCTTCGCGTCATCTTCCACCTATATGCACCATCTGCTCCTTTAATTCACTTTCTGCTTTTTTAATTTCGTCTGACCTTAACAGCTAACAGAATGCGCGATGAATACATGTTTTTCATTACCGCGTTAGTTTGTCCTTGCATAATGCAACCGATGTTTATTAATATATTTTAGTGTTGTTGCATCCTGCTTTCTTTGCTACTCCCCTCGTTGCATAATGCGTCTCTTTGAGCTCCCTCTCTCTCTCTCTCTCTCTCACCCAAACCCTCTACTACATCCATGTGATATATTCTTATACAATTCATCTATAACTGGAGCTATTTTTAACCCTGCCTGCGCAATTTTTAAGAGCCCGCCTTTACCTATGCAGACGATATCCATGAAGCCGTACATGCCGTAGCAGATTTGGAAGAGCAGGTCCTGGCGCTGCCACTTGGCCGAGGGGCTGAGGGAGGACCAGATGAGCCAGGAGATGCTGGCGATGAGGAAAAGGGAACCCAGGATGATGGCCGCAATCTGCACCTTCTCTATCACCGTCAGAGAGATGGCCTGCCACTGGAGAGGGAGAGAAGTGTTTAAATCAGTGGTGGAGGAAGTACTCACATCCTTCACTGAAGTAAAAGTACAAGTACAACAATTTAAACACACTTGACACTGTTTCACCATCTTCCCTCCAAACGCAGGGAATCCTTTTTTTCAGCACAAGCTCTGCTATAAATCTGACTGTGTCATTTTGTTAATTAAACACAACGTAAAGCAGTCAGGAACCCGAAATACATGAAAAATGACACGGCTTCCTGCAGTATACACGATTCTGGGGATGTACTGGAAGTAGACGAGCCGCTTCCCTACGATATCAGCGCTTCTGCATGCACGCTGTCTTTTCTTTTTCTGTGTAATGTTACTTTCTAGGAAATCAGGAAGAGCCGTTGCCCTCTTCAGCTGCTCCAACAGTTGTGGAATTTATCGTGCATAATCAGTATAATGCTGGACTGAAAGCACGTAGTTGCCCTCCAGCACATTACCTCTGACCAGAGAGAGAAATCAACACACAACGCACACATTCAGGAGTATGTCAGACAAACACACACACACATACATGTACACGGCCTCCTTGTCTTTAGGTTTCAGAGCCGTTGGCCGCCTCTGAGAAGGAGTACAGACGGACGGTGACGCAGGGAGAAAATGTGTCACCGCAATATGGCAAACAGTCCTCGCACCACAGTGACGGAGACGTTCTCTCACAGTGCTGGATCTGATGCTGCAGCGTTTATATGTTGTGTATGTTAATATGAACCGTCTCTGTCAGCAGTAAGATCTGCTGCGTCTGGTTCACTCAGGAAATTTAAAAAAAGAAATGACGCCTCACAGAAGCATGACAGCGTTTTACCTGCATGCTGAGGAGGGTTTTACATATTCACAGACTATCTCCATCTTGTTTACGTGATGTTTATCCAAAACCCTGAATCCCAGTCGAGAGAGTGTTGGACGTGTTTTGTAAGGAAATTGACGAGGAGGCCGAGCCAGAGCGGGCTGAACTGAGCCATGCTGTGCTGGCCGCCGGTTTGTAAGTTGAATCCCATGTGCAGCTTGAGTCAGACTCGTCCGAACGGGCACAGAATCAGTGCTGGAGCGGCTCTCGCTTCAGTTTCTGCAATTCAGGAGGCGAGTGTGGAGCCGAGTTTGTTTCAGAATGAGTGTTTTAGCTGCGTCGTAAAGATATCCAGAAGTTATACTGAATAAAGGTAAAGATATCATGTGAAAATATTACTTTGGTGATATTGAAAGTCCCCCATACAAACAGAGCTTGAGATAAAGTCTTAGTATTTAATATTATATGTACTTAGGTTTCAAAAGTATAAGTTAAAGTACTGTAAGTGTACATATACGATTATATACAATCCAAGAATCGAACTCAACATTCTGCATTTTTACAGATATCACAGTCTGCATGTTTTTTAACCAACTGCCAGGATAACTGATAATTATAATGAAGGATAAACACATTTTTAAAAACTGCTACTTTGGCTCTGATGCTGCATGTAATCTGCAAAGTGAAAAATGAATGAGTAAAATAAAATATTTGCCTCAAAAAATGTGGTGGAGTGGAAGTACAACGTACCAGAACACGGAAATACTCAAGTTAAAGTACCTAAAATAGCGCAGTACTTGAGTAAATGTACTTAGTTCCTTCCCTGTGTGTCAGTTTGTTACCTGCAGAGGGTTCTTGGTGCTGATGGCCAGGACCTGGTACTTGAAGTAGCAGAGCTCGCAGCTCCAGGATCCTCTCTCACTGATCCAGCGGATGAGGCAGGGCTGATGGGTGCAGCGCACGGAGCCGTCGCAGCGGCACGGGCTCAACAGCTCGCCCTGCAGGACGGACAGGGAAACACCGCAGGGTGAGCAAACATTAACACAAATTCATTCTGATCTAATTTCCTTTGTGGAGAATAATGCTTTAAATACTAATCAAATCAATTTCATTCATGAAGCTCAAAATCACAGTCACATTGCCTCATTGTGCGATGGTGGTAACTAGTAACCAGAAAATTAAGAAAAACACGTATTTGCTCGATATTAGGATCAATACTTCCCCTCCTAGTGGTGCTACTGTCTGCCTGTATTGATCAACACATCCTCATAAAAGACAACTATATAGGTCAAATATGAAAGCAGCTTATTACCACCTATATTTACCTTTCTTGTTAGGTGGCGCCCTCTAGTGGCCACTTTTCTAAGTGCGGTATCGTAGGAAACTGGACGTGTTTCAGTTCAGTTCTAACTAACTAGAAACGACACGCAGGTTTTTAAACGCTGCGTGTCCTTACAGAGTTGTTAAGGACGCGTGTGACAGATGGTTTGAGAGAGGAGTGAAAGAATCCTTGTATGTCAAACTGGAACGACCGTCTTTGAACGGAGGAGGCGGCCAACAACACCTCTTATCACCCACCTACAGTGCTGCACCGAGTTCTCTCCCCAGACAGCTTAACAACCATTCACACCTGGGCTCACCTAGACAGAGCAACCCACACCAAGGAGCTAACAACTCTGAAACTCAGAGTGCACGTGTTCCTAACCCTAAACAAGAAGTACCAAAGAGTGAGCATATGACAGTTGTTTCCCAAAAGTGACACATATTTAGTTTATTCAATTATAAATTCTAAAGCCGAGACAAAGCAGATAGAAAAGGTGTCAGTTTGACTGATTGTCCCTCAGCCTTCGATAATAAAACATCACAGTGACGGCGAAGTTTACAGGGAACCAATCTAAATGTTGGTGGTGTCATTATTAAAGCGATATGATGAGAAGTTAAAGTAAAAACTTCTCCATTGCCAGTTTAAATAAAGCAGCAACTAGCAACTGGTTAGCTCGACTTGAACATAGGGAAACAGCTAGCCTAGCACCGCTAATAACATGCTGTATAAACCCAATACAATGCTAGTGTGTCATGTTTTGACACCTGAATATAAAGATATAAAGTGTTGTGAGCTTTAAAGTTGCTTCTGTGCAGATTTTGTAACTGTCTCGTCAGACGTGTAGCTTCATTTTGAGCTTCTCATCTCAACTCTCCACCAGAAAGTCAACAACTATTCCCCAAAATGATAAAACTGCGTCACAAATACTCACATGAGTCACTTTTAACCAACTATTCCAGCTGCTCTTGACTCTAAATGCACAATGCAGCTAAACTTCAAATGTCCTGGTTACACTTTGTTTAGCTGTGGAAGAGCAGATGACTCAGCGTGTGACTTTGTATCGCCTGAAAACGAGGGAATAGTTTAGTCATGAATAGACACAGTCATCGTGCGCTCAACTCTCTACAGCGATTAGCAGGACGACTGGGAAACAAAGGACACATTTAATTCGACTGCCATTTCTGCAGGAGGTCAGATCGATAGCGGATAAAAACCACGTGTTGTATCGAAGTGATCTTATTGTCCTGCATCAGCTGCAACTGTCGGGAGAATTAAGCCCCGATACGGACGACGATTACTGTTATTATTAAATGGCTCCTCACGACCGGTGGCACACATGAAAGTCATCTTGCTGGTGTAAACATTTTGATCTCTTTCATAATCTCACAAAATCTCACAAGGGATAAGTAAAAGAAGATAGAGATGGATTAATGAACAGGACACCTTCAACTGTTCTACCTCCAAAAAACGTCCGGAAAAAAATGTCTCTCCTTTCAGATGGAATAAAAAAAAAAATCCCCTCCTATCATCGTTTCCTCAGCGTAGCTTTAGGACCGAACTGTCTGTCTCTTCAGCACCACACCAGCACCTGAAGCCTGCTGGCATATTCGCCACATTAAGGATGACCACATTAAGGGCTGTCGTCACCGCTCAACGTCAAACATCCATTTTGTCAGAAGCGGCTTAATATTTGATGGCATGTTTTGCATCACTTCCCCATTTCACTTAATGAAAAGCGAAGAAAACTAAAATGCTGCATGTCCTGAAACATGCATCACACACGAGTGAACGCTCGTAAAAAAAACACCGGTGAGAGTTATTTTTAAATCAATGGCTGCGTTTACATGGAAACTAATAACCCGCTAATAATCATGTAACCACCTAAATCACAAGAGATCAGACCAAAACTGGTGGAGTAAAACTGTGATAATGAGTTAAATCAGAAAATATTAGCGCCTGATAACCATGTAAACCCTCAATCTGATCGCTTACGTCCAGGTAACATGAAGTGACGTTTACCTTTTAAACTCTTCTGTAGCTGATAAAACTGTTTGCTGGAGATCTTAAAATATTTTAAGGATCATTTAACACCTCAAAGGTCCAAAAACATTACAATTTATATTAAGTTCCTTGTAATTAGCGTTATTTAACTGGTAAAAAATAAATAAAAGCCTTTGTACGGCTTAATAAGATGCTTTTTAACATTAAGATTGTATAAGTAGTATAATAAAGCATCCAAAACAGCTTAATAAAGGTTTAACAATGACTTTATAAGTCAGTTAATCTCAATAAATGTATTTGCAGAGCTGTTATAAATAATTAGAACTGTTCTGAATGTATTTATTATGCTACTGAATCAATCTTACCACTTGTTAATGAGCATTTTATAAAGACTTTTAAGGGCCTTATCACCTATTAAATAAGGCTCATTACAGCTTTAATATAAAGCGTTTTGGATTTTAAATCTCTGTTTATGATGAGGTAGATTAATCCCCTTGAAGATGTAGGATCATTAATTAATAATCAGTGTTCATCGTCGGCGCACAGCAGGCAGAGCGACTCTTTGTGCAGGAGGTCAGTCAGTTAAGAGAACTTTAACACCTTAACGAACCCGGCTGCCTTTTTTTTCCATTTTGACCCTGGAAAGGAAAACGTTGTGGTCGAAAGACTCAAAACAACAACAAAGACTGTTTCCAAGAGACGACGTGGGTCCATCTTGACAGTTTCATTAACAGGCAGAGGGAAGGAGTGAATGAAATAATAAGATATGTCTTCTTCTTCTTCTTCTGTTATATTTCTGGCAGATTAGACGCTTCACGGCAGTCGGATCCACTCAGCGGCTGTCAAATACGTTATATTCTGATAAAATGCTTCGGGGCATGTGTACGCACATCTCACCAGATCAATGTATTTAACGCTTAATGTAAACACTTCAATAGAAATCTGTGATCAGAATGATTTCAATTAGGTTAGCGGAAGATATTCTGAGTGTAACCGCAGCTATTAAGGACGCAGCTTGATGTGAGAGGGGGGCATGTTCGCACTCTGCAACAACGGCAGCGAGCGCTGGAGCTTCAAGGGCAGGCAGGTGGAGGAGGAGTGAGGAGGTGCTGAAGCCTGACGACGACACACACACACACACACACACACACACATCTAACTTCATAACAATTTACATCTCCCAGCGAACCGAAACAGATCCGGAGGACATGAAACAAACACTGGCTGACAGGAGAGTTCACTTCGGTGGAGTTCAATTCAAATTATGTGATTTTAAAAGAAATTAACACGCTCTGTATCTCCCATAAAGCTGGAGAGAGGAGACAGTTAGCTTAGCTTAGCATAAAGACTGAAAGCAGAGGGGAAACAGCTAGCATGGTCGCTATCCAAAGGCAACCAGCACCTCTAAAGCTACAGATCATTGTGCCCAGAACACCCAGAAATCACATATTGGTGTTTTTACTTTTATTACAAATCAACCAAACAACGTTCAGCTTTAATAATCTCGACACACAGTTTCTGTGAGATGCTAACGTGTCCCGAACCGTCTCTGAATGCTGACAAACTAACTGGATGCATTCATATGAGTCGACTGTGAAAGCAGATTATTACGACCCGTATTCATGTTTCTTGTTCGTGTTAGACCTCAAGGGGCCGTCGTAGTTATTACAGCAGCAAAGGAGGAAGTCAGGTGAAGCAGCACGAGCCACAAAGTCCAAGTGAAGAGAAGTTCAGGTCAAACAAGCACAGGACCGTCACGTAGCCCGCGGCTGTTCGTGTCCATCACATAACTTAAGTTCTGGATATCCGTTCATAGATTGATTAACTCAAGTATTGTAGTTATTTAAGCCCAAACCGCCATGATGTTTCCTGAACCAAACCAGTTGCTTTCTCGCCTAAATCTGACCAAACTCTGAGGGTGCGATAAAGGTCCTCCTGTCGCTGGCACGCTGCAGTGGTCATATTGTTTTGCAGAGGGTGAGATATCTTTTATCCAGAGTCACCGGCAATCGAACCATTCAGTCGTTCAGGTGTGAGGATGCATTGATTGGATGTCAAACTTCCGTTAAACTCCCAGTAAGACAGCAGATAAATTGACCTCAAAGAGTGTTACTGTCATATATTTTATATCATGATATTGTCCCGCCTAAATATATTGACAGACGATATTATTGTCTCACACTGAAGATGAAATTTAGTCTCATTCAAACCTCTTGGCTCGTAATTTTATCCAAAAATATAGACAAAACTGGCGAGCGAGCGTTCATCTGTCGTTTTCCCATCTCGTCAAATATCAACGCACATTTTCATATCAAAATAAAAGCCCAAACTATTCTTTATATGTGTATGTCTTTATGTATATATGTATGTTTATATATATATAGAGAGAGATATTTTCTGTACTGCAAAAAACTGCTTTGCATTGTATTTGGTTTTAACATGACTGTTGTTATTGGTATCACAACGGATGTGTTATGTCTGTTTTGTTTTGTTTTTATTTCTGTGTTCTTGTTAAACTTTAAACAAGTAATAAACACATATTTACAAAAAAAAAGCTCAAAGATGCCGTAATAACAGCTCAAGATTCAATATTCTGGAAAATATCGATTACAACAGAAAATACAGTGATTTTTTTACAATATCTCATTTCAGCCCAAGACTAAATATGTTAATGATATCAAATTGAGATCCTTCAGATTTGTTGCTAATATTTGTTGTTGTATTCTTCTACGTGTTGTTGCTTCATGATTCAGGGATCATGGAAATCAAGCGTGATTTTAAAAAGAAAATCTATTTACTTGGTGCAGAATTCTGCACTAATATTTCATTTCCAAACTGTGACTCAGAAATATGAATCAGAATACGTTCGTAGTAACTCGTCACATGAATACCTGTTTCAATCACTACAGGTTTTATGTGTCGGAGGACGTCACTGACACAAATATTGCTTCCATTTTTTTTTTTGTCCTTCTGCACGCTGTCTTTCCCCCATCTGGCTCGTTTGACCTTCCCACTTATAATAAAAAGACTTCAAGTGTCCCACCGCATAAAAAATTGGATTTGGCAGATGAGCCACATGCCACTCATAAACTTTAAAATAACTTGCCTGCTGACATTATAAAGATAACAGAGAGAAGGTCAGAAGTATATGAGAAACTAAATAAAAAAAACATATGAAAGCAAATATTTCTGAAATGTCAAGCTGTCCTGGCGACGTGTGTGTGTGTGTGTGTGTGTGTGTGTGTGTGTGTGTGTGTGTGTGTGTGTGTGTGTGTGTGTGTGTGTGTGTGTGTGTGTGTTTGTGTGTGTGTGTGTGAGGAAACATTTTCAGGCTTCTTCTACGTGAATGTTAATGTCACGATCGACCGGGACAAAATAAAAACAAAGACCTTTAAAAGCTCTGATTATGATTTAAAAACCTCGAACAGCAGCAGAAATTGTCTCATCTAAAACCAAGAGGAGCATTTTCATCATCTGCTACATTAATGACACAACACAGATGTTTTCTGCACATCTGTCCAATTATCGCTATTAAAGCGAAACTATCGCCAAAATTTTTTTGCAAATGTACCCGAGTCAAACCTTCGTTTAAAAGCATAATTACGACGAAAGAGGCACTTTTAAGATTTACCGTATTTTCGTTTTCAGGTCAAACTCATTTTCAATGGGAGTGCTACGGGCACATTTAGCATCAAAATCTCTATTTTTAAAACAGTAAGAAGTATCGACACAACATGAAACTTTGCTCGTAGTATCACCAGGGTCTCTACACATGAACACGAGCATTGAGAACATTGTTTGTGTACACAGAGTTACTAAAAAGAAGGTTTTTGAACAACTCACGTTAGCAGTAGCTTGTTCCGCTCGCCACCGTCCTGCCAGTGGAGAAGTATCGATCTCAGAATGTGACGTAACCTGGAGGACAGTTAAGGTGGAACTACTGTCTTCCAGCAACAACTATCCACACGAGATCTCACGTGACTTTTTTTTAAATTTTAGTATTGTTTCTTATATGAGGCTCCTTTTTCAACTTCAAGGTCAATATTGTTTTTCACTAACGACAAAACAACAAATTATCCTGCATTTATATGGAACTGAGCTTTAGGAGCGTTCCACCTTAACTGTCCTCCAGGTTACGACACATTCTGAGATCGACACTTCTCCACTGGCAGGACGGCGGCGAGCGGAACAAGCTGCTGCTAACGTGAGTTGTTCAAAAACCTTCTTTTTAGTAACTCTGTGTACACAAACAATGTTCTCAGTGCTCGTGTTCATGTGTAGAGACCCTGGTGATACTACGAGCAAAGTTTCATGTTGTGTCGAGTCTTCTTAGTGTTTTAAAAATAGAGATTTTGATGCTATCGTAAAAGAGCCCGTAGCACTCCCATTGAAAATGAGTTTGACCTGAAAACAAAAATACAGTGAATCTTAAAAGTGCCTCTTTTAGCATAATTATACTTTTACACGAAGGTTTGACTCGTATACATTCACAAAAAAAGTTGCATTTTTGCGAGAGTTTCACTTTAAGTAACATAATTAATTAATATATATATAAACACACATTCAAACTCTGAGGGAGGTTTTGTTTCATGTTCAGAGTTATTGATCTTCCTCCTCAAGATCAGAGGATTTGAGCCCACGCGTTGTTTATACATGTACGGAAGACTATTAACGACTTTACTTATAATTGTTTTCAGGGGAGCGTCTCCAAACACAACCTTCAGGAAATAAGTAAAAACATTAAAAACTGAACAGCTGAATGATTACCACAGAAATAGTGATTCTACTAATGAGTTGATAAGATTTTAAAGATTTCTGCAGTGATATTTTAATACTGATTATCCCAGAGGGGCAAATTAAAACCTATGAATTTTTACCTTGCTGAGTCAAATCTAATTGAATCCAACTCCAATTAACTAAATGAGGATGGAATTAAAACATTTTTTGGGTAATTTTTTGTGTGTCGAATGCGTCTTTTTCCATTCGGAAGCTCTCCCATTTTAAGAATCCGGCCTGGTACCTGAAGGCAACACGGAACATGAGCGGTCACATCTGGTCGAGCAGGACATAAAAACATGACGACGGTAAACCTTCTTCCAGATTTAAAGGATTAGGCCGGTGTTTTTTTCTACATTCTTGTTATTGTCAACAATGAGAAGACCAAAACCAACAATGTGGTTCCTTCTGCAGATGTAAAATCTTTGAAGATGAATATGTTCAGCACGCAGAACGGATTCAGGAGGAAACCGTGTGTTTGTTGGGGAACTATTTTCAGCCACGGATTAATACACATTTGGAGCAGCTGTGTGGCTCCTACATCACAAGAGAAATGACAGCATGAGTCATTTTTGATGTTGATGTTGAGGTGACACGGCCCCCTAGTGGCTGCAGGAAGTATGACGAGAGCAAAGAAGGAAGTCAGGCGACACCTTTATAAAAGTATCCAACTTTTTTACTATTGTTGAGCTGCAACGAGAATCCTGAACTCTTTATGAACACCAGTATCAGCAGAGTGAAGTGTCAATGTCTGTCTTTGCGATTAAGGAAACATCCTCAGTTTATTAAAAACTTGTTCTGTCAATAGTTCTCTTACTCTTGAGATCAAAAACATTGATCTGAAGCTCAATTGTGAGGCTGTTCTGTTAATGATTTTCTGATAAATAATAAATATAGAAACCCAACTTCAGGTTTATACATTTACCTTGTTTCCACGAAGCTCTGCGTGGTTATACGAATCAACCCAACGTCATTCAACCTCCTCTGATCTCTGATTCTCAGTCTGGAATTGGCACTTTCATTAAAACAGAGAAAATTAGCTTCTCTCTCATGTTCACAGTGTTTTTTTTTACTGTCCAGTCGTACAGAAATGCACACGAGGGCTGTACATGTGTAAATATTAACACTCTACTCATTCATCCTTTATATTTCCCTTTCTCAAAAAAAGAAAAGAAAGCCCACAGGGCCGGTTTTTGGACGCGAGTGCTTGCAGGGCTTCCCAGCATTTGACATTTGACCAACAACCTCCTACAACGACGCAAACACTCCCGGCTGCACCTGATTGGACAGACGGCACTCGCAGCCAGCTGCTCTGGGATTTCAAATCTGAGCAACATCGTTTGGAGATTTTCTCTCACATTACTGCTTTACTTTCCTCTCATACCGTTCCTGAAGACATTCTAGGCGAGATATAAACCGTGACGTTTCTGAATCTGTCTGTTATTTTAACTTGATAATCGTACGTTTTTATCACAGGTCATCAATAGCACAGATATATCAGAATCAGTGGATATGTTATTGGCCGATATGAACCCTTTTTGGTTTTAAAGAACACGGTGCAGAAAACTATTTATAATTATTACATTTACAATAGACATCGTTGTGTTTGACAACCATATTTGAGGAAGCAGCTGCAAGAAAGCACAAAAAACGTGTATGGGGCCGATATATATCGATATCAGATCGGTATTCGCCTGTTGACTTCACAGAAATCAGGAGTGAGTCAACACAATGCTACAAAAATGCTTCGCACAATGAAGGGGAAGCATGTAAACGACGGATCCTTTGGCTGTAAATGACTAACGACAGCAAAACCAAAATGTTTCCTAAGCCTAACAAAGCCGGCACATCATAAAGCTGATTTATGAATCAAAAGCGAGTCTGTTCTTGAAGGCACAGACAAAGAATGATATCCTGTTGATAGTCACAATAATAATTCATCATTTAATTTGTAGGATCTTTCTTTGTAAACCGCTTTTTCTGATGACAGCTGAGCTCAGGTTCTCGGATCGGTTCATTGTTAGTTTTGGTCTTTTTTCGTGAGGGTTTGTTGACAAGAAGAAAAACATACTCAACCTTCCACAACAATAGGAACCTTTCCTGACATGAAGGCTGCTCGACCCACACACACACACACACACACACACACACACACACTCTGTTACTGCCGGGTGATGTAGCGTGGGTTTGTCCCTCAAGGCCACTTCACAGAGCATGAAGGTGTTAATTTGGTGTGTCACTCCTATGACTAAGAAAATGGTGTTCCTCCTCAGCTGTAACCTTTAGACAAAAACCTCGACGAGGAAGTGCTTCCTGAGCTCCAGACTGCGTGTCACTGTGGAAACACGCTGCTGGGCACTGCGAGTGAAAAGGGCAGGCGAAGGGTGATCACCACCACCTCCTGCTCCTCCTCCTCCTCCTCCTCCACCACCCTCACCACCATCACCTCGCCTCACTCCAACATATCTCCATGCAGAAACCCAACGCGGCCGGCCCCCCTCCAGCCGGCGCTGGCACGACTTCTGTGAATCCAGACAGCGTTAAGTGGAATCGGTGGCCCAGCTACTGTACGGCGCCGCACACTGACGCCTTTGACAGACAGTTAATAAGGATTCACACTCGATGCGGCCCACAGCGCGAGGTGATTATGTCTGTAGGTAATTGGCCCGCTGACAGCGACATGATCCCGGCCCCTGTTGTGACCCGCCTGAATAATGAAATAACAATAGAATGGCAAACGTGAGCTTCTCCCCCCCCTCCACCTCCTCTCACCCTGCACCCAAGGAGGCACTTTACCTTTCCAGAAAAACTGAGTGCCGTGGAGGCAGAAAGCAAAAGAAATCATATCAGAGCGAGGAGCTGAGGTAGTAGTGTAGTCTCAGGGTCTTCCCTCGGTGCTTTGTTTGCTTTCTCTTTGTCTGTAGCTAAAAGAGGCAGCTCAGAGCCATGTTGCACGATGAGTCACCTTGCCGGAGAGCCCAGAGCTCAAAACATCAACCTTTTATTAAAGGGGGATGTTTGAGTGGGCAAGACAAGAACCCGGGGTTGATCCCTGTCTGTAACACGGAACGACTTCCAAAACAAGCCTGAACTGATTTATACTCTCCGGTTTACTATGTCTCTCAGCAGAAACTCTAAGCCAGATGTCATAAATTAGCACATGGGCTGTAATAACACTATAGGCCTATCTTAGGGAAGTGACTAAATGGTAATATCCATCTGTGCTCCGACAGGATTTACAGTGTTTCTAATTATCTCAGGCTTCAGGACTACCTGCTGAGCCAGGCGGCGCAGGTTTCTGCACATCTGGTGAGATCAACATTTGGCCACAGACCAAAGGAGAGGCAACACTTATTGTTTTGTTTGGGGAGAAAGAAGAAGAAAACACGTCAAGCGGAGCAGAGAGAGAGAGAAGCAGAAATAAGGCTGACAAATGAACTTGTCATCTATCGTCACAGTCGACACCGTCGTCTGGAACAGGAACGGCTGATCGCCAATCAATCGCCGATCATCCCGTCCTGTGACACACGCAGACGAGGGGACAGTTTGATTTACATTTACAAAATGATTGTGACTCATGCATATTCAGTCCCTCTCACTCTATTTGTCAT
>CAEMYA010000103.1:2503135-2523028 GCA_903131615.1 Diplodus sargus | reverse complement strand
TCTCACTCTCTCTCCCTCTCTCTCTCTCTCTCTCCCTCTCCCTTGCTCTCTCTCTCTCCCTCCCTCTGTCGCTCTCTCTTTCTCACACTCTGCATTCTCCTCCATAGCAACACTTCCCACAAAATCCCCTGTCACATTGATCATGATTGATTTTTCACACTCTGCTTGTTACAGATATGGATTTATTTTAAGCATAACACTTGATTTGAGATGCAGTGCCATACCTTAGCTATCATGCATCATTCCCCTTATATAAATATATATATATATATGTATGCTATACTGTCCTGCATGTATGGACCATGCTTCGTTGTTGGTAATAATCGAACATGAGTGAAGCCTAATTGTCTGTTTATAGAGTTTTTCCGACCATCGTAACAGCAGGACAGGAAGCGTCTCCTGCTCTCACACAAAGCAGGAACAATTAATGACATAAAAACAACTATTTTGTTTAACCTTAAAGACTATAACACACGATTTGGACAATGTACATTAACACAAATTGATAATATTCTCTGCAAGTGTTGGAAATGTCTGATTATATGTTGGTACACTGTGTAGGAGGGTTATTTTATGATGATTCTGTTTAGGGAGGGAGGGCTGCTGCTGGATGCTAATGAACCGATCATTTGTTATGTTTTTTTTAAGATTAATAGGAGGAGGATTTCATGTCTGCTCACCAGGAAGTCACATTTATGTTGAACGTTCTGTAAACCTGATTTTTTTTCCCACCTCCTTTCCATTTCTTCCTCCATTTCCTTTAAGTCCTCTTGAACCATTTTCCTAATTTTCCTCATCATCTACAGTCCCGTTATTGTCTGATTCAGCCCCACAGCGCTCTAAGATGAGCTGAAATAACCCTTATTAACACCACTCGTCATGTTCTAATTGTGTTCTCCTGAATGGATCTAAAATTGGGTGTTATTTAGCACTATAAATTATATTAAGTGGATATTGTTTCAAAGATTATTCCATTCAAGGCTGAGTCACAGTGGCAGAATCTGGACATTTTAATCATTCGGTCGAATAAAGCTTCCTGTCCTTCAGCTCAGGTGGAGATAAAAGATGAGGTGCTGTTTTAAAGTGAAATACCTCTTTAAGACATGAATCCTCTGATTAACTCCCGTGATGGCCTGTACTGCCCTTCCATCTGAAGACTAACAACATGCCTCCCTGCTCTGTTTCATTATTGATAGGCCATATTGACCTGTTTGTCTCCCTTCACTGATGAGAATGATTTGCCTTCCTGTTTGTCCTCGCAGAGCGCTGAGAAGAATCTAGATCCAGATACAGAACCATTGAAGCTGCACTGGTTTGTCCCCAACAATCCAGTTCAATCCTGTTCCCTGTGACAGAAGAGACTCCCGGTGTTGATGCAGGATGCAGCTGGATGTGAAAAAAAAAAGAAATCCATATGGGGAAAGGTGATCAGCACAAATGGAAACAGCCTGTGGTGTAAAGGTGCTTAGGTGACATTTTATAATAACTTTAATAATTAAATGGTGAATTTATAGTAAATCAAATTTAATTTAGTAGAAAGCCGAAGTCACGCCCCCTCCGTTTGCCCCATGAGACCTTATTTCAGAGAAACCTTGTGTGGTGGCGAATGGAGAGAGAATCTGTGGACCGTTTGAATCGTGTCATGAATCAGAAATGTCAACATTGTTAACTTAACTTAAACCTTTCAGAGCTGCTCCTGTATAGTAGCAGCTCACAGAACTGGCCATATATCTGCAGTTGTCAATATGAAAAGATTTATTGCGTTTTTTATTGTTTATAGGACCTTTTCTGTGCCGAGGCAGCGGCCATGTTGCTGTTGATGCCGTATGTTGAGACGATTGTAGTTCACTGAGCAATTTCACACAAAACAAGATGGTATTTTACCTTATCAAGTGTGTGATTCATGGCACAATTTATTTTTGTATGTCTCTCTCCGCTCACTATCATACAAAGTTTTTAAACAAGCTGCTCTCAGTGGAAAAAAGGGTCCCAGATCACTGTTTGAAGCTAGAAAGGTGGCAGGGTCCGCCACATGTGAACAAAGTGAGACAGTGTGAAATTGTGTTGTTCTTTAAGGTCCGTTTGCTTATTCAGTTAATTCAGTAACAAATACAAATAGAGTTTGTTTATTCAGTTAGTCTAAGCATAAAAACAAATCAGTAAATGAAGATCTTTCTCTTCTGATCAAAATGTGTTCCCTTAAACTGCATAGTGCACCTTTAAGTTTAATTAAGTTACCCAAAATAGTAACACTTGAGATGTGAGTAGTTACGATGAGCGAGTCAGGGATGAATCAGGAACGACTTGATTGTTACTGAATCATTAATGTTTAATTCCTAAATAAATGTTTATTTGAGGACTATACTATGATGATGAGTTGCTAGAAAATGGATAATAGATTAATGAATCATAAATATCTGTGAATGGACATACTGACCGTTTGAGTGGCACAAACTAGTGACGCACACATTGATCCTGATGAAAATAATCTGGCGTATTTAGTATTCATAAGTGAGTGGAGAGACTGTATGTGATTTCTTGTTTTTTTTATTCTCCCATGTTTGATTTTTAAGAGCAAACTAAAATATGCCAGTATAGCTGTGAAGTATGAATGTGTGTATGTTATATAAACTACCTAAGTAGCTTTTGAATACAGTACTTTTTTACCCTTTCTACAGCATAGCGTTGGTGCTTTTACTTAAATAAAAGATCTAATCTCTCACCGCTGAAAGTAGGACTATTATAAGAAACAATTCATCGGTCCCTCCTGATCTGGAAGCTGCCTTTTCCTGCCCCCATGCTGAAAAGCTATACATAATTAGTTCTGCCTATAGGACCGGCCCTTGTAAAGCCCATTCATCACAGCGCTGTGATATAATGGACCAAATGTTTTAAGATCCTGCCTTCATGCGCTCGCAGAGTCCATGCTATATCTGTAAGAGGACAGATGGCCATCCCTGTTGGTGCGATTCTCCACAGCTTCTCCAAGCTAATACACCCGGCATATGGACATGCATCACAGGGTGGGGACTGGCACCGGGCCCTCAGGAGAACACGCTGACAGGATAGGGGATGCGATTTGTGGTGCAGTTTTCTAAAATGCTGGTACTTCGCCACCGGAAACTCTCAAGACCCAAAGCCCTTACCAGGCACATTTTACTTACATAATTGTTCCTGCGTCTCAGGAAAATGAACCTGCAGGTGCTCCCTGGCAGGGTGCACCCACGCCAGAGATTAGGTCACGCCTTTTCTTGAAGGGGGGGCAGCGGCGATGGCGACAGTCTGCCATGGGCCATTAGGACGAGGGCAGAGGAGCAGTTTATCCTCATTTAGGACAACCTTGGTTGAAAGTTATCAGGATAATTTCCTTGTGTGTCGTCTCTGTTCTCCTATCAGAGTGTACTTGAGCTCTCCTTCTGCTCTGCTCTGCCCCCCCACCCCCACATCACTGGACCCATCCCAGCTGAAGGGATTAATGGCTTCTGAAGGAATATCACAGGGAATCAAAAACCTACTGCCTGAGTGAATTAATTTTATAGCTGCCATGTTGATGCTATCCACCTTCGACTCGCAATCAATCCTTGTGATAGCAGTCGCCGGAGAAGAAGCCACCATTGTTTACAAATTCCCTGCCTGTCTGGAGGTATTTACCCATATAAGAGCAGGCTGAAATAACAGTGAGTGGTGGAAAAAGAGATGGCAGCTGCACAGACTCTGTACTGCCATCATGTGGTGAGAGGTGTCATAGCTTTAATGCCATCATGACCACGACTCCGTCCTCCTCTCTGACAATGCAGCTTCACAGCAGCTTCAAACCGGCCCTTACTGAACTTTGTATAAAGGTTCAACACTGACTATGTTGGTGTATCTGCTTATTGTGATCTAATTTCTTGGAGTATCTTCAAATGATCGCATCCTTTAAATCTGTACAACCTAAACTAAAAGGTTATAAAGGTCAATCAAACATTTTGAATGATAAAAGTACTGAAATCATGCCAAGGAATAATGTTTTGACAACTGGTGTTTTTGGTAATCATGATGGTGTTTCTTGGAATATCTTCAATCAATCAAATGCTCAATTAAACAAAAT
This sequence comes from Diplodus sargus, assembly GCA_903131615.1. Lineage (NCBI taxonomy): Eukaryota > Metazoa > Chordata > Actinopteri > Spariformes > Sparidae > Diplodus > Diplodus sargus. The sequence goes on along the minus strand of CAEMYA010000103.1, from coordinate 2,518,938 downwards.
ACAACAAAAGCACACTATGTTCTAAACTACAACTATCTCTGTTGAGTGCTGCCCACAGGAGGTCTGATTTTATAGAGCTAAAGAAACAAAATAACACCATTCAAGATTCAATTTGTCATTGTGCTACTGAGCAACATAACAACTCAGTGAACACACAGTGGTGCTCCCTGATGTTAAGAAGAGACAATATTAAAAAAAGAGCAATATTTTCTTTGTACAAAAAGGAAAGAAAAAGAACAATATGAAATTAGATCGATATGAGGTGGCTATAAGAGAGTAAGACAGATTTCAGAGTGCTAACAATAAGTAGTTTTAACAATAACAGGTAAATAACATCACATAGTATTGAGACCACTGGTTGAAATATGTCTACTTTGCATTTGTTTCGATACAAATGATGATGAACAGTTTGAGTGAGAAGAATTTAGGTTTTTATCTGGATGTGATTAAAGGTGCACTCTGCAGTTTTGGCAGAAGAAATGATCATCAGAAGAGGAAAAAATGTTGAATTAACCGACTCATTTTACTTTGGCTCGTATTTGCAGATCCCTTCTTTGCCTCCTCGCCAGCTTCAAACACTGTTCCAGGGAACTTATTCCCGTCAGAGAACAGCTTGTTTCATAGGTGTCATTTACACAAACGCTTAATTTTGTTGCTTTGCTCTCCATCAGTACCTGCAGCTCAAACTGTCTGGTGATGATCTGTTATCTATTATTCAATGACTTCTCTCCAATGTGCTCTCAGACATTTGGACCATGTTGTATGAACTGAAAACAAATGACTCAAGGGAAGCAGTTTCCAATTCAAGGTTTTATTATTTGGAAAATTAGGTCTCAAAAAATCAAGATAAATTGAAGAACAAGTGCACACGAATTCAAAGTGAGGTGTAATATACGGCATAATAATGCTTAAGATCTGTCAAAATGTTTTTTTGTCAGTTTTTTTTTTTTTTTTTTACACCAGCGAGAACTCCAAACCAGCAGCAGAGAAATCCATATCAGCCGACAGATTCAAGTAAGACAATATAATTACAGTTAGTGTTAGTCCTTTAAGTTAAAAGCAATTCAAAAGGAAAAAAAAACACATCTTTTAAAAGAGAGAAATTAATGAGCCATGATTCATCAAATGACCAACATCGAGCTCGGCACCAAAAACTTCAACATAACTTGAGGCTATCATGTGCATCATCCAACGGAAACTTAAATACATCCTGAAAATATTTAACACGTTTTTTTTTACAAAGCATTTAATAACACTGATGAACGAAAAGGAGCTGATGGCAACAGAGAACAGAATTATTCTACAGAAGAATTTAAAAATATTAAAAACAAGAAATATTGCAACCAAAAGCACATTTTCACAATTAACACTATAAAACAAAATTGGGTTTAAGCGATGAGCAGTTTTGGCCGAATTTACCCAATTACCTGAAATCAAACAGCACTTCTTATTATCATTACTTTTTTTTTTTTTTTTTGTTGACATTATTGAGAATTCTTCCAGTTACACAGGAGGTCATGATACGTACCTGAATCCACTTCTCTACAACCAGAATCTAAACTAAGCAACATCACTGTGCGACACAAAGGAACGGAGTAAATACAGGAAGGAGTTGATTATAGAGAGGCGAAGTCCCGCCTCCTCTGGTGTTTCCCATGAGACACTGCTTCAGAATCAATATGTACAGTAGTCGATGGTAGGCGCGTTTTTGAACCTATTTGAATTGTGCCATGAATCACATACGTTTGTAAAGCCAAAGTCAGTTTGTCATAAAAAAAAAGAAGTAAAATATCGAGTTTTGTGTGAAATTGTTCTAACAATAAACGCCAGCGTTGCCAAAATGGCCGTCACATCAGCACAGAAAAAGTATTTTAAAAAACACAAGAAATCTGGCCGTTTTGACAACTGCTATGCTATGTTTTAAGGAGATTTAGTCTGTGAGCGAGCTAATATACACGACAAGGTTTAAAGGCACAGTACGTAAAGATTGGACAACTGTTGAATTCATACTCAAAACAAGCAGGGGGCAGCATATCACCAGAGTAACCGCTAGTTAGCCATGTAGCTAAGAGTACGTCGGAGCAGTCGGGGAGTGTTGATGCTAACACAGGAGCATGCTAATTTAAGTAGACCTTTTCACATTTTTTGTTGATAATCTTAGTAAATATTTCATGTATTAAAGTTAAATTCATACATATTGCGCTGTAATGTTTTGGTGTCCGTTAAACAAGCTAATGCCACCAACACGACTGCTTGGTGTGTATTCTTTAAAATTACACATTTACCTCTTATATTTCATTAGTTTTATGACAAACCAGGACTTTCTCGAATTTATATAATATCTTTTAACCATCATATATGTAATTCATGGCAGTACCACACATATTTTTTCTGAAATAAGATCCGAAGGTGGTCCGACAGAACAGGAGGGACTTCGCCTTTCAAAGACCTCATATATGCAGGCAAACCTCCCAACCAGAGGAGCAACCACATGGCAAAGAATGACTTTGAAAAGATTATGTACAACATCAAGGCTGCAGTCCATTGGCATCCTAACATCTCTGTTAAAAGTTAGTTGGCTCAGTTACAGTTCATAAATATTTGAACCAGAATGACTAGCAACTACATCACCTAAAATCTAATCTTGCTTCCTAAATCCTGTTAATCCGGCATTTGTGGCATCTGGAAAAAAACAAAAACATTTACATACAATCCAAAAACTACTTTACAACACACGCCCAGTATGAGCCTCCATCCCTCCTCAGCTGACAACATCACACTGGACATGTTTTGGGATATACAGTTGTACACATCACCGACAGCACTGACCAGAGGAATATATTTGTTGTTAAAGTGGTGGCACTACATTAGAGACGCGAGGGAAAATGTCTAGGTGCATACAAGTTAGCCGTCGAACACTGCACAGTCATTTGATCGGTGTGAGGAATGAAACAAACAAAGAGGTTGTTTGTCTGTGCAGGCGGAGGACACATGCAGAGATGTCTCATCGCTTGTGAAACTAGCGGGCGGCAATCAGGAGATCTGGTACTCAAATCCAGGCTGGGTCGCGACACCACACCACCACACTTGTGGTATCACAAGTTATCCTTTCATACATGAGTGTCCAGGTCTTCCAGCTTGAGCTCTTTCCGAACAGGTGACAGACGTTGTAGTTTCTCAGTCTCAGGTGAAGGTGTGTGTTGTTTTGCTTCTCAGTGTTTGTCAGGTGCTACGTGCGCTCGTCCATTCTGTGCTGTTGTCGTTGGTGTGGCTCTGTATTATATGCCTGAGTGTCTGCCTCTAGGTGTGCGTGATGCTATGTGTACCAGTGTGTCTGAAACTTCATCTATGGCGCTGCACTGTGTACGTGGGACAGACTATAGGAAAGCACTTGGGTTTGCTCGTGGATCCTTCTGGTTCCTGTAGCGCACAGCGAGCCACACTCCCAGGATCTGCAGAAGAAGTTAAAAAGGATTTCTTTTAAATCAAAATACACTGATTCACCCTTCTTAAATGTACATTTTTCAGGGTTCAGTCCTCCGCTATGAAAGTACACCAAATATCTCTGGGCGGAAGACAAAACAAGTCATTGAGAGCCTTGGGAAACACACTTTATAGACCAAACAAACAATGGTCTATGAAAATAATAGTTCCACACATCATCGTAAGATATGCTGTGCTCAAAGCTTTGTGACCTTAGTGACGACTTCCAGGGCCAGTTGGTAAACTACTAGTCTTGCAGGAGGTGATTCCTGACATTAAATGGCTAAACCCCCACAAAAGAAAAGGTGACAGCCGCTAGCTTGTTTACATTCATGTAAGCTTACAAATTAGTGTTAGACTAACTTGCCATTTTTAGAATGAGGGCTGTAAGAATCTTAAATCTGAAAGTTTCAATATGCATCAGCGAAGTCAGAGACCGTATTGCTGACTCTTTCTTGACAGAGAGATTTTTTAAAAAGATTTCTTTGAGAAGAGGGTTTACTTGTAGGATATGAACTGAACTGACAACGCAGCCAGAGATCCTTTGTTGATGTGCTTGGGAGGAAGGTGTCCTCTGGACAGCTTATGGATGTGAGATTTGGGGCGTATTGCACCACCTCTTTACCCCCCCCCCCTCACAGTTTATCCTCATTTTGCACATTATTTGTCCAGATTCGCTCAACCCTGCCGCTAACGGGACAAATCGTCCACGCAGTTTATTCAACCATTGACTCTTGTCTGTATTCTGACAGAATGGATGTTGCAACGCAGTAAATACGCTAGAACAGCTTCATCAGCACTGTTAGCACTTCGAAATTGCCACATTTAAATGCTGGTGTGGTCAGAGCTTGTGATTACTGCATGATTTGCTCCACAAAAATCTCACATAAAAACCCAAATTTTAACTAGATGGAATATTTCCCAAGAAGTGGACACATGCAAATGGAGGCACACACATCCATTTGGCTAAATACAGCAATCAGTCCAGTTATTTGTCTTTCTTTTGTCCCTCACAGACGGAGAGTGAGACAGAAAAATGCAGTGAGGAGGAAGACGAGCAGATAAAAGGTTTGGAGAGTGGACTCTCACCTCTGTGAAGCTGAAGAAGAGTCCGACGCCCCCGAGGATCTTCAGAGCCTCTGTTGCATGATTCAGCATCATATCCCCGCAGGTGTAACAGAAACCTTTCTTTTTGCATAACTGGAGTGAGAGACACAAATAAAGAAGAGAAGCCTTTAGTCTTCAGCAGTATGAGTCAACGGTTTGTGAGCTAAACTGGTATTAGCTACGAAAGATCTATTCTGAGAACTACAGGAAGGCTTTCTTTCAACTTATTCTGGGTGAGGGAAACGCTTATGTCACATTTTCTCAGTGGGAGATATTGTGTAACTGGAAATACACTGTGAAACCAATATTTACTGCAGACTGTATATTATTAGAATGAAAGGGAAACTAAATATTTTTGTTATGCAGCAACATAAGGCTGCACCACCTCAAGCAAGAGTGATTTCCTGTTTGATGTAACAAAAAATAAAACTTCCTTTCCTACCGAACACTTCTTGGGTGGAGGGGGAGGGTGAAGTGTTCATCAGAGGCACACTTCAAACTGGGTTATGAGAAAAGAATTGGTACTAGTTTGCTGACATCTCTATGGCTAACTGGCTAGTTAGATATGCCCACAGCTGAAGACGGCACACTGGGAATATTCTGGTGCATGAACACCATCAATTCATAAAAGGGGAGATTTCAACCACTACCCCTTGAAACTCTGTGAAGTGAAGAAGAAGAAGGGGTGAAAATTTCAGTTAGGATTGAGTCTTACAGCGTTGCAGCTTTGTAAGTCTAGATCAAACTGTTGCCGACTGGCGGTGACGTTGAGCAGCCCGCAGCAGTTCAGCTGGCTCTCCAGGTCTGTCTTGGTGTTATTCTCCAACATTCCCCAAGCAGAGTTCAGAAGCGCCTCCTTAAAACAGCAAGTAAGAGGAATAACACGGGATCACAAAGACGCACTATTTACGCAGACACAAACATGTTTTAGTATAGACTGAATTGACGTGGATGCAGAATAACAGACGTCTGCTCACCTGCTGTCCGCGGTTCATTGCCAAGCAGGAACAGGAAACTCCAAACTGGAACAGGAAAACGATGAAAAGGATGACCATGTACTGGGAGCAAGAGGTCAAAGACACAACCGTGCAGACGCTTGGCAAAAACAAAACAACATAACTTTCAAATCACTGTTGCATCACACTTTATCAGTCAGCTTGTGCGTGACCTGCTGACGAGGCGCGGAAAGGATACAAAGAAGAGCATGACTTGGTGGTGGTGCATTGCTCCGATGAGTCCTACGATGGAGATGAGCAGCAGGAAGACGCCCACCGCGATGACCCCACCGATGATGTGGATGCTCGACACCAAGCCGAACCCCTTCCCCCATGCTGCCACTCCGATCAGCAGCAGCCCGACCAGCTGAAGGGACGAGAGGGGAAGGAAGTTAACCAGAGTCAGCTGAGGGCAGCGTGCATCTGATTACATAGCTGCGATTACCACAAACAACCCTGAAAAACACCAGCTATGCTGTATAGAGCTCTCGGATGAGTCAGACTGACAGAAAATGTGCGTTAAACATTAAAAATTCTTCATGTGGCTCTGGGCCTCTCGACAGTGTTTCCAGATCAGATCATCTGAAACTAATTAAAATCACTGATTTCATTGTTGAGTTTTGTCACATTTTCTTTAATTGTTAACTTTTTAAAGGATGCAGACACTAACTGTGAATATAACACAATCAGCTAAAATCTATAACTCATTATATACACCGATCTGATTGAACGGACAAAATATTATATAAGCTAAGTTGGCGTGATGGCGTGACCCAAGTAGGTTCATCTTGTCATGAAGGGACCGTTTGTCCTTCCTGTCTTTATACATGTTCATACACTGCTGTCACTGTCTTCCTCATTCTACACAGCAACTACAGCATCACCACACAGATGACAGATACAGTGACTCAGCCGTCAACTTGATTGGTGGCACGTGTACACGTTCCAAAGGTTTCTGACTGGGCGGGTCGTGTCTCAAGCGTTTCTTTCGGCTGTGAGGTCGACTGGAACTGTCAGCTCTTCGGCTTAAAGTGCGGCTCGCTGTGTGCACTATGAAATGTCAGGTTAACTCCCAGGACTTTCACAACGTGCTTACCTGGCAAGCGTAAAAGGAATTTAGACAGCAGGTGATAGTGAGTAAGACAAACACCATCAAGATGTTTGAGCCTCAAAAACTGATTTTAAAAAACTTGATGTTCTGTCATGTTAACTGTGGGTACTTAACAGTCTCAAAAACATTATGAGCATGCATAAACAGGCATTCACAATTCATTTCAGTATTAAGCTCAGCTCAGATGCAATGCTCTATCACAGCAACACTGACTCTTCATCTATAGATTGTACTAACCCAAACTGAAGAGGAAAATATCATAACACTATATAAAATCAATAAAACTCTAAAAGTTAAGTTCACCTAATGCTGGAGATTCAGTTATTTTCACCCTCGTGTTTATGGAAAGTTGGGTGAAGATTCAGAGAACACAAAACATTTCTGAGATTTCACAGCTTCTTCACAGCAACTTCAGTTGTGCAACACTGTTTTGCTGTGAAGCTCCAGAGATATTCTGTGGACTTTGAAACTTCACCCAGCTTTCCGTCTGTGTGTGGATGAGAGGTTTGATGATTTCATTTTCATTTTCTGGGTAAGCTTAAACTTATTTCTGGTAACCCCAAATGACTTCTTCATTTTGATTTTCACTGGGTTGCAGTGATGTAGCAGTTTTAAGGTAAACTGCAGTATGAAAGTTATCTCACCTTGTGCATTTGTTTGTCTAAGTTATTAAATCCTACTGTATAAGTGTTGTTACAATCACATATATCAGGACATTATATTTTGTGAAATTACAATAAAGTGTTTGTTTAAACAAAAAAACACCCCTCTGTTTTCAGTCTTTTAAGGGTCTCTGTAACCGATAATAATTGTGTCATACCATATAGCGTGAAACTGTGAAATTTCCTGAGACGGTTACTGTACCGTGAAAATCTCATAACGCCGCATTGCAACTCTTCCTGGAACTACCAGGGAGGTATTTAAACTTGAGGTATGACTTAAATGTAGGGCTGTCATGAGTACCAGTTTTGGGCTACGGAGCTTTGGTAGTAATCATTAACGGATATTTAGAGCTTCAGTCCCGGGTGTGAGGTCTCCTAGCATAACTCGTGTGTGACTCAGACAGATATTTCTCTGGTTGTGGTTGAGGTGGATGGCATAGTGCTGCAACAAATGTCTTCGGTTTAATTAAATGCCTTCTGTTACTCTACGGTAATGTTGTTTGCATCATGGTTCTTTGTTATCTAATTAAATGGTTCGGAGTGTTTTCTGCTTGTTTGTAATCTTAAGGGGTTTGGTTAAACAAAGTCTATCTACCAGTATGCATTTTTGTGACAAAATAACTATAATATGTATATATATATATATCTATATCTATATCTATATATTTTTAGCATTTTTTTCTTTTGTTGATGGCCTACATTTAGCAGGAAACAAAAACAAAAGACCTGAATCCAAAAATTGAGAACCCCGGACTGATCCAAAGACTGAATAGTGAAATAGTCCAATTTACATGATAAATCAAATATGTAAAATGTTTGTCCATTTCTTTTAAATTGATCTCTTATCAATAGACATCCTCAGCTCTACATATCATGAATAAACAAGACAGATCAGAACATTTCTACCAGTAATACTGTAAACATTCAGACGGTCAATAACAACTAACAGGGTCAACACGTCAGTAAAACTACGCAACAGTTAGACAATAGAAAAACCAGTGTGATATGATGCAATGCGACAGGCCTGCATGGCAACAGTCTTACTTAGATACAGGGGCCGCATTTTGTTGAGACAACTTCTTGTGTTTTGTAGCCTCGAGTGGGTTTTTTGCACGTTATGCTGGAGGCTGGTTGGAGGTTGACTACCTCATTTACACATGTGGAGGAGCAAAGTTACAAGATATAATCCACGAACCACAGCCTCAACATTCACCATAACACCTGCCGTCTCCTTGTGTTCAGTTTTAAAAAAAATCTTGTATAATATTTACTACAGGACAGTTGTTCTGGCTCACACTAGCACAGAGGTGTTTTATATTTCTGATCTCAGTTTAACCATCTGTTCACGGTGAGGTTATGTTAGCTAGCTGTGTTGACAACCACAACTCCCATGACTGTTAAGAGACACAAACACACGAGCTGATTATATCGTGTTGTGACAAGATAAGAGAGATGCTGCGGGAGATAAATCCATTCGAGCATGTCCACTTGGCATTTTAGGTCAGCTGGCCTCAAGCTAACGGTGCCTTCTTTACACATAATGGCGATAGCTAACAGGCTAGTGGGGTTAGCTACAAGCGTAGAATACTACTTTCTACATCTCTGTCTACTTGGCCAACGTACACTACAAATGTCTAACATTCTAACATGTAATAAACCAAACTGAGTCCATACCAATTGTCATCTGCGGAGTGAAAACAGAGGCATGGGGAGCAAAAGGTGAAACCGTTAGTGATTAGCCTGCGCTGTAGCTGAAGCGGTAGCTAACGTTACGCTGGTACATTCAGAAGCTAGGTAGCCTGAGCTAATGCTAGCTAGCTAGCTAACACTGAGCGTTGGTGATCCATTTTGTACACTCACCATGTAAACCACATTCAGGGAACAAAGCGCATTTTTGGAACAGGTGAAACCGCCACAGACCATATTCGAAAGACCTCTATGGGCTGATTCAAGGCTAAGGAATAAGACTAAAAAGTTTAAAAAACCCGGTGTTGTCTGGCTCTCCGGAGCGCTAACGTCAGGACACAAATGTTTTTGGCCAGCGGAGAGGGCGTAACTGATGACGCCCGCGCCGCATGTGACGTCAGCGTGTCAACTACGTCATCGCTGGAGGAGCAGTCAGAGAGGTTTGTGATCAATTCAGCAAAGATGCTGTTTGTCTGTTCACAGTTTTATATGTACATATATATATTTTTAATGATTATAAAAATTCCCAGAGATGTTTACTGTTTCAGAGCACTGATGAAACTGTGAAATGTGTCTTTGTAACAGGCAGCGTTGAGTGTATTATACTAACTTTTAGCAATAATGGAGTGATATAATGCGTAACTAATAATATTTCAGTAATTTATTATTATATTTACGTCACGTTAGATTCTGCGTTACTGACCGAAGCGAATTAATAATATATATAATATATATGTTAATATAGGTTCTGCATGTGTTTAATAAAGCCAGGCCTTCAATTTATTCGTTTAGTCTCTATGTGACTGAAATTGCTGTATTTCGTAGCTTAATGTTGAAGTCTAATCCTCCAAGCACGCTGTAATTTACATTCTTAAATCACATATGTCGATGCAAAAGAAAAATATGTTATATTATACATTATAGAAGGTATAGGCCTGTTGTGTTACATATGACTGAGCCTAAAATTACAAATATTTATTCCTTTCTCATAATATATCTGCCCGCACATTATTTAAAGTAACTAAAAAAGTAGTGCAATAGGTAATTATAACTGTACACAGACAGTAATATTGTCACTTTATATATTACTTTGAAATTAAGGCACCTAGTAATATGTAATATATTGCATTTTTTACATAACTTGCCCAACAAGTGTTTCAAAACTACATCTGAGGGATCATTGTCATACTGTATAATGCATAACACACACAGCCATACCCTATATACTGAATGATAAACTCTTTGTAAGGATGTTTTACAAAAACAATAAACAGTAATAATGAAGTTGAAACTAAAACATGATACACAGGACGTTGAAACAGTGTGTGTGAGCAGCTGTGCTCTCTGTGGTGATGACAGGACTCTTACACAAGGATTACACAACAGGCTCAGTAATACATCAGAAACACGTCCTGTTGGTTGTTCACACATAAATTCGACCCAACTGCCGTCACTGCCGAGTAAATAATAAGCCTTAATTTGAACACATTTCCGAACTAGTCTGTCACGTCCTGTTTCCTGCGGAGCGATGAGCAAACATCAGTGTTGCGTCTCATCTGTCGCTCAGTTGTGAGATTTCACAGTCTGCCGCAGTGGTTCTCGATCTTTTCAGACCTGTTAAAAACGAAGCAACGTCTACCTGTGACCTCAAATCGCAGGTGACAACCTTCATGTCGGCGCTGATTTTGAACCGTTTAACCACAACTTTCAGTTTTAAGTTCTTCTTAAATTTTGCTTTTTGTTTTTCTTGTGGTACAATGGAACAACACCCTTAACTGCATGTCTTTAAATCATTAGTATTTGATTTTTATAGTCTTGTACCACCTTACAGTTTATGAGCTACTGCAAGGTTAGCGAGTTAGCATGCTAAAATCGGCAGGCTATGCAAACAAATGAGCAGCATGTAGGATATTATACTTATACTGATGTAATGAGGTTACTGATGTGGAGGCAGAGGAACACCATGTGCTGCGGTCCGGATTAACACACAGAGCACATCATCTGTTGCCGTGCTGACCCTGGATGATTTGGTCATGTTGATCCAGGAAAATGAAATTGTTTGCATGCTACATTACGTAGAGGGCTTTATATCCCCGAAGATATTGTAAACAAACATTGTGATTAACTCTATAAAGATAGAGAGAGAGAGATATCTGGTGGTGAGCTTGTTAGGGAAGGTCTCATTCATTTATATTATTATATGTAAGTGTTACTTTAATGAAAAGCGGCAACACAACACAAGTATTCATAGTAAAAGTCACATTCTCATATTTTTACTGAAGCAGAGCACGAGACGGAACTCCATCCCATCCAGACTCGACTTGTCAACGAGTAGTCATTAGCCAAAATGGTTGGGAACGACCTGTTTAATCGCCAGTAATTTATTGTATTTTATTGTGTTTTTAATGTCAAATCTTAATCTGAAAACTGTCAGATAATGTAGCTCAGTAAAAGTACAACGCTATTTTACTTTGGATACTCTGAGTGAAAAGATTTTGCTGGTAAAGCTTACTGCACAATTATAATTTGGGTTTCATTCACTTGTAACAGATTAATTTCACGCTGTTGTATCGTTACGGATCTGAGCACATCTCCCACCTGCGTACGGAGTTTGACTGTAGCACGATTGTGTCCCAATAGCAAGAAGCGTTGGGAAGCAGAGATATGAGGAGATGATGTAGAACTGATCGGCTTCCCGTGAAAAACTCCTGTTTGTTTGAACGGAAGTGGCTTTGAGGGCAGTTGCAGATTGGCAGACAGGAAGTAGGCCACACAGCAGGTTTCATCCTGCTGCCATGGCGATAGCTGCTGAGGGATGTTGCCATTGGTTTTCCCCGGTCCAGAGGCTGACTGATAAATAAATTCCACTACATACAAGACACCGGGAGGTGAATTTTACTCCTCAGAGTGAAATGAGAATGAAAATGAACATCGGCAGAGGAAGTCGTCCTCGACAAGAGTCACACCAACTGACACAGGAAGAGCACAGAAGATATTTATCACCTGCACCCCATGACTGATGCTGACGAAAACATTAAACTTACTGTGAAGCATTTTTCCTGTTTATCAAATCAAGAAATGCATTAAAGTGTCCTGGAAGTCAGACCGTGCACCACATCCTGACAGTAGTGAAGCCAACAGGTGATATTCTGCTTTCTTCTCCAAACGCAGCAAACAAAAGTCCATCACAGAGCGCTTGAAGAAAGTCTGAGCTTACCTTGAATACTGTGGAGGTAAACTTTCAGGCCTGAGCGCAGCTGTTGATCCGCGACTCGCTCAAACTGCTTGGAAAGTCTGTTGATTGCACACTGGAGAGATTCATGCCTCTTGATCTCTGCTTTTATTGCAGTGGAGTTTGGCGATTTACTGTTGCTGTTCATCCTGACACATGGATCTGTTGTAAACCGAAGCAAAGTTGCTCGCTTCAGCCCATTTCAACTCCCGGCGGTTTGTTCCATGAGATGAGCTCGATCTTGAGAAACAGAAGCGGCAGAGAAAAAGAAGCGGTGGCTGATCAGGGTGTCTCTCTCTCTCTCTCGCTCTAGACCACAGAAGTCAGCTCACGACAATGTGTGTCTCAGTTTCCTCTGCAGGTTTGAACTGAACAACCCACTTCCTCATTTTAAACTATATTCTTCACTACAGCCGCTCTGACTGCTGTGGTGGCCGCACCGTTGTAAAGGCGACTGCGGCTGCTGTTTACCTGAAATAACATCATCTTGTGACACCTGTGAAGACTTAAACATTATCCACTGATCTCAGAAACACAAAGAGAGGATTACAGTGGACTTAATGCATACAGTATTTGCACTGTCCCCTGATCAGTGACACATATTTACAGTTATCAATACACATAATGCAACGTGCAAAACGTGTGGTTAGCAAAAATATCCACCAGTCTTCCAAATAACCAACCAATACTTCATAAATCATGAATCAATATGTTACACAGCTTTATTACTCTATGTTTACTAAACGTTGGAGTCAGTTATGTCTTTAGCATTGTAGCTAACATCATCTTTGAACAGCATGCTAGCTACAGAGCATACACTTCTGCAGGGTTCATACCTGTGGGCACCTGGCTGGAGTGAGACTTTGATGCCGTCAGGAAAAAGAGCATATAAACTGCAGGTCGACAGTGAAATCAGCTGACAACGACTCAGGCACAAGCACTGAAATCTTAAAGGATGTTCCAGCTTTGTATTAACTTCATCTGACCAGAGGTGCATGTGAGGTCAGTATGCAGAGACTTGACTTGAAGTGTGTTCCCTTTATTTATTAATGTCTGTGTGATAATGTGACTTTATAATTATCAGTCAGGCAGAGATGTTTGACCCGGTCCAGCTGTGTTTAAGATATTAAAAGTTTAGGACCCTGTAAGAAGTGGATGCTGTGTTGCTAACATGCTGTTAGCAGATGACGTTAGCTGAGATGCTACAGACAGAAATGAATATAACTTTTAACTAACACATTGTAATACAGCTGTGAAACATAATAAATGTGTTTTTATGATAACCAAAGCGTTTGCTACAAGAGCTAGCTAGCCACTGACGGTTAGCCTGAGCAGATAATGTAAATATGAGGTTGTTTGCGTTGCTGAAAGTTTAATGAAGGATCTAAGAATGCTGTCGCCTACCAGATGACCTCGTGCACAGTTGAGCTTTCATTTAAGTGTTAACCACACTTTCTGCACATTGTATTATGTGTGTTGACAACTCTAAATATGGGTAAATACTGTCCAATGTAGAGTTACTATGTAATCCTCTCTGTGTGTCGTCATCAGTGGATCTGAGCCAATATGAGACAGAAACATCGACTGTGATCACAGTGTTACAGATTAGGGTTTATTTTTATGTTATTAAGTCTTTACAGGTGTCACAAGATGTTGTTATTTCAGGTAAACAGCAGCCGCAGCCGCCTTTACAACGGTGCGGCCACCACAGCAGTCAGAGCTGCTGTAGTGAAGAATATAGTTTGAAATGAGGAAGTGGATTGTTCAGTTCGAACCTGCAGAGGAAACTGAGACACACATTGTCGTGAGCTGACTTCTGTGGTCTAGAGCGAGAGAGAGAGAGAGAGACACCCTGATCAGCCACCGCTTCTTTTTCTCTGCCGCTTCTGTTTCTCAAGATCGTGCTCATCTCGTGGAACAAACCGCCGGGAGTTCAAATGGGCTGAAGCGAGCAACTTTGCTTCGGTTTACAACAGATCCATGTGTCAGGATGAACAGCAACAGTAAATCGCCAAACTCCACTGCAATAAAAGCAGAGATCAAGAGGCATGAATCTCTCCAGAGTGCAATCAACAGACTTTCCAAGCAGTTTGAGCGAGTCGCGGATCAACAGCTGCGCTCAGGCCTGAAAGTTTACCTCCACAGTATTCAAGGTAAGCTCAGACTTTCTTCAAGCGCTCTGTGATGGACTTTTGTTTGCTGCGTTTGGAGAAGAAAGCAGAATATCACCTGTTGGCTTCACTACTGAACTTCTGCTTGACAGGATATCAGAATTTGGTGCATTGTCTGACTTCCAGGACGCGTTAATGCATCTCTTGATTTGATAAACAGGAAGAATCGTTGATAGTAAACGCAGACTTCACAGTAAGTTTAGTGTTTTCGTCAGCATCAGTTCTGTGGGGTGTGGGGGAGAATGATCACATAGGTGATAGAAATCTTCCTCCGCGTTTCCTGTGTCAGTCGGTGTGACTCTTGTCGAGGACGACTTCCTCTGCCGATGTTCATTTTTCATTCTCATTTCACAAAATTCACCTCCCGGCGTCTTGTATGTGGTGGAATTTATTTATCAGTCAGCCTCTGGACCGGGGCAAACCAATGGCAACATCCCTCAGCAGCTATCGCCATGGCAGCAGGATGAAACCTGCTGTGTGGCCTACTTCCTGTCTGCCAATCTGCAACTGCCCTCAAAGCCACTTCCGTTCAGACAAACAGGGCCTTTTTCATTTGAAGCCGATCAGTTTGACATCATTTCCTCATATCGCTACTTCCCAACGTTTCTTGCTAATGTGACACAATTGTTTTACTGTCATACTCTGTTTCTTGTTCTTACCTGGAATCTTTTAGAGTAGAGACAGCGCGTGTGACGTACGCAGGTGGGAGATCCTTTAACCACAAATTCTACTTTTACCAGAAAAATATTCTTTAAGTACTGAAAGAAAAATGATTTGATCCCTTTCAGAGTGTCAAATTATGGAGCCTCTGATGTTCTGATGGGTTTTTTCTTGCATGTACACAATAAAATAATGTATTCACAAGTTATTAGAAGTAATTTACTCAACTAATCTTTCAGTTTAAACACGTTTTTACACTTTACACCTCTCCACTACTTTACAGAGCTTTACTTTTACTTAACTACATTTATCTGACAGCTTGAGTTCCTTTTCACATTAAGATTTGACTAAAAATATCAAATCCAATGGAGTGCAATGTTTGACCAGTGTGCTGCTTCCCAAAACCCAGAGCCTACGTTACCCACAATGCAATTTATCCACAGTCTGAGTGACATCAATGGAGGCGAATTATCAGATTACGTGCAGCTTCCTCTGGAGCCTCAGAAGGCTTTACACCACTTTTTCACATAATCTGTAGCACCTCCAAGGAACCCGTCAGCACACTTTAACGCGTAAGTTGACATTTGAGGTCGTCCTCTGTGATGTGACATCACAAGTCGACTCAGTTGCTTCATTTTCCGTCTGAAAAGGTCGAGAAGTACGGCGGTAATCTGTGACATCTCACAGCTGAGGAAC
>CAEMYA010000103.1:2477922-2502778 GCA_903131615.1 Diplodus sargus | reverse complement strand
ATTATCAGATTACGTGCAGCTTCCTCTGGAGCCTCAGACGGCTTTACACCACTTTTTCACATAATCTGTAGCACCTCCAAGGAACCCGTCAGCACACTTTAACGCGTAAGTTCACATTTGAGGTCGTCGTCTGTGATGTGACATCACAAGTCAACTCAGTTGCTTCATTTTCCGTCTGAAAAGGTCGAGAAGTACGGCGGTAATCTGTGACGCCTCACAGCTGAGGAACAGATTAGATGCAGCAGGTGAAAACAGTCGGCTGCTCCACTGAAACAAAGTGCGACAGATAACAGAAATATGTGACGTGTTGCATATAAATGTTGTTTTATTGTAATTTACTCAGCGGTGATGGCAGCTGGGTCGGACAATATACACACTTTTATTGCAATGATCCCCCAAATGTGACATCAGTGCACTGAAACGATAAACTTAATTGGGAATTCAATCATAATAAATCTCTCACGCATCTTACTCTGCGTTATAATCTCCTGAAAAAAAAAAGATGCACATCGGCAATGTTTCTATATTTGTGTAATCGTATAACCGTCAGAGTTACTCTTAAAATAATTATACTTTGAGGTCAGACTCGTTTGGACGAAGCTTCATGAATTAACCAGTTTTGATTTTAGTTTTGATTTAATGTGTTTATTCATTATCTCGTTAGTCTCATCGCACTGTTTACTTCACTCGTCTGTGAACTGAAGGTCGATCGGCTCCCTGACGGGTTCTGGTGAGCTTTGAGGTCTTTTTAGGATCTTGCGGACCTTGAAATGCTCAGAGAGGCATCTCGCCCCCCCTATGTGTAAAAAACATTCAGTTCTCTCTCTTTTTTTAAATATAATTAGGCTTCTGTAGTGAAGATCAAAGACAGCGAATCCTCGACGGGGCCTGGATCTGTGAGCGTAGAGTTCACTGGTGCTAAAAACAGAGCCACCTCTCTTTTGGACTTAATAAACGAGTGGGATGTGGTCGACGACTGGCGCTGTGTGCCGAGGAGAGGAAGGGAGGGAGAAGATGGAGAGGGAGAGGGTGAGGTGGAGCCAAATGAAGACATTTAAATGTGAATGTGAGTGGTGGTGGTGGTGCTCACTGCAGCATGGCAGCAGAGTGAGAGATTGAAGTGGGGGAAACAGAGAGGACGGCTCGCAGTGAAGGAGAAATGAAAAATCACCCAGCATGACCACTTGCCCTTGGCCGGTGTCCATCTGACAGCGCCCACCCATGGGTGTCAATGTGTGTGGGTGGGTGTGAGTGTGTGTGTGTGTGTGTTGAAGCTTTGTCTGTATGCATGTGAGTCTCTCCACACACAGATGAAGAAAAGAGAGGGAGTGTGTTTTGTCGTGAAAAGTGAAGACAACCAGATTTTCCTTCCGTTTTTTTATTCTTTTTAATGCGGGTGTCGATTTCACAATAATCAGATTCACCGTGCAGCACTTTGCAAACTGCAGCAACCTGACGTGCACTCTCACACACACACACACACACACACACAGGCGCGTCGTGTCCTCAAAAAAGGATCTTTACACATGTAGGACGTCACTGTTTGGATTCAGCTCTTTTCGCTCTGAGCCTTTAAATTTATGACTCTTCCTCTTCCACTCGTCGTGTGTCGGTGGGGGCTGCGGTCGCCGTTGCTCTCAGGTCGTGCGTTTTTTACCCTTGAGCCAAAGGCGGCTGTCAGAGGTCTTTTGTATTCAGTGAGGGTAGTTATTGCCCTCTCACTGACTGAGGGAGGGAGGGAGGGAGGGGAGCCGGGCTGAGCAGGTGGACGGTCAGATCGTGTGTTATGAGATGATGGTGGAGGCTCAGAGTGCTGCACTGTGGGGAAAGACATCCTCTGATTTCACATCAAGGGCATTTTTTTTAAATCAGAGAGCAATTAAGATGAAATCACACCCAGTAATAATGCACGAGACGGACGTTTTTACGGTTTTTGCTGCAGTTGTTTATTGTTATTGCACATGCATAATGGCAGCATTCCCTTTTTTTGCTTTTGCCTTATTAATCAAGCAATTACTGATTTAATCAGTTAGGTAATCAAGTAATTGTTTGAGGGATTTTTCAGGCAAAAATGTCAAACTTTTTCCTGGTTCCAGCTTCTTAAATGTGAAGGTTTTACTGCTTTTCTCTGTCATTTATAACAGTAAATGTAAAGTCTTTGTGTTTGGACGCTCTGTTGAAACTTTGATGAGCATTTTTTATTTTTTTGTGCCATTTTTGTCAAATCAATAAATCCTAAAAGATACATTAATATTAAAATAATCCTTAGTACTGTGATTTAATTATAGACAGGTTATTGTATCTTAATCCAGAACATCAAAGGCAAAGAAAGATATTTTCCTTCCTCATATATCATCGTATGAAAAGAATCGTTAGTTGGAGCTTCAAAACGATAAATAATTTTATGGTTTCAGCATCTTAAATATGAGAAATTGCACCTTTATCTTTGGGGTTTTTAACTGGTCTAATATGCGATGACACAACCTCTAGGAAATTGTGATGCAAAGTTTCCTCAACCAATAATTGATTAAACGAGAAAGTAATCAGCAGGTTAATCGAGCATTGAAACTGACTGTGTCTCGCAGCCCTGAAAACGATTAGCTGATTAATCAATTAGTTGAGAGACAGAAAATTAATCTGCAACTATCGATCAAATGTTGATGCTTGAAATGTGAGAATTTGCTTTTCTTTTTTTTACATTATAGTAAACTAATTATCTCTGATCATCACATTTGATGACACAACCTCGCAGAAGATGATCAATAAATCGTATGAGAACATCAAGAAAAAAAGCCATAAATCATCAATCTTTCATCGTAATAAACTGAACATCTTCTGGTATTTGACTGATGAACATTTGAGCCTCTAGGAAATCATGATTAATCGATTAATCAATCTCTTGAGCAACAGAGGATTAATTAATCAATTAATGATTACATTTTCAAGACACAAACATTTTATGGTTTCAGCTTCTTAGATGTGA
Source organism: Diplodus sargus (assembly GCA_903131615.1). Taxonomy (NCBI): domain Eukaryota; kingdom Metazoa; phylum Chordata; class Actinopteri; order Spariformes; family Sparidae; genus Diplodus; species Diplodus sargus. The sequence continues at coordinate 2,499,795 of CAEMYA010000103.1, read as the reverse complement.
GAATGTGTTCCTTTATCTTTTGGTGTTTGACTGTTAGTCAAACATTTGATGACATGATTATACAATGTTTACCAGAGCAAACAAATAATTGATTAATTGAGACAATAATTGGCAGATTAATCAAGCAAAATAATTGACAGTCGCAGCCTGAGAAAAGATGAGTCGATTGATAAAGTTGAGTAGTTGAGCGACAGAAAATGAACCTGCACAGATCGATTAATCGTCTGAAAACATTTTCCAGACCCCAAAAGAGCCCAAACTTTTTTCTATCATTCCAGCTTCTTAAAGTTGAGAATTTGTTCCGTTGCCTTTTGTCGTCAGTTGAACATTTGATGACACGGCCTGCAGGAAGTGGTGACGCAATATTTTCTAGTGTAAACCAATAAAGAGGAAGGAAATAATCAGCTGATTAATCCACAACGAAAACAGTCATTAGTGTCATTTCAAACTCTGTATTTTCACAAACATGTTTCAATCGTAGACGCTGCTCTTGTATCTTAATCAATACGTCTTTAAAGGCACGTAAACACTTTGCCTCCTGCTTCATCATACGGAGAATCGGCTGTCTGTGTTTGAACGACTTTTGTTTTATTCACACAGAAAATAACAGCGTAAGTGTTGAATTCTTTGGCGTCCTGCGGTCCGACTATCGATGTCCGATACGCTCTCATCCTCTCACGCCATTGTTGGGTTCATGCTGCTTACCCACTTCTGCTAATGAACACATGCCATAGTAGGCAATAGACTACAGATCAATACACTCACACAGGAAACCTCTTTCACTTACATGTGCAACCACACACACACACACACACAATAAGACACTCGAACAGAGAAACACCATTTTGATGCAGAGATCCTGGAAGCGATCGCAATACAGAATGTACCGAAGAGGGAGGAGGAGGAGGAGGAGGAGGAGGAAGGACATGGAGGAGATGATTGTGCCACCAGAGCCAGGAAGATTGTAACACCTTAGCAACAAACAAGCCAAGCCTCCTACTGAGGAGGAGCCACACACACACACACACACACACACACAGACAGCTGAAGACAGATGGATGATCCTGATGAAACTGTTCTGGCAGCTGTATAAATGAGCCGGCGACCTGCCCGAGTGTCTTTTCCCCGCCACAAACATGCATCCATCTTTTTTTTTTTTTCCCGCTCGCCTCTCCCTGCCGCTGATCTCTCTCCTCCTGCGATCTCCCCCTCATTTACCAGGTCCAGCTTGTGTGTGTGCACTGCTGCTTTACCACCAGCCGTTACCCGCTGCCTTCCTCCCCCCTCCTCCTCTCCTCTCCTCTCCTCTCCTCGCCTCTCCGGCACGCAGGGGAGAAAGATGGAGGGGAGGGGACGTGGATGGGGATGGGAGGGATGAGCAATAAAGAGCAGAGACCCTGCACACAGTCTGAGAGGAGCAGCAGGAGAAGCAGAAAGAGAGAGAGAGAGAGAGAATTAAAGGAGGGAAAGAGGAGAAGCAGGATCCTTCTGCATTGTATGGATCGCCTATTGGAACAAGGAGGGGCATGTAGAGGGAGGGACGCTGGAGATTCCTATCAGTGTGTTTGTGGGAGAGAGCGCAGCGCAGAGTGTGACAGAGCAGAGCTGTGCATGTGCTGAGGTGTGTGTGTATGCATGCATGCATGTGTGTGTGTGTGTTTGTGTGATTGGACTCGGTGAACCTGTGCGACGGCGTCTCCGCCGGGGAGCTGTTTGAGCAGAGCGCCTCGCCTCAGCGCCTCCTCTGTTGCCGGTGCCGTGTTGTCATGCTCAACGCCTGATGAGCTCAGAGGACACAGGCTGCCAGGGAGTCAGCGAGAGGGGCGTGATGGCCGGACGCGCCCTGACTCGGTCATGCATCTCCAGATATCCGCCCGGGCTTCTGCTGGCTTCTCCTCCTGATCCCCTTCAGCCCTCGTCAGTGTCCTTCCTTCCTGTGCGTCTCCGTGAGGCTGCCTGCCTTCCTGCCGCCGCGCTCTCTGAATGGATGCTGCTGTCAACACACATGTGTGGCTTGCACTGAGAGCCCAGCGATCTGGACGGGGACCGCTTTAGGGTGACACCGATGAATTTTTAAAGACTTTCACCTTTTTTCCAGGTTTACAGCTGCTGTTGATCACATTCTCGATGACGTATACGATGCGGGGCAGCTGTTATTCTGATTTGTGAAGAGGATGGAACATATAAGATGGGGGTGCTGCACGTAAAAAAAAATTAAGGTCAAGTAAATAATTACCATCAGGAATGAGGCATCAGACACCATAATGAAGATTCATTTGGCTCAGTGGCTGCATACAGATGCAGTGCATAGATTTTAATTGGGTGTTTTCTAGGAACAAAAGAGCTGATTGGACCGCACTGGCAGTGTGCTGAAGGTTGTCAGGAAGAGTGGATTTCTTTTTCTGTGTCCCAGAGAGAAAAAAAAAAAATGAAAATTGCAGCCAGAGAAGAAATCCGTGACTGAAATTAAAATCCGAAACAAAGAAACAGGGATTTTGGGGGATGGATGAAACCAGCAGCCCCTCTGCTCGCGTATCTTCCGAGGAGAAACTTAATCTCCCTCCGTGTAAGTTTATTGTCTCAGTCGTGCCGTCAGATTCTTTCACATCCCAACACGCTGGCAAACTGTCAGTTGTTCATGTCGCTCTGTCTGGTTTCATTCATCTACTGTGTGTCTACTGAAGCCTGACCACATGAGCGGAGGCGGCGCCCTGCAGCAACGCACCACCTACCTCATCTCCCTCACCCTGGTCAAGGTAGAGGCTGTGGAGGAGAATGGAGGGGAGGCCAAGAACAGCACCCAGGGGAAGGAGGTGGAGGCCAGGCCGGGAGGAAGGGCGGGAGAAGAGGCCGGGGCGAGAGAGGCTCCCGCTCAGACGGAGAACGGAGCTGGAGTCGATTTAGGACAACCGCAAAGGGCCGAGGATGCTGCTATTCTGAAGAAGGGCGAGTTAACCGATGAACTCAAAGATGGAGCGGGGAAAGATAAACCACCTTCCGCTGACGCCCCGACGACAGGGAGTGAAAAGCCCCCAAGCAACCTCTCAATCCCCGTCCCTGCCGAGAGAGCGACAGCTCCGAAGACAAAGTCTGCTGAGATCGATTTAACTCGAGTCGAGAAGACGCTTTCAACCCCAGAGGCGAAGCAATGCGCGTCACCATCGCTGACCCCAACAACCCCGGCAGAGGTGATCGAGCCCAGTCGAACCCCGACCAGGACCAGCCTCGCCATCCGCCCGGTGGGGCAGCGTCCCGTGAGTCTGCTCAAGTCCCACAGCAGCGCCACCACCCGCGGTCGAGACTCCAGAGACGGCAGAGAGCGAAGCCCGACCACGGCGCAGAGCCTGGACCGAAAGGACTGCCGCATGCCGACGCGCTCACCAGGCCCCTGCAGGGCGTCGTGGGCCGAGGCGAGCAGGCCCGAAGGATGGAGGGACCTGCGGGACGAAGCTCAAGCTGGAATACCTCTCGAGATGGGAGGTAGCATGGCCGCGGTGATGAGAGACATCCCCAGGAAGGAGAGGCTAAAGACCGGCTCGGCCTCCCTGCCCGCTCCGGCCACGCAGGCCTCCAAACCGGCTCGCAAAGGTAAAAGCCGCACGCTGGATAACAGCGACCTGAACAGCCTCTCTGAAGACCTGGGGCTCGCCAGGGAGGCCCAGCAGGGCCAGCAGGGCCAGCGAGGCTCCGCCAAAGACAGGAAGATGCTAAAGTTCATCAGCGGCATTTTCACAAAGAGCAGCTCGGGGGCAGCGGGGTCATCCTCCACAGCGCCGCCCGTCTACATCCAGAGAGACTCCAGCGAGGAGGAAGGTAGGAGGTCACAAACACACACACACACACAACATCACTGTCGGCTCTCGTCTACATCCGTGACAACGAGCCGTTATCTCAGACTCTCCCGTGTTCAGCTCACTGCCAAACAATTATCAGAGTGCAACGCTTTCATCTGTGCACAGGCATCCATGTAAAGTGAGCGTGGGTGGGGTTGGGTGGGGTTGATCTTTTCATAAAACCACACACAGAATACATTTACAGACCGTGACGCCGTCACGTGCCGACGGGGACATTTTCTCGCAGCCATGTGCGACGACAAATTGATGACAGATGAAGTTCTTTGATGTGAGAAACCGACAATAGAATCGTCTTGGACGGTCTTAATCTAATTCCCCTCAGAGCAGCGGGCAGATTTCACACCGCTGGAGGGGAAATCTCTGCACTCACACACACACACACACACACACACTTAAGCAGCGTTCCCAGCATGGGTTTAAATCTCATAATGAAGCCGAAGGGGGAGAGGGGAGCTGGCTGTCTGGCGTGAACACACATGTGCCGCTCCAGTTGGTTTTTGCCTCGGCTTTATTTGAAGGAAAACGAGGGAAAGACATGAGGCGATATTTGTTCACCCACGTCAAAACGGGAAGTGCGGCTCCACAGCCAATCGAGAACATTTCTAATCCCGTCTTTGATGGTCCACCCACTGCATGTTCTGCCTCTACATGACGCTTTTTCTTTTTTTTTTACCCCCTCCATCCTTTCACACTCTCGTCTTTGTCTCCGTCAAGTGTTTGATATAAATTCCTTCATGTTAATCGTGTGACATGTTTTTCAGGATCGTCAGTTGTGAGTTGCCATCGCTGCTTCTTTTTTTTTTTTTCCTCCACGCCTAACAGAGCATCTCTTTCACAAACATGTTTGCTCTAAGAGAAAGAACGAGTGTCAGCCAGCGGGAGAGAGCCAGTGTGTGTGTGTGTGTGTGTGTGTGTGTGTGTGTGTGTGTGTGTGTGTGTGTGTGTGTGTGTAGGAGTTGCCCTTTTTCCCGGGGAGCTGCCTGCAGCGGTGGCTCGTATGTGAAGCTCCCTCCTTTTTTTAGTTGTCCCCATGTGAAGCTCGTCATCGCCGGCTGCATCCGGACGCTCCGTAGATTCAGAACGCAGGCTCGAGTTTAATCGCCGTCTGTCTTTGAAGGACACATCACACATTCACACCCAGAAGAGGCTCTATATCTGTCAGCGTGCTCTGCCTCTGTTGTCTTTTCCTCTTTTCCATCCCTTTTTAGTCCTCGTGTATCTATTAATGTGTGTTTATTTTGTCTCTGAATCAGTTTATTGTGTCATGGGAGGGGCATCATCCAAACTGCTCCGTCTCTGCTGATCCTCTGAGCAAATTCTCACTAATCCTGGTAAAATATTTCAACACCTGCCTGACGGACTGGCATACAGTTAATGTGGAGACATTTGAGGTTTGCAGATGATGACTCATAAAGGACAAATTCACCCATTAATGAAAATCCAGTCATTTTTCCCGTGCTGATGGAGAGTCGGGTGAGGGTTTTTTTGTAGTCCGTAAAGGATTTCTGGAGCTTCACAGCAAGACAGCGCTGCAGTACTTAAAAAAAGGATCTTAATAACATCCTTTCAAATCAGTCTTTGCTTTGTTTTAACATTTTAACACAAGTCTGCAGCTACAGCGTCACTCGTTTGCTGTGAAGCTCCAGAAATCTTTTCGTTGACTACGAAACTTTAACCGACTCTCCATCGGCGTGGACGTGAGGAGACGATGACTGAATTGTAATTTCTGGGTGATGTTGACATTTGACGACGTGAATCCCTTCATGGCAAAAACAAATACCTGCCATGCAGTGAAATAGTGTATAAAGTGCATGTAGCGAGGGAGGCGGAGGTCTCGGTGGATGGATGAGTCATATACAGCAGACTGGAGGTGGTGTTCTACATGCTGACATTATTTTTAGACCTAGCTGACTTATTATTTTCCAACTGAATCACCTGAATAAATGTTGACAAAACATATGTGTCTGCAAACTACAGATATGTTGCCGTCTCTTTATGTTGCAACTTTACTTTTGTTTAGGTTCAATTCTCAATTTCATGTTGAGTTAACGCTGTGTCTGCGCTCTGGTCGGGTTTAGGAAGGAAACCATTTGGTCAGATTTAGAAAAACATCATGTTTTGGGTTAAAATACTTGGTTTGGTCGCCACAAACACGGCTGGAAATTGTCCTGAGAGCTCCTTAATAATATCCAGTGTCGTTTTCTAGAAATATCAATAAGGTACATAGCGTATGAAATATACAAATGTGCTTTTAGTTGCAGTTTGGTTTGATTTTGGCGCCAATCTTACTCGGTTATGTTCAATAAAAGATCCTGTATTGGGTTAAAATGGACACTTTAACAACATTAATGACACTTTTAACAGCCTGTCTGGCTTTTTTGGCAGGAAAACATCCTTCATGTGCTCAAAATTTTACTCCTCCTCCTTCAAAACCATCACTATTCCCATCAGCCTCTGTTGTCATTCCTGTTTAGCGTGCACGTGAAGACATTAGCATGCAGACACTGTAAACGAACGGTGAGCACGGGGGAATAATAAGCCCTCTAAACATCAGCACGTTTGACACAGTCACTGTGAGCGTGTTAGCTTGCTGATGTTAGCGTCCGGCTCAAAGCACCGCTGTGCCTCAGCGCCGCCTCAAAGAGCTGCTGTAGACTCATCGATATAAACTCAGTTACAAGTTTCCTTCGGTGCGCGCTGCTGAAACCAGTGCAGTCCGACACAGCAGAGCTGTGATACATCCTGAAGGCTTTAATGTCCGAATATCTCAGGACTGCAGTATGAGCCACTGTTGGTGTTCCTAATAAACTGGCCACTGAGCGCTTGTTGTTGTTGTTTTTCTGTCTCTGGATCAGTTTTTAGTTCCTCCTCAGGGTTTTCTCTCCGTCTCTATTCTGGTCCTTCTGAAACTGCAGCTGGGTGTTTGGGTGTGAGCGTCACATCACATTGGGGGCACGTCACCTCTTCTGCCCGGCGGGGACACGGACACAGCTGTGTGCAACCCAAAACCCCGTCGCTACACCACTGTACCGTGTGTGTGTGTGTGTGTGGTTCTCTCCAACACACACACACACACACACACACACACACACGCACAGCTGAAAGGATTAAATGATCAGTCTATGGAAGAAAAATGATGGATAACAACCCTGATTTCATAAAAGTTGGGACGCTGTGGTTCTTCGTAGTGATCCCAGATCTTTTTCAGGGTTGTATGTTTTACCTGTATTATACCTTCACGCAAAATGTCAGTTCAGTTTCTGCAACATTTCTACATCATTGTCAACTGAATATCTTTGGGGTTTTGGACAAGACGTCTGCAGATGTCGTGTTGACCTCGAGGAAATCCTCCCCTTCAGGTGGACTTCTGCAGGGATTGCAGGCAGCTTGCTCACAAAACTTACTGACTCTCCTTTCACATAAACGAGGACGTTAATATGGCATGATGCCGAGGTGACGGCCATGTTGGGAGACGATGCAGCTCTCTGAGTGGTTTTACACAAAGTTTTACACCTTGCATGGCCGTCTCTGCCATCATCGAGTGGACGTGTGTGTGAATCTGTGAATGCTGCAGGTGTTCACCGTTCACTCTTTGAACGGCAGCCGACCTGAAGCCATATTAACGCCACACAGCTGCCCGTTTGTCATTTCAAGGCACAAAGGGAGCAAAAGTGGATAACGAGCTCCACCTCGTCGGGATCTCCTGGTGCGACTCTAAAGGTTGTGCTCATCAGGACGACCTGGCGAGGCCGCACGTGTTCTTACGGCGAGCGGTCACGTAGCAGCGGCGTGATTTATGGCTCTCCCACAAAGCCGTTATGATGGCTGCCCTTTTTACTGCACATGATGAAATTGATGAATCTCTCTCTGTGTCTCTGCCTCGCTGACTGATTGTCTCTCTCCCTCTCTAGTAAATATTGCCAACAGCCAGGAGTGGACGCTGAGCAGATCCATCCCGGAGCTCAGACTGGTGAGACAAGAACTGCATTTCATTTTTTTCGGTCATCTTCTTCAAACCCAATCATTTTTCGATGGAGGAACTAAAAAGATTGCGTTGTAATTCGGTCTGAGAGTTATCTGATATGTTGTATACTGTAGTCGCTCACCCTGAATTGACCTCACGGTGTTGTGTTTCCTTCCTTCTTCTCTCAGGGCATTCTGGGAAGTCTGAAAAGTGGCAAGTCAGCGCTGGTGAACAAATACATCACAGGCAGTTATGTTGCAGTCGAGAAGCCGGATGGTGAGAAACAGAACGTGCATCTTTTTTATAGCGTATCTTTTCACCTAGTTGAGTTAACGCTGGTCAAATATAGCGTTTGGGTTTTTTTTAAATAACAAATCATTTAGACAAATATATCTGGCTTCTCGCTGCTGAGTCTGGTTTTTCAGACTGCAGAGGCGTCTGAGTGTATTTCCTGCCGCCTGCTGTGTGATGTGGCTTCATCCTCCGTCTGTCATGCTGCCACCGGCTGCTGAGTAACCTGTCTGTCATTGTCCTCGTCAGGTGGCAGGTATAAAAAGGAAGTGCTGGTGGACGGACAGAGTCATTTATTACTGATTCGGGAGGAAGCTGGACCGCCTGATGCACAGGTGCTTATTTGTGTGTGTGTGTGTGCGTGACAGTAGTTAGTATGCAAACCTGCACACTTCATCATCCATCATCCTCTTCCTCCTGCAGTTCAGCAGCTGGGTCGACGCGGTGATCCTGGTCTTCAGTCTGGAGAACGAGGCCAGCTTCCAGGAGCTCTACCAGCGCTTCAGGCAGCTGAGCGAATACCGCACGGACATCCCGGTCATCGTGGTCGGCACCCAAGGTCAGCTGGAGAGACGCAGCCATGTGGATTTACTCACATTGGGAATAAACCGCTCTGAGCTGACAGTCAGAGTGACGCCATGTCCAATCACTACCCTGTAAAACCTCCTATGACTGTCTTATGAAAGTGAACTAAAGTTAAACAACAAGTTCAAAGTCGTTTCATGAGGTGTGAGTGTGTAAAACCCACCAAGTTAAAGGGTAACGCCACCAATTTTACACATTAAAGTGTGTTTACAGAGTTCTAATATGTATAAAGGCTCCACAGGACGCTGCATGTAATCTGATCAATTACCTCCAGTGGTGCCACACAAGTTGCATTGTGGGTAATGGCGGCAACATGTGTCGAGAGGCTTTCTACTTTTCTATTCTCATTTTTGACGGTTTAAAAACAAATGATAGAAATTGACAGAGTAGAAAGAGAGATATCATCTTTTTATTCCGCTTCCATTTTCAAAACCCGGCACCTACATTACCCATGATGCAACTGAGCCACGGACTGACATAACTGGAGGCAGTTTATCAGATTGCGCGCAACTTCCTCTGGAGACCTGTTACCCTTTAAGTTCATTGACTGAGACAAGAAGTAGAATTTACTTCAGATATTAATTTCAATCAACAAAATTTCAGTCTCACACTGAATTTTGTTAACAGAAAAGTTCTCCAAAATCAAAACTAAAGTAAAATGTTCAAGTTCATATTTGATAATATCCAAAAAATGAGTCTCAAATGAATCTGATAGGACAGAGAAGTGGCTCCAGCTGTCTTTAGACAGAAAACCATCGCTGATTCACACTCAGCAGGTTTAACAAACTTAATCAAGCGGGATCAAAAGTGTAATAAATGTGGATCACATTCGACTCAGGAAATCACCTCAGACATTTTGTAAATTGAGTCCTGTTAATGAAACAAATGGAGCTGAAATGTTCGGGCGACTCATTGATCGGTTGATTATGAGAAGATTTTGATAGATGACTCATTATTCGGTCATTCGTCGAGCGCGTTCTGGTTCTCAGATATGAAGGTTTAGCTGCTTTCTTTGTCGCCTGACAGCAAACTGAATATTTTTGATATGTTTTATCAGCTGAGCATTAAAGTATGAAAGTAAAACTAGAAGTCAGTAGCGTGTGAACTCTTTGCGGTGCTGTTAACAGGTTTGTTTTCACTCATCTTTCAGATAAAATCAGTAGCACAAACCCTCGTGTGATCGAGGACCAGAGAGCCCGGCAGCTGTGCATCGACGTGCGTCACTCGCTGTTTTACGAGACCTGCGCCACCTACGGGTTCAACGTGGACCGCGTGTTTGCAGAGGGTGAGTTTCACCACAAATCCGTATTGTTTGACTCAACATGATGAATCACTATCATTCAGTCACTGATTCTTGCTGACAGTTAGTTGATTGAACCAGTCGTAATGGCTTCTGTGGATTTATTTTGCTTTCCAGCCGCTCAGAAGATCGTAATTCAGAAGAAGCAGGCGGCGCTTCAGGCCTGCAAGTCTCTTCCAAACTCTCCCAGCCACTCCGGAGGCTCCACACCTGGATCAGCATCGTTCCCCAGCCAGGTAAACACGTCCTCACAGGTGTAGTTCAGACACACAGACGCAGACAGGCTGCAAACAAAAATCCAGCGTCCCAAATATAAAACTCCAAGAAGCAAGCAAAGAAAAGTAGAAAACTGAGGACGAACCAGAAAACCACAAAGTACAAATGAGGAACAGACGAAACAACAAACGGTTCGGGAACAGCGCCGACTTAGAGACTAACGAGGGGATGAGGTGCAGGTGCAGAGACGCCGGGAACAGAACAGTGCTGACGAGGCTGATGTGAGACCGGTGCTGGGGGGAAAATCAGGGCGGCGAGGAGCTCAGGAACACTCGAGAGCAGGAAGTAGAAAGTGACGAGAGGATACAACTACGAAATAAAACAGGAAATGATGAAACCAAAAAACAAAACCAGGACGTGAGATCAGAAGTTATCTATCAACACATAACATCCGGTAACAAATCCACCAAACCAGAACAAAAATCAGCTCTGACTTTATACATTACATCACTATTACAACTCTGAGGAACTTGTTTTACAAAATAGGAATTAATTAATCAATTACATGTTGTAATAAGTATATAAAGATAATTAGAATACACGTTATTCTGAAATGCAGTGTTGTAGAATTAACCAGAAGTCAGACTTGAGCAAGAGTAAAGTAAATATTACCTCGATAAAGGTGAATGTTATGAAAGTAAAGTAAAAAATAAGTACAATTCTCAAGTAAAGTGCCTCAAAATACTGCGGGCCATTATCATTAGCCTATTTGGTATTTTCAATGGTATTTTGATGCTAATATATTGTAATTGCGGGAGTATTTTTATACCATAGCCACTTTTAGCTATCTGAATATTTTCTTTTCTTCCACCATCATGAATACACGTCTTATGTGCTTTAAAACGGGTTTTACTCAAAAGTAAATTAGTGGAACAAAGATAACACATCGAAACACACACTTTGCAGTTTATTCTCAAATATCTTCACTTTTTAGATAAATAACATTATTATCTGTGTATCATATTTATATTCTAATATCCTCAATATGTGCACTGTACATGTATGTTAGCTAGATGTTTTTTAATCTCAGCAGAATCTGTTAGACGATTTCTACAAATATCACATATTTTCTCATCCCTCGTCTCTTGTTACAAACTTCTTTTGTGCTTTTTATCGGCGCTGATTCACACGGAGGAATGTTTCCGACGCCCTGACAGAAGGACGAGAAACTAAAATGTTTTTGTTCTGTAAAATCGAGCGTAAATTGTCATTCCTCAGCAGCCGTCAGCTGTCAGTTTGAGAAACTGCGTTGAAGAGAGCTCAGTACTCAAACGTGCAGGTGTGAAACTTGTTTGGTAGTCGTTGTTATTGTTCCTCTCTGTGGTTAAACACAATCTCCCTCCAGTCTAGACTGATATTATGTAAGAACATGATAAAAATAGGACGCAGAGGAACGTGTTCTGCTGTTGCCATGCCGTGTTTTCTTCACAATTAAAGTTTTTTTTATTTTCCTGCCCACCTACACGGAGGATCACGATGCTCTCCCGCTGCCAAAACAGTCGTCTTTGTCTGTGTATCTCAGATTTGATGGATAAAAGACACGACACTGCCTCTGTATGAAGGTTTAACAGGGACAGGAACGATATGTTGTGCGAGCGCGACTGAAGGTTTCAGACTTGGAGGTGAGAACGTGCAGCTCTCTCTGGGCCGGTTAAAGCTTTCACCCGAGGAGGAGTTACATGCATTATAAACTTCGAACCATCTATCAAACTGAAATGTAATTTTCGACGCCATCTCCGAGACCGTTCATCACTTCCTCTAAATCCATCCCAGCGCCACGAGTATCACATTCCACCGCGTTCACGATGATCGACGACTGAAAAATTCATGCTGTCGATCATCACCCACTTTTTGTGGATCTGTTTTCACCAGTGTTTCATCTTTCAGCCCATTCTCACTCTCTCCATCTCCATTCCCATCCTCCCCCCCTCCCTCCCTTGCCTCCCGACCTCTCGACCCCGCTGTCCTCCCCCGCCTCGATCCTCCTCCCAGGCCAGTAATGGCCAGAGTAGCGGCTACGCCTACTCCCTCCCCTCCACCCCCGTGGTGGGTCACAGAGATCTACGGGTCGCGCAGGGAGAGGGGGTTGGCAGCATCAACTCTCGTTCGCTGAAGAACATCCCCAGACGACCCTCCCTCTTCAAGGTCAGTCGATGTCTCGCACCTTTTAGCCTCCTGTCGTCTCTCACTATCATTTCCATCCATTCAGCTCCGTCTCTGACTCCCCTCCTCATGCTCAAACCCTCCTGCTCTCATTAAACGCTCTCACACTGCTGTTGGATTTGTTTCAGAACCGGGACCCAGATAAGAAGTCTGGCGATGGGAAAGGAGACCAGAGCGGCGCGCGGGGAGTTCCCATCAAACAGGTTTGGATAACATTTCAAACGGTGTTCAGCACAGGCGCCAGGATTAAATGTCAGCAGTTAGAAGATTATGCAAACCGCTGATTCGTACGTGTCGTAGGCTGACATTAGTGCAATTTATCACCTCATGATGGTGAAGATGGTGGTGGAGTTGCATCAAGGTGAGAAGGTTGCCAAGCCACTTATCACAGTTTGAGGCGGCGTTCCAACACTTTTAAGCGTCAAACCACTGGATCTTTTTAAGGCGATCTCTCTGGAAATTTACAGCCCTGAGTGTTGCATCCTAAACGGGTATTTTAAGCCAAAACATGATCTCTAACACAACGTCCAACGCGTCAAATACAGCAGCCTGGTCAGTGACCTTCTACTTCTATGTTTGACACTTTAGTTACGCCCTCTTGTGTCACATCTTGAAGCTTGGTAGGACCGGAGTTCACATCCTGTTTGTGGCCGAGAGTCAAGAATGACTCATGTTGCACGTAAATTATGTAACACAAGTTACATGAGTGATGCACTTCCATCACTTACCTTGCATGACGTGAGCAGTGCTGTCACGATATCAGATCTTGCAGCGATATCTGTAGAAATATGAGAAAAAATGTCAGCATCTTTAACTTTATGTTTACGGTGTGTTTTGTCTGTTTTTTGGGCAATAAATCACCCTCAAAATACGAGTGTAGGGAGGTGAAGAGAGAGTCTTTAACTATAACTGTAAGACAATTACAGAAAGAAGAGTCACGCACAATTACTGAACGAAAAGGTAACAAGATGCATATGTATTATTGCTAACCCGAGCATTGTATTTTCAAGCTTCAGGCCGCTCGACAAGCTGCCAGATTTGACGTGTTGGATGTGAGAACATGTCAGGCTGAGAGAGTAGTTTTTGTGCCTAAACCAAAGCAAGTTGTGACATAAAAAGATGTAAAGTTTCAAGATATCTGTGGTTTGCAGAAGCGTACAATCTCCAGTTACTCTTGCGATTGAGTTGCAGTTAAAGAAATAGACATGTTCCATATTTACAGCACAAGGTGGGCACAAAAAAATGCACGTCTATTTATTTCATCTTACATAAGCAGCACAAAAGAATCCTTTGTTACAACCAGCCGATCTATTAATACTGCGCTCACAGCTCCTGCCGTTGGACTTTGAAGAGCTCGTCTCTGTTGTGTCGACTCTATATTTAGTCAGATTCGCTTTGTTTTCTACGAGTTTCAGTGACCTTGGTTGTTTTTTTCTTTTTTGTTCCGACAGAGCATCCTGTGGAAGAGAAGTGGGAGCTCTCTGAATAAGGAGTGGAAGAAGAAATACGTCACCCTGTCCAACAATGGCACGCTGTCTTACCACTCCAGCTCCAGTGTAAGAGAACACCAGCAGGCAGATCAATACGGCAGTAAAACACAGGGAACATTCAGCACCAGCCGGAGGAGAGAATATCTGCAGCTTTACAGATTCAGCTGCAGTTTTTCAGGGCCGCATTTGTCTTCGGCAGCACTGTAATTGCTTCGAAGCTTGTGCTTACTGTTGATTGAGCGATTCGACATTTGTGCAGTAATTTAGGTTTCTGCACCAGAGGAGGAAGAGGGAAAAAAAGACTTTAAAGGGACAGTTTACCCCAAAATCAAACAACCATACATACATACAACCATATCATGCCGTGGCAGCAAAGTTGTAGCTCATTACTGAAGAATTAAATGTATTATTTTGTAAGAGGACGTGTCGTTGTGTCTGTTTTCAGGACTACACACAGAATATCCACGGGAAGGAAATCGACCTGCTGCGCGTGACGGTTAAAGTTCCCGGGAAACGTCCTCCGAGAGCCGTGGCTCCTGCAGGCCCCTCACCTGTCCCCCCCGTACCTGCACCTGGAGTTAACGGGCTGAGCAAAGAGCCGGCGGCCGCTGATAACACCAGTACAGGTACTGCTTCTTCAGGTGCTGATACTGAGGGTGTGAGGGGAAGGGAGAGTTCGATTTGATGCTCCTTTTCCTGCAATGTTTGGTTTAAAATCGTGCAGAAAGCTCTGAACTTAAAAGTGATGCATCGTAACACGGAGAGGAGTAAAATGGAAAGACGACGGAGGCGAAGGCTGCAGCTAACACTCATCGTCATCATCGATTAATCTCATGATTATTCTCCTCAGTAATTAGACTCTTTGTTTGGTCGTTACAGCGACAGGAAGAAGTGAAAAATGCCTGTCAGGTGTTTGTAGGTTCAGGAGATCATCTCGTTTTGTACCATCAGTTGGCCAAACCTGAAAAAAATTCTTACAAAGTCCATCTTATGAAGAGTGCAACACAAAGCATGAGTGAAATATAGACTCGAGAAAGAAAATTACATGCAAGGCCCTCAAAAATTAATCCACAGCACGCTGGAGGATTTGTTGAAGGAGACCTACTACATATATTTTTGTACAAGATGATATTTCAGTTGTGCAATGAGCCTTTCACAGGACAGAATAAGCACCTGAAGTTTCCAAAGACCACGTGTATGTGACAACAATAAAGACCCAAGACTTAAATCATTACTTCATTACGGAAATTGCAAATTTCCATGGAGGTGGGAGGTAAAGTCGCTGAGGGGATGACAGCATCCCCTTAAGATCTGGCATAATAAAAACCTTTCTCCTACTTTCACTCTTGCACATCATATAAATGCGATTACCCTATAAATAAACCTGTTGCGTCCTCTCTCTCGCTGTCAGTCCCTCAGTTGTGTCCGGCGACCCTCTCCGTGGCTGACGACCGGTCTGGAGCTCTGTCGCCTCAGGGAGGAGACCGAGGACTCCAGCGCTGCCCCTCCTCACTGTCCACCAAAGCACAAAGTGTCGGTACGTAAGCATGGAATAGAAAGAAACCTTCCAGTCATCACCACCAGTTGGCTCGTCATACGTATATATGATTCATTATTTGTGCTCCGCCACAGACGCCCTCGAAGGAGCCGCCAGCCCTTTCTCTGGAAAAGACCCCGGCCAGGCTTCTCCCATGAGCGACAGGAAGAAGAACAGGAGGAAGAAGAGCATGAATCAGAAAGGAGATGCGGCTGTCGGGCAGGCTGAAGGTGATTTAACGACGGAGAGTCGAGTGTTTACCAGGAAGTGTTGGTAGTGGGATGAAAATAGAGTTTGTACGTCAGCTGTGTAAACACACAGATTCAACAGTGAGTGATGAAAAGCATTAACAATAAAAACAACAGAGGTTTAATAATAAATAACTGGAACATTAATAAAACATTCAAGAGTGCAGTTATTATAAACAACTTGCATCAATCCAGAAAAACCTCATGTTTATATTCACATTATTTGAATATTCCCACGCAGATTTTCCTTCTTCTCATGTCTCAGTCTTCTCCCTCCGTCTCCTCTGCGGGGATAAAGATTAAAGGTCTCTGAATGTTTCTTAACATCCTTTTTCTTAACACTTGCACTTTCTCTGTTTTCTCTTTTTTTCCTTCCTGTCTCCTGTGCTTATCTCTCGCTCTGCAGCCAAACGCAAAATGTGGAAATTAAAGAGCTTTGGTAGCTTGAGAAACATTAATAAGACAGGTAACAAGTTTGGAGGGTGATGGAGCAACATCTCCTCCTCGTGTCTGTGTTCCCTCCATAGTTTGCCCCGAGTTGTTCGTTTGACTTGTGTTTTCTGTGTAATAACCAAGATTTTTCTGTTCTCACCCTCCATCATGTCGTTTTTTTCTGTGGTTTTGAATTTCGTTTTCATCGCACTTCCCTTCAGTGACTGTGGAATTCATAACACAAACATTAATCTAGTTGTCTTTGCTGCACATGCAATTCTGACTCAAGTTTGTTCCGCTTCCCGTTTCTTTTTCCCTGCAGAGGAAGAGAACGCAGACTTTATCGTGGTGTCGTTCACCGGGCAGACGTGGCACTTCGAGGCCCAGAGTTTGGAGGACAGGGACGCGTGGGTGACCGCTATAGAGAGCCAGATCCTGGCCAGCCTGCAGTCCTGTGAGAGCGGCAGAAACAAGGTACAAACACATGACAAAATATACCATAACACGTAATTAATCTGCTGTAAAATGTCTACAAACAACTAGACGTTTGTTATGATATTTGTTAAGTTGTGTACTAAACCCAGAGAAAGCCACAAGTTTCCTGAAGGTAGAAGAAGCTTTTTATTTCATCGTCTGTCGCGATAACTTCCAGGATAAATTCTGAGAGTGAGGAAGGTCGTCAGCTCCAGTGAGTGATCGCTGCTGCAGTCGGGTTGATAAACAGGAGTGAAGATCCCCAAATTTACAGAAATAATCTCAGGTTTTCCTCCCGCCAGTAAACTGCTGCTGCTGCAGAACCTGATGGGACTCTGGGTGTTTACTCCCCAGAGCTGGGCTAAGCTAAGAAAGCTTGCGTCTAGCACTAACACATACGGCCTGAGCTAGCATGTTAGCAGTTAGCGCTCCAGCTACAGTTGTTTTCCTGCTGGTGATGGAGGATTTTACGTGCCATGAAGGTGTCGGGATGGATTTCACTGCGTCACTCTTTGATGTGACCATCACTACAAACTTTTTAACTTGTAAAATATTTTTTCCTTTATTTCATCTTTGAGTGCTGCCAGTCAAGTAATGCATAAGTAGCGTACCATTATCAAGACTTTAAATTTGGAAATCAATTGAGATGCTTTAAGATCTGTAGAGGAAGCTTTTTACACCCCAGTTGTTAAACTACTCATTCACAGAGAGGCCAAGGATCATTTCTTCTTGATATGTAACTGTGTGGACAAACAAATTATTTAAATTGTGTGTATGTCTGTGTGTGTGTGTGTGTTGTTCAGACTCGGAGGAGCAGCCAGAGTGAAGCTGTCGCCCTGCAGGCGATCCGTAACGCCAAGGGCAACAGTCTGTGTGTGGACTGTGAAGCACCAAGTGAGTCCTTAATGTCGGCGTCTTCCCCTCCAGCTGCTGTTTCCTCTGGAGGATTATTCTGCTTTCATGCGCCACCCACAGCCCGCGGCGTTGTCACACTTAACTGTTTGTTTTGACTCAGTAATCTGTGTTATGTACTTCCTGTTTGACCCGGTCTCCCTTCTTCTTGCCCTGCAGATCCCACATGGGCCAGTCTGAACCTGGGCGCGCTGATCTGCATCGAGTGCTCGGGGATCCATCGAAACCTGGGGACTCACCTGTCTCGCGTGCGCTCGCTGGACCTGGACGACCTGCCCGGAGAGCTCACGCAAGTCCTGGCTGCCATCGGAAACCACATGGCCAACAGCATCTGGGAGAGCTGCACCCAGGGCAGAACCAAACCCACGCCCAATGCAACCCGGTGGGTTCAGCTCATCACAAGTTATTTATAGGACCGGAGCTGTTTTACTGTCGGACAGCTGGTGTCAGTTCATCCCTGATGGTAGTAAATCTGCACTGTGTAGTTTAGGGGAAAACATTTCAATCAGAAGAGAAAAATATTTATTTGTTTGTATTATTAACTTTTAATTTTTTTAATTATTACCTTTCTGAGTTTAAATGTATTATCCCAAACTACCTGGTGCACCTTTAAAATCAACTCAGTCAGCTTTCCTTATCAACAAGTCGTATTTATGATGTGAATTTCAATTATTTGATACATTTACATAGATTAATAAATCATTAATTACATGTATTAAATGTTTATACACCTGTTTAAAATAATTGACACTTTTAATAAGGCTTTCATTAAATATGTGTGTTTATATAAATAAAACACTTTTATACATCATTAAATATACAGATATATATTAAATCAACGCTTCATATTTGATGCTCAGATAAAATATTTACAGGTAAATTATATTCGCAGTGATTCATTATTTATTCAATAGTTCTTTCACAGGATGAGTTGCAGTTACATCTGTTTACAAAGGCTGAAAAAAATATTTATTATATGTTTATATGCCAAACTGTTCACCAGAGTAAATGTTGGGAATATTTCTGGAAGCCACTGATAAGTTAGAATTTTACGGTTTCGTCAGGAGATGATCAGCTGCTGGTTTCTGTTGCAAAAACTCGTCTGGAAAATGTCCCGAGGTCTCCTTATAAATAATCCAGTAACGCTTACAAATGTTGAAACACTGTCTTGAACTGCAGTCACTGGCTTGGCAGCGCTGTTGTTGAACTTCACCATCTTCCTCTTGATATTAAAGTCAGGTCATAAACATGTAAAGTACTGCAGAAACCTCAACATCGCAGCCTCCGCATGATATGTACAAATGTGAGCGCATCAGTGGTTTGAGAGAGAAATCCTTCTAAGTTTGTTGCTCAGATTCTCAGACATAATAACTTCCTGTTTTTGAAGCCTTGTGTGTTGCTATAAATGACCGGATATCTCTTCTGTGTCCGTCTCAGTGAGGAGAGGGAGTCGTGGATTCGTGCTAAGTACGATCAGCGGGCGTTTGTGGCGGCTCTCCAGACGCCCCCGGAGGACGGAATGCCGGCGTGGCTGCTGACGGCGGTGACCGAGAGAGACCTGCCCAGACTGCTGCTCCTTCTGGCCCACAGCACCAAGGACCAGATCAACGCCCCACCGGCCGGGTCGACCTCGGCGCCTCGCACCGCCCTCCACGCCGCCTGTCAGCTGGGAGACGTCGTCATGACCCAGCTGCTCATCTGGGTGCGTGTTGATTTGCAGATCTCATACTTTTCACTCCACTGCATCCGTCTGACTGCTTCAGCTACTTTTCAGTCCCCCTAGTGAAAACAACATACTTCCAAATTTGGTGATTTCTATTTGAATTCGAATTGAACGATATGATTTGACTACGGGATATTAATTCTTCTGAAAAGCGGATGTGCAACAGTAAATACCCGAGAATAACAACACGGCTCTGTGTTGTCGTTCCCTCTTTTTTCAATGAATCATCAGTTTGATTAAATTGATCTGTGCAGGTCGTCAGATGTGGTGGAAATACAGACAAGGAAGAAAGGTTTAGTTCATGGTTCTGGTCTCAGCTTAGTTCCTGTGGTTCTGCAGTTCCTCAAACTTCTCAGTCTGAAAGAGCTTTATGTGCTCAGAGAGTCAAACCAGGACTCCAGCGCTTCTTGTAATATGGTTTTAACACCACAATAACGATTTAGCACCATCTAAGCTTAATATTATCTCTCTCTCTCCCACAATCACATTAAGACAATAAAGCCTCACAATGAGATTTTGACGCAGGGCGCCTCTAACAGGATTACAAGATTAGCTAGTGAGCTAGCAAGCTAACGTTGTGTTACCTGTTGTACATGAGTGCATCAAAAGATGCTCGTCTTTTTTGCTGCAAAACATATCCTGTAGTTTGATTTGATGCAGAAATGCAACAGCACATGTTGTTTTTAAAGGGACAGTTCAACACAAAAATCAAAAATGCTTGTTTTTCCTCTTACCTGTGGTGCTGTTTGTCCATCGAGATGTTTTTGGAGATATCGGCTGTGGAGGTGTTTGCCTTCTCTCCAATATAACGCAGCTAGATGGCACTAGATGACTTGTGGTGCTCAAAGTTCCAAGTTTGAACTCAGTATTGATCCCATAAGAGCTCATAAAAGTTTGTAGTTTTTTGTTATTTTGTCTAAAAATAGATAAAGACATTTATGTTGGTACTTTCAGATAACAACGGTGAAATGTGGGTGCTTTGTTTACCTTCCGCATGTTTGTGTTACTGACAGTAGTTACTGATCGTAACTTGGGTTCTATGAGTGCATGTTAAATCATTTAACTGCATGTCATCACGACCACAGTGAAGTACAAGATTTCTGAAATGCTAAAACATGTGATGGCAGTGGCAAAACTGCAAGATCCATGTTGTAGCAGAACTAAACCAAAAATCTGTTTTTTTTGGGTGAACTGTCCCTTTAATGGCTAACAGCAGCATTTCACTGACACATGTTTCTGATATTAATAGTCATCTAAACTAAAAACAAGCTAATTATCATCTCTCTCTCTCTTTCCCGGCAGTACGGAATCGATGTGAAGGCGAAAGACAACCAAGGCCAGACGGCGATGAGGATAGCCAGAAAAACAGGGAGCAAAGGCTGCATGGATATTTTGCTCCAGCACGGCTGTCCCAGCGAGACGTCGCCCCCCACTGCCACCCCCGTCCTCTCCCGCCGGTCCAGCACTGCCAGCCTGGGCCGGACCAGCTCCAGGAAGCGGGTGTCGTAGCCTGAACGGGAGCTGGCGACGACCGGAGGATGCTGATTGTTTAGAAGAAGAAAAAAAAAAATGTTTTAAAACATGGATGCAGGCAGAGACTCTATCATAGAACCAAGGATTTAAAAATAAATAGTTTCTGAAGACTGAACAACATATCAAACAACTTAAAAGCAATATTCATTCGATTTGTTTGACGACAGATATATTGCTGAGATACTGTGTTGTTGGTGACCTCATTTAAAAACAACTCAAGTAGAACTCTGTAGCTGTCTTCTGTAACTCTTAGAGCAGACGCTCCAACTGCTTCTGTTTCACTTCCTCCACAAGAAGTGCAATAAATCCAGCTATGATGACGAAAAGCAACAAGTTTTAAGAGGGAACTGTACGGTGAGAGAATCAGTACACGGAGAGAGGGTGCTGCTTTTATTCAGATTTGTTGTGACTGGACCAAAACGGCGATTATTCCCTTTGGCTTTACAAATAAATTTAAAAAAAGAACCTACAGTATGTCATGTTGTTAGTTATGTGTGCCTGTCGCAGCAGTATAACGGTCAGTTTTCGGGAGATTATTCTGCTTAGACTAGAAAAATGAATGGTTTTGGAGTATGAAATATGTCAGTGTTACTCTCACAGGTCAAAGATATGGCGTTTTAATATACTGTAAATGTAACTATACTACATACTTAATGTTAAACTGTAACGAAGACAACTGAAAAATCAAAGACTCAATTTTGTAAATGATTTCTACTGGTAGTTTTGAAAATATGTCAGGTTTGTTTTTTCATCGTCTCTGTTGATTTTTCTTATTCTCCTACATGTCATGAACCAGTAAACAGATGCTTTTACGTACGTAAACATGTGGCTATTTGTTTAAACCGTTTTTTTTTTGGGATGGCCAGGACGACTGCATAAAGACTATAACATTATTCACGTTCATGTTACTGTTGTGTAGGTCGAATCCCATGAGTTCGCGGTGAATTACGGAGAGTTTGCAGGTGTCGTTGCTGCCGCTGACACCTGGCGGGTCGTGTGAATCCCTCATGAGCTAAAAGAAATGGTTACCGGAATAAAATAAACTTTTTTTAATTAGCATTATGTTGGTCTTTTTCTGTGTTTTATTTTAT
>CAEMYA010000103.1:2445680-2468940 GCA_903131615.1 Diplodus sargus | reverse complement strand
AAAAAAAAAAAAGACATCAAACATTTCCTGCCTTCCTCTGTTTAAAACAGTGTGCGATCAGATACATGATGAAAACAAACAGGAAGTGGATTATTAGGTGTTTTAGCCGAGACCATCTGTTTACGCGACACAGTGAGTCTTTGACCACCAGAGTGAGATGACATGTAAAAAAGCTGCACCTCTGCTCTCCTGAAGCACCAACGCTGGACTCAGTTCTGTCAAATCTTTCTTCACTTTAAGCTTCTTCTTTATTTCTTCTTTCTTATGAGCCGACGTCAGACTGGCTGGTGCTGGCGTTACTTAGCTTGCGCTGCTTCCCCGGGTTTCCTCCGTCTCCGTTGACAGCGTTGGGCTGCGTCCCTGCACCCAGCTGGCCCTCAGTTCCCTCTCGGGGTAAGTACGTCACCACCGTGTTGATCAGGTTGCTGCGGAAGCTCTTGCTGAGGAAGTTGTAGAGGATTGGGTTGGCGACGCAGTGGAACAGCGACAGGCTCTGCACCACGCTGAAGGAGAAGTAGAGCACCTCCACCGTGTTGCAGCTGAAGATGTAGGGGTTGATGTCGTCGATGATCATCAGGAACATGACCATGTGGTACGGCAGCCAGCACATGACGAACACCAGCGAGTACACGTGCACCAGCCACACCTCCCGGCGGCCCTGCACGTCCGGCGCCGTCTGCACTGCGCGAGCGATCAGCACGTTACAGGTGATGATGACGGCGGCGGGGCCCAGGAACTGGAAGAGCAGGCACAGGAACTCCACGGTGACGAACCACTCGATGAAGTGGTGCTCGGGCATCATGTAACAGCCGGGCTCGTCCCACTCTAGAAGATCCACGTGGACGTTCTCCATCAGAGCCAGGAACAAGGAGAACGTCCACAGGCCTCCGCAGAGCACCCAGCGGCGCCGGCCCACCACAGGGAAGAAGGCGGGGAACGTGGGTCTGGTCAGGGACAGGTAGCGCTCCAGGGTCATGAAGGCCAGGAATAAGGAGCTGCTGTAGAAGTTGACCACGTAGATGAGGTTGGTGACCTTGCAGAGGAAGCGACCCCACAGCCAAACCTTGTCCATGGTCACCTCCATCATGAAGAAAGGCAGGATCACGATCACCATCAGGTCCGACAGGCTCACGTTGATGATGCAGAAGAGAACCCCGCTGGCCGAGTGGCGCCGACGCCAGTTGACCCAAACGACGAGCAGGTTCTCCAGAAGGCCCACCATGAAGACGAACAGGTAGAGCAGGAAGAGGGCGATGCGCCGGTTGTTGGCGTCCAGCTCGATGCTGCACTCATAGACGAACCACGGCGTGCCGTTCAGGTGGTCCAGTGAGATGTTGTGCTCGTGGGCGCTCATGGTCTGCAGTGAGAAGCAGAGAGGAAATTGTTTCATATCTGGACATAGTTCAGGTTTTACTTCGGGGTTAATCTGATTATGTTTTCAGGCGTTACATAACAGAAACACAGGAGGAGGAGGAGGAGGAAGGTGGCTGACGTGCCGGGTTGAAATGTTACTTTACTTTAAAAAGCCATTTAACAACAAGAGTATCAGCGTCTCACTGTCAGCACATGTTGGATTTGTTTACTTAATGATTTATTGCGTATTTTCTCACACAAAGGACGACTCTGCTGATTTAACAGGTGATGGGGCTGCGCAATATGGACTTCTATTAGCCGATCTGATCATTTTGTATTTTTGTATTCTAAAGCAACATTATGAAGCTTTTTTGATTTTACAATAACAGCTTCACAATCATTTGGATGGTTCAGTGTCTTGTTACAGGGTGACTGTTGTCAGTGGTCCTGTTTCCATGAAGCATTTTGAAGAATATCACATTAGAGATTTTATGTAAACTTCCTCAAAGTCGCACAAGAGTTGGAACCGTCACTTGAGGTGGTTGTCGTCCTCTGCAAATCAGAGTTAATACGCACAATGTTTGATGGATTTGAACAGATTTGCAGAATAAACTCTGACGTATCGAACGTTCAGCTCACATGACCGACCAGCCGTCTACGAAATTACGCTTTACACAGCCGAGTTTATAGCCGAGAGCTTCTGCATTACATCTGACAAACTGTTACACACATGGGATTTGGCACAAATGCCAATTCCTACATAATGTTGCTTTAAAATAACGTTTCTTAACCTGTAGTTTACGCGCACCTGACAGTACGAAAGACTAAGAAGTAGCGGGCAAAGATGGAGGATTTAATATTCAATTGCTCTGATTAGATTTGTTGTGTTAAAACTGAATCACTGGTGGAATAAACAACAACAACGACGTGTTTGGCTCTTCAGTCCAACGCTGCGCGGCTCTGATCTTCTTCTTCTTCTTCTCTGCGTTAACTGGCGTATCACAGACAAACTTTCAGGGCGTGAACAGCTTCCTGCTGTATCAGAGCTTTTAGGTTTGGCTTCATATTATCGGCTAGAATTCCACAGATATCGATAAATAGCCAATAACAAAAAAATTATAATAACGAGTTGATGATTTATCGCTCTGATATACATTTTGCATGTTTATGATTCAAAATCCTGCCTTATAACACTAAAGGACAGTTTCAAATGCATAATAAATGCAGCTGAATCAGAAATATTGTGGTTTTTAACCTCTACTGTTGTGGAATATCGGCTCACTTGACCGTTCAGGAGAGATGAAGAAGACTCAGAGACGTTGAGATAGTTTATAAAGCATGATTGTTGTCATGATAATCGTAACGAGTCTTCCCCAATGTCCAAATTATATCTACAGCTTCAGGTTTCAGTGCTTCCATACATGGTTATCTGTTTAACAACATAGTGAGGCGGGTGATGCAGAGTCTCTCCTCTCTGGCCAGAGGACGAAGAGGTAGAATAGCGACACTTAGTCTGTAAACACAGATAGATCGAAGGCCTCCTTATGATGTTTTAACAGTTAGCTCAGCGTTGGCCTGTCAGACATCTGTTCTGCAGACATATCTACAGTAGCTTTGAGTATCTGGGCTGCAGAGACTATGAGAAGATTGCTTGTGTTATTATCCAGACTTTAACATCTGTACAAGACACGTATGACCTCCTGTTGTTTGGATCATCACCCACAATGCAACTCCACCACTGACATTTTGGAGATGTAAGCCACTAATGAAGCCTCCAGCCTGCAGCAGAGACGAGCTGCAGGCTCTCTAAGCTCTTTTCCTCCCATCTCCACATCCTCAGATACCTTTAAAATAGTCAAAACGTTCAGTTTTCTGACTCAAGTGATGTCACCTGTCGCAGTTTCCTCGAGAGCAACAAAAACTGTTTCCACATATGCAGAAATCCTCCCTAAGATCTGCTCCATCAGTGGAGTTACCCTTTTATATTTACACATTTTAGTTGAAAGCAGAAGTCTTTAAAAAAAAGTATTCAAAGCTGTATTTTCCCGTACCGTGTTGTGATGATGATGAGTGTGCTGGAGATGAAGAGGGCAGCTCCCTCCTCAGGCCTCTGCGAGTTTTCTGAGTGAAGCCTGCAGACACCAGAAGAATCCTTCCAGCTCTGACGTTGAGGATTATCTGAGCGATCAAGCAGCCACGAGTTCCTACCCTCCCATTTCTCATGAACACACACACACACACACACACACACACACACACGTACAGACACAGATCTAACAGGACATCCTCAGTGCGTCCTGGGGAGTTGGAAAAAAAAAGCTGTATACAGACAAGAACATGTTTCTGAAAATACCTGATCAATACATCTGGGAAGAACAGAACCAGACTTAATAAAATAAGTAAATTCACCCCCAAAAAAGAGAATTCAGTCATTATCTCCTCAGCATCAGGTGAAGTTTCCTCGTCTACAAAACATTTCTGGAGCTTCACAGCAGAACAGAGCTGCAGCGTTCTCCTAAACGACCGAAGCAAAGAAACCAGATTAATATAAAATGTCTCTGTAAAGCTCGTCTGACTGTGGAAGCCCTGAGATCCCAGTTTGATTAGATGTTATTTGCACACTCAACACGGTCATACATGCTAACGTTTTTAGCTCAGCAGCTACATTAAAGACTAAAAGAAAGGGTGTGAATAACGTCAGATCTCATGTGCAGCCATGTTGGACTCTGAAGCCTCGCCTGACTCTCCGTCGGCTTGAGGCTGAGCAGAAAACAACTGAATTTATATTTTTGGGTGAATTGTTCCTTTAACAAAAAAAAACAAAACATTCAAACCTGAACAGAAAAACTTGACATGTGAGAACAACATGACGGCGTTGTTTTTTTGGATTTAACAGACGCGGTACATCTCACCACACACTCCTCTAAGCACTGCTGCGAATATTAAAGGAGCATTATGTAGATTTGGGGAAGAGATTTCAACCAGGAGAGAAAGATCTTCATTTTTGTTTAATGCCTAATCAAATTAAACAAACCTTTTGTTTTGATTACACTGAATAAACAAACTGACCTTAAAGGACAACATAACATCATATTGTATGACTTTGTTCATATGTGGCGGACCCTGCCACCTTTTTAGCCTCAAACAGTGTTCTGGACCTTATTTTCTTCTGAGAACAGTTTGTTTATTCAGTTATTAGGAAAACAAACATATCTCAGTTTGTATTATTGCCTCATTAATATTGTAAATGTTTAAATGCTGAGGGTGAAAAACTACGTAGTGCCCCTTTAAAGACAAAACTTAGCTCGATGCTACCTCGCAGCTCTTTGAGGCTGTTTTTAGACTTGAGTTAAATGCTAACACTGTGCTAGCATGCTCACAATAGCAATGTTAGCATGCCGATGCTAAACAGGTGTAATGATTAGCATATTTACCATCTTAAAGTGTTAGCATGCTAACATGTGTGGTTAGTTTTGCGTACTTATTTTAAGTAGACGTACTCTTTGCTGTCTTGCTGTGCGTTATTCTGTAGGTGGATGGAGAAGACGTAGCTCACTGTGTCTTTTAAAAGGTGGACGAGTTTCTCTGAAGCCAGACAGTTTGTTTTTTTTACGAGCATTCATAAAATCTTCAGGAGGTTGATATCACTTTTACACAGACCTTCAAGAATCTGTCCAAGAGGAATAAAAATTGTTTACGTCTCGTACGCGAGCAAAATAGTAGAAATAAATACTCCGGCCTTGTCGCCCGTCCATTTGGATTTCTGGGGTTATAAAAACCTGAATCATATCTGAAAAATTGAAGATGTGCAGACAAGCGCCTCTCTTCTGGGTGCAACCAGAACCAGAATATGATTAAAACAGTTACATTAAAATAAAGATGGAGTTCTGCATCAGATGTTTTGATCTACTTGATCAATTCTCTTTAGGTCGTGATAGCGAGCAAATCTCCTGCAGAACAAAATCCAACTAATACTGGAGCAAGTTACTGATTTAAACATGATCAGTTTGTGTCAAATGTCTATTTTACATTTCTTAAAGTATCTTAATAAGTATTTTGTGTTTTATTGGATATGTTTGATGTATTTGTGTTCGTCTCTTATTGTCGATTAAGACTTTTCTTAATCGGTTAATCATCAACGTCCCTCATCAGTGAATTGCATTCTGCAGACGTCTCATTTTACAATCGGTTTAAAGAGTTTCTCAGTGAATCCATCCTCCTGTGTGAATGTGTACTGCTGGTAGAAATGGTGCAGAAACAGTAAAATGGGCCCCACATAGTCGAGAACAATGCCAGGAAGCGCTGTGGGTGACAGGCAGGCGTGTGGAGGAGGTGGGAGGCCTGGGGCCCGTCAGCCTCACTGAGGAAGGAGGCTCTTTAACCTAGACGCACTCACACACATCCTACATTCTCAACGCGTTTCAGAGCTGTAAACAAGGAGCTGCAGACGGGCCTCGCTTTCAGCCCGCGGCGGTGATGACAGAGCACAAAAGGTTCCACAGAGTTTATCAAACATTTCGCAAGTACAAAAAGTGCAAAACCTGGCGTCTCCTGATTGGGGGGTTAAGCTGAGACGGGCTCGTTAGGGTCACGACTTGAGTTCAGCCTCGCACGCTGCGAGCGCAGCAACGTTTGTGTTGGCTGTGATTCACACTGATTAATGGGATCTGCTCCCTGGACTCCCCGGCGGTGTTCCTGCTGCCTCTCCGGAGGTGTCAGCAGTTTGCAGCTTAATGACCCCTTCAACGACGCCCTCCTTCTGTCTCGCTGCTCATCCTGCCTCGACTCCCATTGTCTGTCTGCGTCCATTCAGGTTTTTCTGGTGAAACATGGAGGAACCAGTCAGCAAAATTCTGCCTCCTCTGATGAAACAGGAAGGAACCAGTCAGCAAAAACACATCTCCTGGAAAGAGTGAGACGCTCAGCAGACCCTGACCCCCCTCAGCACGTTATCTGAGAGGGGATTAAAACAACTGTGATGACAAACAAGCTGCAGTCGACCTGAAACTGGCCTGCAGAAACCACTCAGCTGCAGGAAAACTACCTTTAAGTGGAGGTGAAAGACTATATAAGCAGCACAGTGAGGCTACGCGTTCAGCTATATGCTAACATAAAATCACAACCCTGTAAAACCCTTTTTATTTTTTAAGTTTTAAGTTCTTCATTTGTGCATTCGAAGCCTCAACGATCACTTATTTTTTAAAGTGGATTGGGTTGAAATTTGTCCTGAATAGCCGAGAAACATTTAGGAAACTCGGCACCATGTATTCATTTAGGCAGCTGTTGCTGAAATTAATAACAGGAAGTCAACGAAATATCCGTCCTTTAAAAAAGGTTTTCACGTCCTTGTAATCACTTTCACATCCAGCCTGTTAAATGCAGCTTTGGAGCAGAAAAATGTAACATACTTTGACTGCAGATTTTCTTTAATTTCCTCAAACTTTTTTACTATTTATTGCATTTATATGTTTTAAAACAATATATTAAAAATGTTTTGCTACTGGTTTAATCATTTCTGTCACCCAATCTGGCTCCATTCTTTCATTAGACGACGTTTCAGCTCGACACAGTGATCTTCCTGATTTAGTGTTTGATTCTCTGATCACACGCACGTTACATGTTGTGTTACGTGACGTATATAACAGGAGTGCCTGTATGTCAGCGTGTTGATCTTGAAGACTTGAGGGCCGAAACATCATCTAATCAAAGTAAACTGGATGTGTAGCCAGAATGTGTCACTCTGGTTTTATTATTTCCACACTGACACCTGCTAATTAGCACAAACACAGAACAGCTGATGGGATTGTCTGCTTCACTGTCTCCTGGTTTTTATTCTTTGTCTTTTCTTTTAGCAAACAGCAGCAACATCTCCTTCTTCGTTATTATATAATAATTTTGAGTGAATGTTCTACAAGAAACGACTTAACCGGGTTGGATATGGAGCCAGAACTGTGACAGTGAACACTTAAAACCTGAACTCACAAAAGGAAAAACATTGGCATTGGTACGGAAGCCCCGAGGGGACAAGTGAGACGTTTTTCTTTTCTAGTGCTACGTTTTCTGAGTTCTACAGATGTTTTTTTATGTGTCGAGATGAGTGAAAAAAGTTTTTTTTCACTCTTTCACACATGAAGAAAAACTGTCTCACTTGTCCCCTCAGGGCTTCCGTACTCTGAAGTGTTTGTATTTGGAAAAAAGTTGTTTGCACTGACAAAATACATTTACAAATAAAACAGACATTAAAAATTATTCAATTTATTTAGATTTCTGTGGATTTTGATGTTTTACAGTGAGAATGTTCAGAGTTTCCCTGATGTCTTTTATCAGTGACAGTGATTTGTTGTTGATGAGGGATGTTTGGTGTTTATATTCTCACAGCTCTGTACTCTGGTGTTACGCAACTAAAACCTCTTTTACTTTGTTTCACTATCGTCATCTTTCGCCTCCAGGATTCGGTTTCATCTCCCTCCGTCGCCTCCACAGCACGGAAAGGTTTGCACCTGTTCACATTCTGATATCGGAGGGGAAGTCATTTTCACTGCTTTGTACGATGTGATGCAATTAAAATATGTCCTCTTTAGTGGAGGATTTCATTCAGGCAACCTCTGAGGATCTTTTTGAACATGAACCAAAGATCAACTGTGGAGTTAAAGTACCTGACAAACAGCTGAAATAAACTGTAAATAAAGAGCAACATTTGAAACTTCTAATGTCCTCGTATACGGCAGGTTTAGAGGCATCATCTCCCGGAATGAACCGGATTCTAACACCACTTCTAATCGGACTGATTCAGCCTTTATATCTGGGTTTGTGTCTCCTAACAGGTCAGAAGTTTAAGCTCAGAATTGTCCAGACTTTATAGAATCGGTCCGGGTAGTTTATGAGGAATATACGTCAGACTTAATATGTCCCAACTGAATAACACCAGCAGGAGAACACATCTGTCAGTCTCGTTTGTCTCCAGGTGAAATATTTCCACACATGACGTCATGAAACCTCCCACACAGACATTTTCCCCCCCCAAGTAAATAACCAGTCACAACACTTTTCAGAAGTTCTTTGTAAAATATATTTTGGTCCAAAAGCTGATTTGCAAAAATACAACAACATGTGCAATCATCAGAGGATGAGGCATCATACAGAGTCTCCTGTATCTACGCTGCCTATCAGTGTTTTTAGGAAAGCCGTTTCATGTCACTGTGTTAAGGCGAACTGCACAAGCTACTCAAATGTAGTGTTACTGTCAATAAAGTTTTGTTTTTTTTAACACAGTACCTTGGTTATCACTAAATCTCAAACGTCATCACAATACACAGACAATAGTTGCTAGTTCTATTGCTATACTCGTTCTATCTTATCCTATCACGATGATTCACAGAGCGCACATTTGCCATTTAAATGCACAAAACACGACACCATGCTCAGAAAGGGAGTGTGTCCAGAATAGTGATGGATGGGCTCGTTTTCAGGAGTGTTTTCGATGTCGACTCAGACGTCGACACGTGACGTTCTTCATTAAAAAGAAAAAAAAAAGGCAGGACTGATCCTGGAAAGTTGGGACGAGTCGCTCCGAGGTCGGCCCGGTCCAGATTCTCTTCGCAGGCTGTTTGTAACTAAGAGATGCAGGGCTGCAAAAAAAAATCTTCACAGGCTTAAAAAATATACCGTGTGCTTCATATTTGAAAACGACACGTTCAACGAGTCAATTAACAAAAGCTGTTCTGTACATTTTATATTAAATTTTAGTCGAGACTTTGGTAGAAACCAGGATTTGATCCTTTTCTATTTAGAGCTGATTTAATTGTATGCAAATCCCGCCTGGATAAAAACTCTGATCCCACACGTTTGGCACTCTAAACATTCAAATGGCCTCCTTCAACAGATAAATAATATCACCCCTCTCTGTAGAGTCTAACCTACCACTATTTTAACACCCATCGCTATTTAAGTTTATTCATTATTCTAAGATTGAAGGAGTGGTTTGACATTCTGGGAAACAGAATTCTACTTCTTACTGAGAGTTAGATGAGAAGATCCAGCCAGAAGTTATTTAGATTAGCTCAGCATAAAGAGTTCAGGCAAAAGGGAGAAAGCTAGCTTCGTCTGTCCAAAGGTAACAACACCCACCTACGAGCGCCTCTACAGCTCACTAATTAACGTCTCATTTGTTTAATCCGCGCAAAACCCAAAAAGCAAAAACAACACGTTGTGCAGCAACTGTCTCCGCTATCAATGCTAACTGTCTGCTCGTCCGCCTACAACATATTTAAAAGACGCCCTGTGGAGGTTTTATCTGGCTTGTTATTGCTCCAGGTGTTGAGTTCATGCGCTCATCCAAAAAAGGTCTCTTTGCTCAAGTTTAAAAGTCGTTCTTCTGACTTCCAGCATTAGGAATCAAATCACGTCAGGTGAGGCAAACAGACCTGCCAGACAAATGTTTGCTGCTTGGCACAAAAGGAAAACTGGCACGATGCTAATTTTCAATGATTAATCTACAAGACAAGTCTCCCTGACGCAACATGATTCAGTCAGATTTGAAGGTTCTTGATTACATGGGAGCTTTTCAGAGACCTGCATACACAACAAAACCTGATCATGCAGGAACAAAACTACTCCAATCACTCTAGAAAGACTAATTCTTCCCAAAGTGAGCTGTTGAAGTTATCCAGAGGAAATTCCAATATTATTTCCTATCACAATATATATTTATCTCTGAAAACCAAATTATATCCTGCAGCCTCATCGTGTACCAAAATTTTCCTCGACATTAAAGTTGTTTTTTCCCCCCCGATTATTCAGACACCACTTGAACGCACCGTGAGTGAAATTACCTTTAAGAACCATCGATGATAAAAGCTAATTGTACTGACGCTTCCTTTGTCTCCTTAAGTAAAGAAAAAAATCTCTTGCAGCAGGAACATTTAACGAGATGCACCAATCACGTGGCGACAAATGGTTAATTGATCCGCGCAGTTTTCAGAAGTCCTAAAGTTTTCCACCGAGGTCAAGACAAAAGTGATTAGGAAGAATAACAGGACTTTGTTCGACTAATCAATTGCATGTTTACTAACGTGCACTTTTTTTCTTCTTCACTGCCTCTGTTGGCGCGTTGCTAATCATTTTAGCGTGTTAGCGCCTTCTGTTGAACAGTGGAATACTGCGACACCTCTGGCAGGATGCGACAAACAACACAGGGACGCATTCAATTTCTAAAAAAAGTATTTCCATAGTGTTACTGGCTTTAATCTTCTCATCTGACTTTTAAGAAAGAAATAAAATAAATTGCCCAAAACTTCAAAACACTTCCTTTAGGTTTAGTTCATGCCTGAGGACCCAGACTGAAGAAAAAAAAAAAGAAAAAGAAAAATAACATTTGATCTTGCACTGACGTGCTTCTAACACTTCCAACACTGATCAACAGCAGTTTGTTTCCATGTACCCTACATCTCCAAAGTTATTCAGTTAAGAGTGCTTAATATCTAGAAGAAATGCTTCTTAAATCTTAAAAATAAATATATGCATCAGAAGTAGTACATTATATTGCTACAACGTTAAGTAGTCTCGCCTCAGATCACCACATTTAAACAATGATCCGTGTGCGTACTATTTTTTGGTCAATGATAAAATAGACGTATAGCTCTCAGTTGGATCGACTTATGGCAGTGTTCATCGCTGAGTGTTACGCAAAAATGTTTGAGATGAAGTCGCGAAATCGTTTGGCGTACTGCTCGGGGTGGACTGTGGAGATTTCAGCGCCGGCCTGCAGCAAAAAGACAAGAGGAGGAAGGAGACAGAGAGCAGAAAGAGGTCATCAGCATCATCTCTTCACATCGTGCGCTTCATGACATGACAAGAGAGGAAACATCAAACGTCGCCCTTCGTGCAGGTACGACTCCGTGTTCTGAGCAGCCTGACAGCAGCCCTCCACCTCTTTCCTTCCTCCCGCTCGTGCTACTCACCCCGTGTTTGACAGTTTTTGCTGCATGAGCGGCTTTCTTCTTTGTGTCGTACTGAGTAAGTACGTCAATCAGGCCCATGAAATAGACCTCCCTCTGAGGGGCTCCTGGGATGAAAGGCAGAGAACAATCAGGGTGATGTTATTGGGCTTATATTGACAGTTCTGTACCGGCAGTGACGGGCCTCGTAAGAAACAATCATAAAGATGAAAGATCCCTGTTAGAAGTGAATATCAAAACCAATATCATAACTCTCCAGATGACCTGGATGCTGATAGTTGAGCTGAAATTATAAAAACATGGACATCCTGAAGGAAGAAGAAGTCGAGGTAGATTTAAAGGGCGACTCCACCACATTTGTCTTGCCGAGTACTGCTGTATAAATGTGATAAAAGTAATATAAAACCTTCTGCGGCTCCAGAGGAAGCTACATGTAAACTGATAAATCAGTTCCAGTGATGTCACTCAATGGCTGCAGTGCATCGTGGGTAATGTAGGCACCAGGTTTTGAAGAGCAATCTACTTGTCTAGCCCTCCTATAACTCTGATGGACAGTTTAAAAACAAATTATCAGAACTGATACAGCCGAACGAGAGATTCTGCACCTACATTACCCACAATGCAACTGCCAGAAAGTAAGGGGATTCATAGTCCTCGTCTTGGGACCATGAATGTCATTCTGCCTCGTTAAATTTACTCTCGATTAGTCTTATTTTAAAGGCCTGAACCGAGTTTTCACCTGGGCAGCTCCCGATCGCGTACACGTCCACGTATGGGTCGAACTCGCCGGGCCCCAGAGGTTTGCAGGCGGACATGTAACCAGCGATTCCCTCTGGAGAGGTGCCGTAAGAGCCCACCGTCGCGCCCGCTGCCAGGCCGTTCTCCGCCTCTGGTTCCTCCTCGTTGGAGACCTCCTCGCCCTCCTCCTCCTCCCGTTCAGCTCGACCCACGTCATGGATACCGAGCAGCAGGCTGTAGTCCATGATCTTCAGCCTCACCAGAAACTGGGAAATGGGAAAGAGACATTCGTTTTTACAACATGGTTGACTGACAACACAGATTTGCTGTAATAATAGATAGAATGTAAAATACTGCAGACGATTAATTGATTGCTACTGTAGATCCGCAAACCACATCAAAGACAATTAACTGTTTCTGGCATTTTGCTCTAAATATAAACTTAAATATAACTACAACTAAATGAGTTACAAATTAACTGATTAATCTAGTAATCATGTTGTGGTTGTTCTAGTAAAACAGGAATCCGTCCTCCTGTGGCCAAAATGGCATCGCAGCACCGGTTCCTCCCTGATGAGCTGATGCTGCCGCTGTGTGGCGGAGGTGTGCTACAGCAGCGAGGCGTCACGTACCTCCACGTCTCTGTTGACTTTCTCCATGAACTTCTCCTTCTGCTCCTCCGTTACGTACACCTTCTGCATGTTGTTCCTGAAGTCCATGTCCTTGAAGGTAGGAAGCTCCTTTCCCTTCAGGAATAAAAACACATACTCAGACACAAGCCTGAAGGCGGAGACAGCTGGTCACTTCATAATTTAAAATGTGGATACAAGACGTGTCTTTTACCCGTTCTTTGTCGCTCGCTTCACGCGCCACCAGAGAGCCCTGCAAGAACAAACTGCTGTAAATACTTTGACTGAAAACAGAGAATCTAATGCTTGATTGAATTATACGGTTTATTACATTACATACTAGATCATATTTACACATTAAAAACAGACAGACTAACATAACGACGTTAGAATCGTTTATAACGTGTCTGTGGAAGTCAGCTACAGTTGTTGGGACCAGTGTGATGAACCAACTCTTGTAAGCATTCGTTTTGTGCAAAGTAAGGGCGAAATCTAAAGATCTTAAGTTCAAAATCACAGTAAGCGCACATCCAGCATCATTAATGAACATCTTTTCAAATGTCCGGTGGTTGAATTTCGTCACCAAGGCAAGTTTTGAGTTCAACGAATCTTGTACATTTTATACTCTCATTCCTGTTATCAGCATTACTTTTCTTTTACTTTCTATCTGCACTTCTTTCTGTCCATGTGCTGCTGCAACATCTGAAATTTCCCCCTTTGGATACTTCCTATCTTAAAACAGAGTATTAAGCCACTAATGTGCTAAAAGCCATGAATGAGCAGGTTGTTAGCACCTCGGTTTATAGAAGAGTACTTTCTGCAGGACTTCCACATTGCAGCGATGAGAAAATAGGACGTGCAATTAAAAAGGTCAGACTGTTTGTCGTGTTTGTCGTGCAGTTCCTCCTCACCTTCAGGTCGTACTTCCTATGCACCACCAGTCTGTGGCTGAACATGTTCCTCATGACGATCAGGTACGTCTCCTCGTTGTCCACGCTGACCCGGTACATGCCCAGGAACTGTGGCAGCAGAGTGCTGCCGTGACACTTCACTATGTGCTGCAGAGAGGAAACAACAGTGGATTTGCATGTCAGTGCAGAAAGAGGAATACAGTCACGGGCATTCAAACAGTAGAATACAGTAAAAGAGTAGAAAGACGGTCAGATACTTTTAAATGTCGCTTTGATTGTAAGCCAGTTACTGAGTGTTATCCAGGTTAGGTTGTTAGCCGCGCTCAGTAGCAGCCAGTTAAAATAGACGCTCTCTTCAGACTGACCTCATTCAGCGTCCCCTGAAGTGAACGGGCAGGATTTTAAAAGACATCACTCTAAAATGTCTGAACACTGTTTTGTGCATCCATTTTTTTTTTCTCTCGCCAAGTGCGAGCTCATGGGGGAAATGTTGGTTCTCTGTAAATAAATAAATTAGAGAGTACGGTCGGGACTAGCTCCAATTGCAGAGCGTCAAGAGATAACTTTTGTTGTGACTTGGCGTTACAGAGAGCCGGGGTTCAAACCCAGCGACAGTGTTTCAGGATGAGCCAGGAGCTCAGTGAAAGTGCTGGAGAGCTGATCAGGATCCCGCTTTTGTCAATGAAGCTGCAACGTGTCATTCAGGGCACCTGAATATGTTGGACAGTGAAAAGTCTACATACAGTGAGAAGGACGACAAGCTTGTAGTTTGCACTTCGTAGTTTGTGTTACAAACACGGACGCCACTAGAGCCATCTTAGCTTTTATACTTAAAACATTTTTATCGATGCTGGAGAACAATGCCGTCTTAAGAAGTGGATGACCTGCCCTCTCTTCCCCTGCTGTCTACCAACAATCACACATGCACTTTGTTGGTTTGTGCAAACGTTTAAGTGCATGTTGCTGTTGTGATGTTCCGTGCACATTGATTTTGATCAGCTACATGATTTATTTGAAAGCTTCCTCCACATGTGGCTCACAGAAATTACTGATGTGGTCTGTGGAAGCTCTCACACAATGAAACAGAAACTGTTTGAAAAGCTGGTCTCAAGACAAAATCCCTGCAGCTGCCAACGAACACAAAACCTGATCCTCAACATTCTTAAAATTCATCCAAATAATGCCTAAAAGCCACAACGATGAAGCCCTCGACAGCACAACCGGCCCAACTGCTTAAGAAATAATCTCAATATTTTGTTCTTCTGCAGATACGGTTCAGCTGAAAAACAAAGACGTTCCAGTAATTCAATATTTCATTTGTGTTTTTTACAAAACAGCAACCTGCAAACTGTCAGGACGAAGTAAAAGAGGGAAACTTTGTCTCTGATAACAAAGAGTTCATTCAGGGCCGAGTGAATTAAAAAAAACACTCTGAAACAGAGCTGCCATTTTTCCTCATCACCCTCCCAGTTCTATGTAGGCTGCGTAACCACAGGCTACACATTCCAACAGGAGCTCAAAGCAGCCAAAAGTTTACTCGGTGGTATGTTTAGCCCGAAGTGAGACCCAATTTTCAAAAGTACCCACACGACTCAGCCACACGAGCACTGATACCAGGCCGGGCACTGAAATAAGGCCGAACAACAAACAAACACAACAGAGGTGAAAGTGTGTCACCTGACTCTTATCTTCCCTTCTAATGTTATCTACTATTTACATGAACACAGATGTGTTGATAGGAGCATTTGAATACATGTGACAGATGATGATAATGTAGCAGAACATTTGTTCTGTCCCCTTCGCTCAGAGCTGCTGTAACGTCGACTAACCTTTTGTTTTTAATATTCTCATTCAGTTTAGTTTTTCCTCACAGCGAGGTCAGCAGTCAGGTTCAGTCTGACCTTAAAGCCACGGTTAGGCTCTTGCTCAGGGACACTTCAGCAGGACAGATGTTTGTAGCCATCCTCGGGTTTAATATGTATATGCCATCGTTAAACTCACTGCACCATTTTGCTGCTCCAGGCAAGACGTTAAATCTATAAATAGTCATATTTGGGTCGACTTCCCTCACCTATGAGGCAGAAAGAAATACAAAAAAGAAAAAAATCCCCCGAGGAAGTTCTCGTTTTAGGAACTCTATGACAAACGCTCGGGGGGGTTTCTGGCTACAAAAGGTCCAAACAAAGGTTAAAGAGAAAATATAGTAAGTAGGACACACAGGCGCTGCTGTAGATGTGTGACTTTGTACACAGTTCAGAGAAGCAGACGGGAGGTGAGCGATCCCGTCGCTGTGTGTGATGTGAACGTGTCTGGAGGCTGACTGGAAAACCTGAAGTGAATTAATGAATGAGGTTCTGTTCAGCTTGAGCACAACTCTCATTTTTCATAGGTTTCTTACCCCCTCCTGATAAAGGCAGGAACATTATAATATTACCAAATTGCTTCAGTTAATTTGAGCATGATCACCCAGTTTTATCGGCCTGATATCTGCAGAAAACTGGCTAGTTAGCATTAGCTACCCAGCTGGTAGGAAAAGTGCCCAGACGCACCAGACCGACAACAAAGAACTATTCAGGTCGCCAATTAAAAGGCTGCACTTGAACACAATGACAAGATGACAGACAACTAGCTTCAACACTCTGCACCTGGGTGAGAAAAGCGAAACAGGAAGACTCCAAACTGAGGATATACAAACAATTTAAGAAGCAGTTTTTCACACCACTGTTGTTAATATAACCACTTCTAACTGAGAACGTGTCCGATAAAAAAAATTGCAAATAGCGCTGGTGAAAAGGCAAAAAAAAAGGAGAATCCGCACAAAATGGGTCAAATCATAGATACTACAGCGAGAGGCTCGAGGGGCTTCTCCTTTCTTTTGCACTTCTATTCTTGTGCAAGGATTGGCTCTCACCGACGGGCTCCACCACCGGTTCTACACGCTCGATTGGGCCGACAAAGACGGAACAACTAAGACCACGGACGCTCACCGACACCTGTTGGCCTGATCCCACTGACAGAGCACAGAAGAATCTGCAGACATTTCAGGCCACACCCGAGACTTCCTGTGACTAAATAATGCCTCATCAACAAACATAATGCCAGGAAGCGAATCATATCAGTCTGAATGTAGCCGGCTAACATCGACAACACACCTTATTACAGTGGTGTAGTAACTGATTTAACATGTAGACATTTTACTGATATATTACATCAAATTTTAATAAATCCAATTGACTCAACACTTTTCCTAAATTAGACTATATTCCTGTGACAGCATTTTAAATATTTCAGTCCACTACAGGAATTAATACAGATACAGGAAGTGATTTGTTGACAGTAAGTAACTACAGAATCTCTGCAGACCTTCCCTTCAATCACGGAGACCTTACCTGGTGATACTCAGACAGGATGTTGTGCATGTCCGCAACGTCCTCGCTGGAGATTTGCTTGATGACCAGGGCGCGGTCGTAGGAGTTGAGGAGGAGACAATCTCCCTGGTCGTCTGCACTCCTCATTGGTGAGCTGCGGGTCAACGAAACCTGGAGAACGAGAAACAAAACGCATGTTGGTAACTGTACAAACAGACAACCTTCCCCCACCCGCAGCATCTTTAAGTGATGTTACTGGTGACAACTGGACTGATGAGTTTCCCTTAGAGTAGAAAATACCAACAACACAGAACAAAACGTGAGTTCATTCGTTCTTGTATTCTAAAATGGCGTCAGCCTTCATTTTCCCGGGAGATTTCCTGCCCGGAAGCAGACAAGGGAACCAATCTTAACGCCGATGGTGTCATTACTCTACACTGTGCAATCAGCAACTACTTCTTAATGATGCACCAAAGCAAAGAAACATGTTGATCGACAGTTTAAGGAAAATTAGCTCTTCTAAATACAGCCCAACTGTTTTCAGCTACAACACAGTGACATCAGAAGGATGTCTACACTCAGAACAGTAGATTATTACATCACATACCTGATAGTCCAGATCCTCAATACCAAATCGTTCCCTCAGATTTCTGAAGACCTGAGGACAATATTCCTTAAACTTGAAATGTCCTGGAAGATTTTCTCTGCAACGAAAAGAGGAGGTAGGTCAGTGAGAGGGCGCTGGTTCATGTTTCACATACTCGTAGACAAATTCTTAAAGAATGAAAACATTTCACACTAAAGAGCGACAACATGTCAGGACTTTGTCATCTGTTTATGTTCTGAGCTAACTGCCACTGATTGTATCTCTGAGGAACAAGTTTCTTGAAAACATCACCAGGCAGCGTCTGGCACATTTTTTTACAAGTATAATTTAGTTAAATTTCAACCAGTCCTGCTTCACTATGTGGTTATTTTTGTGCCGTACTTGTTGAAGAGGTGGTTGTTGACTTTGATCTTGGTGTTGGCTTTGAAATCATCGGGCAGCAGCATGACAGGAACAGGCACCTGGTTCAGATCGTTTATCTGCAAATAGGAAAGGGAATTAATGCAAGCTTCAAAATACTTTAACAGCCCAGAAGGGAATGAAGACAACATTTAATTTCAGCGTTAACTAATAATGGTAGAGCCGAAGTGATAAGCAGATTAATCAAGTCATATCATCTACAACTTTCTTAATCATCTATGAATCGTTTACAAGCAAACATGTGTTATAAACATTAATATTCTGGTTACAATGTCTAATATTTTCTTTGTTTTCTATCATTTCAAGATGAATCTTTGGAGTTTAAACTGTAGGCGGGATAACTCTAGTAATAGATAGATAGATAACTTTATTAATCCCTGAGAGGAAATTAAGTTATCATAGCAGCAGGTACAAACAAATATTTGACTCTGGAAACTTGCGAGAGGCATTTATTTTTGTCTTTTGAAGTTTAATATACATGATCAACAATAATAATTTTATTTTTTTCTGTTTCTTTCTTTGAATGTTTCCTTAGAATCTGTAAACACTGTTCAAGATTAGTTTTCTGTTGATCAAAATGTGCACAGACTCCTTAAATTGATCATCTTTAAAATCTGTGCATTTAATGTATCTGTTTATTTTTGATCCACATTAAAACACCTCCTGGGGTCCAACTTTACAAAACAATTACAAATCCACGGCAAAATGGAACTTGGCAGAAAAAAAAAAGATTTATCAAACTGTAATAATGATTAATCCTTCTGTGTTGAGACAGCTGTTAGCAAAAACGGTGAGTCCATGTCATTTAAATGGCATCATAGCTGTTAGCAAAGATTGTGATGTTCATATTTAGATGTGTGTGCGTGTGTGTAGGCCAGCAGCCCTCCACCTGTCAATATGTGGTCTAAACTGCATTGCTTTCTGTGGATGACCCTTCTGGTAGTCCAGGAATCTCTCTGACCGGTCACAGATATCGTTGTAACACTAGCCTCGCTAGCTAACGCTCATGCTAGCTGAGCTTTGCTAACCTAATTTCCATGGCACCGACACACTGATACGTTGCGGTTCCTGTCGGCGTCAACATTAGCATGTAGTGCAACGTTAGCTTCCACTGACTCACCGAGTGATTGACGCCCCACATGAAGACGCTCAGGACGGGGTCGCTAGCTCGGAACACTTTCACCTTCTGCTGGACAAAGTGCTTCTTTTTCGTTTTGGTCTTGGGCGCCAGGATCACCATGGGACTGGAAACAGCCCCAGAGTTACCGAGGGTAGCCATGACCACAGACTGGCTGTTTCTCGCCCCTGTAGAGAGAGCTGGTGCAGGCGGTGACACTTCTTCCTGATGGCTAACCGTTACTGAGCTACTCGTTAGCTCGTGAACGTTTGTCGCCGCTCCTCCCCGGGTGTCTCGCGCTCCGACACGGCCACGGCAAACCAAAGGTCACCCGCTCGAGCTCCGGCTGTGCTGTAAACGTCACCGAAGCTATTTTACCAAAAGTAAAATTTAACGTTTTTAACCCGCGAGATGAATCATTACTTAACTTCATCCATGCGTGACTCCATGTTCCCAAATAATCGCTGACAGTCCACCACCGCCCCCTCGAGCCCACCCATGTTATTATCAACCACGTGGTGGGTTTGTGATTGACAGGTGGCATGGACCAATTAGAATCGACGCTGTTGCATCAGGTGACGCTCGGGATGGGCGGGTCCTTTGCATTTTTTTTACATGGTGCGTTCAAGTTAACGCTGGCGGTTGGAATTATGACTTCTATAACGCACTATTTAGTTTTATTGGCAGAGAGAAACAGATGTTGCCAAAATAAGTGTGAAATAATAACCTAAATAATAATAATAATAATAATCATAATAATAATAATGATTATAATGATAATAATGATAAATAGCTTGGTTCCTGGAAACAAATGGGTAAACAAAATGTGTTAAAAGTGGATAAATGTAGATTTTCAGTTAAAATTACACACAAAATATAAAAAATAATAATGACAAGATCAAAAATATGCACCTTGCTAATATAAGTGTGAAATAACAGCCTCAAAAAATACAAGAAAATAAGAAAGATGATTTTGTTCTTCTTTGTTCGGTTATCCCACTGACTGCTTTTGGTACAGAGAGGATTATTTATTTAAATATAGCTTTAACAAGTGTCTCCAAGTCTTTTTGGCTTGTGTTCATTAATAGAAATCAGGTTATTATTCTTATATATCACTAGATATATTATGCTTAGCTTCCAACAAAAGGATAGATGTTGGCTCACCTGTCAAATGTTTTCAAAACTTTAATTTAAATAATTGTTTGAGGCCAAAAGAGTTCAAATTTACAAAGAAAACATCAGAGAAAACTAACAACAAATTAGAATTGCATATTAGATCTTTATTTTTTTCCTTGCTTGCTCTTCCAGTAATCATTTCATGACCCCTCAGATGTGTCTGACTAACCCTCAGAGGGTCCTGACCCCTTGGTAGGTATCACAGGACTAAACTATCTTAATGCATAAGTTCAAACTAGCTCCACTTCAACCCTCTAAGATAGTAAAATGCTGCTTCCTCTGGCAGTGCACCAGTTAATGAGTCAATTAATCACCATAGCAACAGTTGTCCAGCCAGGCTGCAGGAATCTTCCCAGTTGGTCACTTTAACAGGAGTTTATCCAAGTTAACATCACCTGTGTTGTGCGTAGAAGACAGATAGTAAGTGGACTGTTCCCTTAGCTGTCATGTTGATAATAACGAGGTACTTTCCATTTATTTTATTGCTCTCGATTCCTTCTAAAATTAGATGCAGTTAGAGGTTTTTTTTACAACCTGGAAAACAAAAAGTAGTTCTTCTCAGTGGCTTAAAACCAGTGATTAAAGTAAATACAAATGATTTATTGCACATTAGTGAAGCCACAAATTACAGCTAATAAACCAATTATAAAGGGCGGTTCCTTATCATAGAGTGTGTGGGTCTGAGGCAGGCTTTGATTGACAATTGGCAACAGTAGTGAAGAAGAAGTTATTTGCTTTTCAACCTTTAATAACTTTAATTAATGGATCCAAATACTTTTTTTATTCCACCACTGATGGATTGACAGTGAAACATTGGTCTCAGGTAGCTGGGTGGTATCAACAGATGAACACAGTGAACTTACATCATATTAAACACATTATTTTCAGCAGTGTGTTTCAGTGTCCTACTTTAGTTAGAGGAACCAGATGTATGCAAATGTATATAGGAGGACAGCTTTCATTATGTATAGCCAAAGAGACTATTAGCCTCTAGAGGGCAGTAAGATCACAAACAAAGTCACATCATCATGCTTTGAGGTTCCTTACAGAAACAGAGCTGCCCAGTTTGAATGAAGCAGAATTAGTTTTAGATTCGTCATTAAAGGTGGCGCTGCAGCTGTTGCTCAATTTTATGTATCAGAGTTCGAGAAATCCCCTTTTAGTCCCCTTATATGTGCAAATCTCCCAAAACACTGAATCCCCACAGTCAACATTATGCAACAGACTGTGTTCTTTCATTCAACTCCCTCTGACTCATACAGACGCACATCTTTCAAACACCAAACCTCCAATTTGTCACACAGAGTTTGTTATGAATTTATAGTCTC
The DNA here is from genome assembly GCA_903131615.1 of Diplodus sargus. Lineage (NCBI taxonomy): Eukaryota > Metazoa > Chordata > Actinopteri > Spariformes > Sparidae > Diplodus > Diplodus sargus. Next base: position 2,447,337 of record CAEMYA010000103.1, on the reverse strand, counting down.
CAAGCCCAAGCTGAGATAACTATAATGACAGCGCTACGTCACCTAAGGGGAATTTATCCGAAGCACCTAATGATTAGCTAGCAAATCAGCTCATGGGTGAGTAAGCCATTGAGCCAGCGGGCCTAGAGTGTGTCTGGACCGGGACCCGCCTCAGAAGCCTCCCAGTGGTCTTGAATGGACACCGAACTGAAGCTAAGCGCAGCCTCCAAGGGCAGCAGAGGTCAGTCTGACGACAGGCGAGACAGTACAGAGGTGATTTACAGCAGCGTTTGAAAACGGCGTGTAAAGACAGAATATCTTTCACATCTTACTCTGTGAATTGGGGATTTAATTCAACCAAACTAGAGGCGATTCTGGAAAGACGAACCAAGACTGTTTGGGTGAGTTTTATTTGTTTATGTTGAGTTATAAAAAAGTGTGTTTTGTGATGAGTTAACGTGACAGTTAAGCCCGTCTAAAAGAGGGAAACTGGAATTCAGAAGGTATAGACTTGTTCTGGTTTGTAAGGAAAAATATTCTTCTTCTTATATTAAAAGCTAAGAGAGCTTGTCAGACTGTTGGTATTCGGAGGCTAGCTGATTAGCATGCTAACTTCAGAGTAGATATCGCTGCAACACAGTACATAGATGTTGCTTTCTCACACTCTTTTGAAAATGCTATCTAATTTTTGTAATGCCTCAAGATAGAATTCTGCTGATTAAACATTTCCCCTTTTAATAATCTGGACATTTTGTATACTTTACACAAATAATCAAATCTCTCCAATCCATCTGCATCTGCCAAGACTCTTGATTAAAATGTTTAATCTTTAAATGGGAATGTGCTGTCTCTTGCAATCATATATTGTGCACGTTGTATTATATCCTCCTTGTCAGACAATATCGCTGGCTTCATCTCAGGCTCAATGCACAGAAAAGAGTCTCCAAGAATAGCAAATGCAACCACCCTAGATAGAGAAGTAGGACGTGTGGTGGTGTGATTCTACAAAGGATCATGCTTCCTCCTGCGTTTTTCTTGCGAGGCCTTCATTTCATATCACGCATGGACAAATTGGATATTCTATGCGGTTACCTTGGAAACAGGCATGTATCGGGTCCCTGTGTCGCGAAGCAGGAGAAAATGATCCTTTATGTGCCTCGTAATGGCAGAAAAAGCAGCATGACTCTAATGTGCTCTAATGTGTAATTTCTGTTTCACTGCTGGTGACGGGTTACTGGGACTGCAGAGAGGGATTCTCACGGAATGGATACGAGAATAAAGCCTTCAAATCGAGGCTTTTTTTTGAGTCAGTGATACAGAGTAACCCGTTCTTATGCCGGTGGTGATTCAGAGAAACCCTCAAAGGCTTCAGCAGTGACTGTGCAGAAGTCTCTGTAGAAAGGGTTTAAACGCTCACACCTTCATTACCTTCATCCCTTCTTCTTATGAATATTTATGATTTATTCTAGATGAATCTCTTTTGTTTGAGCTCCACAGTCAGCGGCTTGTGAAAGAGCCAGAGGTGGAATTGGGTTTTCATTTTGGAGACAAAGCCTGCATTTTTTGATACCTAGACAAAAAAAATGCAGATGATTTCTAAAACAAACTGTTTTGTTGCTGATTGCAGATGATTGAGCAAACAAACTGCTCGGGCCTCCTCACGGTCTCTCCCTCCTGC
>CAEMYA010000103.1:2396011-2445375 GCA_903131615.1 Diplodus sargus | reverse complement strand
GATGTAATTTTTGTGATTTCAAATCACTGCTGCAGAAACTGTATCTCCTCTGGCAGCTGCGTCACTCTCATTAACTTATTGTCTTTCAGTTGTTCCACCACTTTGGTCTAGACTGAAATATCACGGCAATTATGAGCTGGATCTCTGAGTGCGGTTGTTAATCCCCTGACCTTTCCTCTCATCCCACCATGAGGTTGACATTTTTGGTTCTTGGTGAAATGTCTAACGGATGGATGGCGATGCAAATTTGGTACGCATGTCCACAGCAGGCGATCAGTTTGAATCACCTGCGAATCACCTTGTGGACTGACTCTTTTTGCAGTGGCGTGCACAGACTTTTTGAAGTGCAGGGGCGAAAATACAGCGCATTCTCGCCACTGAAGAGGGCACTTTAGTGCACGTTTTGGCTCCCAAGAGGGCAGTTTATCATGTTCTAACCAGCCAAGGGGGCAGTTTCGTGTGTTTTGCCAACCAAGAGGGCACTTTAGCACTTGTTTTTCAACAATTATGCCATGAGGGGGGGCAACCATAGTCAGTGTAGTCATGCAATTAAGGAAATCCTGGTAACATTTTGCATCTTGATATAAAATAATAGGTTCTTCTCACTTTTAAGTTTACAATTTTTGATTGTTCGTTGTGCCAAGAGGATGAGTCCTGATGACTTTGGTGACCCCCTGACATTTGTCGTCATGCGTCATTGTGAAGTTCACATTTGTGGTTTTCAACTTCACAGCTGTGTTTTGTGTTTTAACTGTTGCACACAGCTGTTAACATGCTATCACGCTACATTTACTCAACGGGTGGGCACCAAGATTAATATTGACTTTGGTGACTCCCTAACTTTTCCTCTGGTGCCATTGTGATGCCTAAATGTTTGCCAAATGTGGTGCAGACAATCATGTCCCTGTCAGATAAATTGTGATATGATCCTTTATTATTTCAGTGGCATCATCAGGTCAAACCAACATTTTGTCCAATAATTTGGTTTATGACCAAATATCTAAAAAACTATCAACATTCCCATCAGCCCCAGTTGTACTTTTTGGTTTATCACTAATTTGCAGATGTTAGCATGCTAACATGAGAAAAGATGGTGAACATGGTTAACGTTATACCTGATAAACACAGTTGTTAATCATTGTGAGCATGTTGTCATGCTAACGTTAGCATTTATGCGCAGTATAAAGTGTGTAGTAGAGCCTCATAGAGCAGATGACTGTAGACTGTCGTTTTCATAGCTTTCAAGCTTCTTGATTGTCTAGAGGGTGATATTTAGGATCAAATCCTTTGTGTTATACGTGTTTTCATGATTTTGTCATCACATTTTCGTTTAATTCAGATTTTTGCATCGGTGGAATATGTATTTAGATCCTTTACCAAGATAATATTGGCAATACAACAATATGAAATACCTATATTATGATAAAGTAAAAGTACACCAGTGTTATTGACGTATAAATGGCTCCTTTTGAAGTCTAGTATCACTTTTATTATTGATATCATTATTATTACTGATACCTTCACAATTAAGCAGCATTTTAATACTCTACTTTATAATCTGTGTACCATGTTTTATGAGATAACCACATGGTTTGTATGTAAATCAAAGATTCCTCTTGAAATGCAGTGCAGTAGAAATATAGTAGCACTGAATTAGTAGCACAGTACTTGAGTTAATGTACTAAGTTACCTTCCATCACTGGGATTATAACATATTTGGCCTTTGATGTTTGTGTTTGTCCCTTTATCATCGTCATGATGGCAACTCTCATCATCTTCTCCTGCATTTCACGAAAAGGACACACTCGACACCAGCCGTTATATTAATATATGTTTAATTCTTCTCCATTTTTATTATCATTATGTTTTATTTTCATATTTGCAAATCTTACAGGTCCTTTGTGCACGGACCTATCATCACGGCACACACATTGGCACAACAAGATTGTTCAGAAATAGATAAATTCTAATCACACATTTTAATAGCACACAATTTCATGACTTTTGCAAGGACTTGGGAAAGACATACTATAACAATAACAAATTTGATCTTTTTTTTTTTTTTTCCTCTGTTGAAATCAGAATTTGTAGTATGATGTGCCAACATTAAACATAATAGCAACATGGACATTCTCAATTCTCAAATAAACAAAGCATAAATAAAAAAAAAGGAACTTAAAAACATGAGATATAACCATAAGATGTGCAGCAGTTGAATAGAGCTCTGATGAATGTGATGAGTTTTGCCATAAAGGTGCCTTTAAAGCACAACACTTCCCCTAACATGAAATAAAATAATCTCTGTCTTTAAATAAGAAACTGCTGACAATATAAAAATACATGGCATTGTACTGTAGTTCATTAAATAAACCAACAATTCATATATAAAATATTATATTGACGTGTATAAAAATATGCCTTACAACTTTTTGAAAAGGGTAACAGCCGTAAGCTTTTTGTCTGCCACTTCAGAACACACAGTCGACCACAAAATTCCAACATATGTACAAACAATCAACTAATAAGCAGTCAGATCGCCATCAAATAAAATGAACAGAAGCATCCAGGATCATATTCGTATGACTACTTTTTTTTTCTGACTTGACATATATATAAGATACTGTAAGATTCAAGCAGTACTTGATGGACATACAGACTCAAAAATAAATTAATAGAAAAAGAAAATAATCTGTCAATTAGGTATGTTGATATCAGTGTATCTTTGGAGAGAGGGAGAGAGGAGGGTGAGGGAGACACGTTTTTCAAACATTTGTGTCACATCACCTGCGTAACAGTATTTCAGCCCACTGAGATCAGAACAAACACAGGCAGTGTCAGCTATCCTAAAGTAAAGAGGGAAAAAAAAATAAATCAAAATCTACCAGAAAGCCAGGACAAGAGCCAGGGAATATAGAGATCATTCGGAGTAATACCGCTTGGATCACTGAGGCAGTTCACGGAGCGTTGATGTGAGCATGCAGCATGTCACCGGACGACGCAGAGGACGTTGCTGCAACTGTTGAACATTCAGGCAGATGTTATTGTTGCTGCTGCTGGACTGTGAGAGAGTGTGTGTCTTGCTTCTAGAGAGGACATGAACGTTAACTGGTGTGTATTTTCCATAGGAAGTGGTTTATCCCTGCTACCTCCTGTCCAGGCAGTGTCTAGCACATGCTAAAGCCACCCCCTCTCCCTGTGTTCCTGCTCCTTCACCACCACCTCCTCTTCCTCCTCCTTCTCCTCTTCCTCCAGGCTCAGAGCAATAGGACAGACTCATCCCTCACTCCCCATCGCATGGTAAAGTACCATCTTCGCTGGCACGTGAGGGCACGGGCGTGCCGAGCTCGTCCACGCACCAGCAGTGGCCACGCTGCATGCCCTTGGAGGAGCGGCACTGTGTGAGATTGAAAAAGACAGAGAGGGAGATTTTGAAAGGGAAGGAAGGGCGGAGATTGAGTGGGAGAGTGGGAAAAAGGTGGTGAGAGAGGAGAAGAGAGAAAATGATATGTCATCATAGCGCAGTACTGATTCTCTGAGCTCACAGCTGAGAGGCTCAGAGAGAGAAGTGTCAGTTATTCTCAGCCCCTGTGGTCTCAGACAAATCTCTGGATGCACCGCACAAGAAAGCTGCAGTGGAGTGCAGCGCTCACACGCTCAGAAAATACACACAGTGACACCAAGTCAGTGCAGCAAAGACACATTTCCACGTCACATCACGAGAGCAAACAGTCGGTAAAGTTGCACGTTTCGTGACTGTAACACCTTACCTGCTTTTTCCTGTAGAAGCCACGGGTGTCACAGTTGGGTATATAGATGTCACGGTCAGACTGGAAGATCGTCAGCTCCAGACCCCTCAGGACACTATTGAGCAGCTTGCGGCAGGGTGCCTGAAATCAGCAACGCGGAGAGTGACTTCAAACATCACCAGAGGCAAATACAGAAAAACCTGTCTTCATCTGGAGAGTGGCCGTGGCACGCTGCTATCCCCCCTCAGGTGATTGTGTTGGCAGAAATCCTCTTTGATCACAACACGTGTGGATGTGAATCACAAAGGATTAGCTACAGTGATGCAGCATCAGAGCCAGAAGCAGAGAATATGTATATTTATACATATCAGATGTCACATATTGTATAACATTATATAACCATATTGTTACACAATGCTTTAGCTTTTCAGGTCACTGAATGGTTTGAAGTGACTGTGCGTTTTTTTTTGGTGTCACTTTGCAAAATTAAACTGTCATCTTGACCAATTATGTGACAATTGTTGTTGCCGCGTTGACAAACGTGTTGGTTCAAATGCTGCGGATTTCGCAAAAGTGAAAAATCTGTGGCGGCAGCGGCCGACTTGAAACTTTCCTGATTCACATCATGCTCAATTAGTTCTGCCGCATAGCAGCACACACATCATGCACCATAATGCATGGCTTCAGGGCAGAGTGTGTGTACATGCCACTGCAACACCCCAAACAGCAAAGAATCTACGGTAATAACTCTCTATAACACATTATAGCTCGACATACAACCCTCTTCATCACATATGAATACAATCTTGTTACACGAAATGCTTTAATCATCACAGATTTTTGATCATTTAAGGTGACGATCCATTAGCTTGACTCGTTAAGGACTGTGAAATAAAAGCATGAACTTACTCTTTCAATGTCACCACTGTGTGAGGGATGGGGACCTGAGAGGAAACGACAGACCGGCATGAGAATGTGATATTAAACCATTGTAGCCATTAACATCAAACCACATCCAACGTCACATTTTACAATATATTGCTGCACGTATGATATTTAGACCGTGGTATCGATCTTTGCAGCTTTTCGCACTGGACATTTCTAAGCGGTCGCTGAGATGAGATCTTTCTGTGGTGGTCATTCAATGCGAGACCTAATTTCCTTCAGTATATTTCCTTTTCAGGCAGTTAATCGCAGTATCTCAGTTTGAACAGTAGATGGAGATCACTGCAATAAAAAGCTGCTTGATCAGGATGTAGGTGACACTGTGACAGTTTCACATTCATTCTAAATTCTCTACAGAGAGGCTGACTTGTAGGACAGATCATTGTCATGCACCCTGACAGTGAGACGGATGAAATATATCAATGCAGGGATTCACATCTTTACTTGAACACTGTTGCAACACCTCAAGAGCGAATAAAAGCTCCTTGTTTCGGGTAATTTGCCATTATTTCTGATTAACGGATCACGATCCTTTACATTAGGACTGAAATGACAAATGACATTTTTATCAGTGGGACTCCAGAGGCACTGCTGAGCAGTATTAGATGCTGGAGGTTTGCAAATTCATCTGTGGTGCACAAAATGCATCCAGGCTTAAATGTCACCCACTAATTGGCCTTTCTTTTTGTTGGTGAGTGACACAGCATCACATGCAAGACAGAGCAACACAGGAGACACACTGTAAATACAGTTATGTGCGGTGCACACGACTAGCCTGCCTGCAGTGTCCATGCATGTGTCCGTGTGCATCTGTAGGCGCATGCATGTATGTGTGCATACATGATTTGTGCACGTGTGCGTGTATACAGTATCTTACCTGTGGGGTGGGGCCTCTCAGTGGGACTAGTCCTGCTGTGCTTGGCGCAAATGCCCCTTCCCTGCAACAGAGCCTGGAGGGGGCTGTGCTCCCGTGGCGGGGGAACACAGCGGAGCCCCTTGGCACAGCTCAGGGTGTACACACCACAGGGCTCTCCCTGGGCCAACACTGACGTGCTACCGGCAGCATTATGGTCCCTGGGGGGCCGACCTGCCCCCAGTGGATCCCTGCAGGAGGGACAGACCTTGAAGGGGCCCAAGCGGTTTGCCCCGGTCCACGATCCGCAGTGAGCAATCAGCAACAAAACAACGGTTGTTAAGTTAGAAAGGATAGGCATTTTCTGTCCAGGTCTCAGGTTCTCCACTCTGTCACTCTCTGTCAGTTAAATGTGGCTGATGCTATTTCTGGATGTATATTTCTCCCTCTCTCTCTCCCTTTCTCTCCCCTTTCCTCAGTCTTCTGCCCGTTTTCTATACAGTAGCTTTCCTTGGTGCTTTGCCGGTTGAGTCCCCTGCAGTGCCAGAGGAGACAAATGGAGATCGAGAGAGACACAGCAAAGCACTAGCTTTTAAAGATCTGAAAGGCGGTGATATAGAGAGTGAGTGAGTGAGTGAGAGAGAGAGAGAGAGACAGAGAGAGAGAGAGAGAGAGAGAGAAAGGGAGAGAGAGAGCACAGTTATGACACCTTCAGGGGCTGGGACTCAGAGAGAGAGAGAGGGAGAGAGAGAGAGGGAGAGGGAGAGGGAGAGAGGGAGGTGGCATGGAGGGAGAGAGCAAGTGGGGGGTGGATTATGTTCCTTTCAGAAATTATCAAAATCTCCCCACCCTTTCCTGTTATATACCAACACATACATCCAGCCCTTCTTCCTACACTTATGCTCCACATTGCAAATGCTCAGAGAGAAGTGGTCACGTTGAGCTTCTTGCACTTTCTTTCCTATGTCAGGGACCTCTCTGGAAAAGATTTTTTTTTTTTACCATGGTAACAAACACAAACGTATATGTGTGTGCCTCCATCAGCCTCGCCACTGCAATGCCATTTCCTCCGAGAAAATGCAAAGCTGTGTCATTTCTGCTGCCTCGACTCTGTGTGAGGTTATGACAGAGAATGTTTCCTGTACAAACATGCAATGCTCCAGTTCTGAAACTCTGATACTCTGTCTTTTTTTTCTTTTTTTTGTCAATTACAGAAACACATATCGAAGTTTACTGGTCTTACTTTATGTTGCACACATGACCTTAAACTGTGCCTCCGGATAATCAAATCACTGCTGAGTCAGATATGTAATGCGTTTCCCTCTACAAGAAGGCTAATCCTGTCTTTAATTAGACTTCTAGATTACATTTCAGCAGCTATCAGATATTAACTGACTTCATGGACTGCATTAGACGATAAAGTGTGAAGGGACTGAAGGCGACTGCTCACCAGTTGTTTGAATTGGAAGAGTAATCATCTGGATAATTAGGAGGAGGGGGGGAGGACTCACTTTTCCAGGAATGCACATTGCTAATAATGCAATCCATCGCTCCACTCAGCCAGTTAGGATTTTCCATCTTGAAGAGATCGCTACTGAGTCCTTCATCCTCCGGCTCAACACTTGATCCTGCCATTCTTTACATGATAAAACTGTTCTGTAAGGTATTCCGACAATAAACCACAGGTTATTTGGTGTATATGAATTATGCTGTTAAAATATATGAGGCATAAGATACAGATGCAAAAAGAAACTTTAAAATTACTGTAGCTAATACTACAGCAGCCCGTGAAGCCTCCAGACTCCAATTCAGAAGAGCTTATAAAGGCAATAAGTGTCATAAATGATAACAGCAGTAACATTTAAGGTATCAACATTTCTTTTATGTTGGGTTTTAGTTACACCTCTGTAAGCACACACGTGTATATACAGTATATTTAATGAGAAATTGAAAGCAAAACCAAGGATCTGCACGTGAAGATCATTGGTGGCCGGAGGTAGAGTGTTGAGGAATTCCTCTCTTATCTAGAGTCCCACTGTCTCCTGCGTTATCTGACATTGCCTCGCTGCCACGGGTGCTCTGTGGACAGATACAACGTGCACATGATACCAAAAAAAAGAGAGAATTTCAGAGAGCAGAAACAGGATACCGATCTAACAACGCTGTAACTCGCGAGCCTTTAAAATAAGCTTGTGTGCAGGACATTCACACACAGACATGACGCACCCACTGGCCTGTACTTGCTGGAATTCAGGGCTACCTGAGGCCAAAACCTGCCTCGCCATCAGCAGCCTGTTGCTCTGATTAATCCTGGCACGGAGGGCAGAAATCACCTGCCGTCTTGTGTTCCCATCAGCACACGAGCTACAGAAAAAGTCTGTTTCCACACATCAGGAGAATGTTCCAAGACGCACGCCAGACCGACGGGGGCTCTCTTTTCCACCCTGCCCTGGGTTATTCATTTTTCCTCCTCTAGCCACTCTTTCTCCTCTGTCTCTCTCAGCTCAGGTCTATTTCAGCTGGCTCTGAAAGTCTCCCTGCTGCCACTTGTGCTTTCAACACAGCAACCAGATCCATATAAACCTTGTGGTGGGACCTTGCTCTGGCTTGTTGAGTAGTATCCCCATGAGCAACCAACCTACCTCCATGATTTTTATAGTAATATTTCAGTTTAGGCTCATGGAACACACTGTCAACAGAAATGGGGGGAATGTTACACTCACCTGATCCAGGACCAGATGACCAGTTGGTCCAAAAAGTGGTAAATGTGTGTTTACTTCTAAATTATTCATCACTGTGAGACTAAGCTGATATTTTCATCATTTTACATGTTGGTAAAATTTCGCATATTGCACCCAGAGTCAAAATAGGACCCACATTCACAGGCAGACAATTCGAGAGATGTGATTGGCCGAGCGCTTGTCACCATTTCTCAAAACGCGATGCGATTGGCTGTTTCGGGAGCGGGGCCGTGACGTCACTGGGAAGCGCCGAACTCTAGTTTCCAAAGTTTTATGTGGAAGCTATGGATAGCTGATGGACAAAAGTGAGTTTCTGTCTCATTAGCCGCCTAGATAACAGGTAAGCGATTGACTAATTGATAATGACAGCTGTGATGAATCACTGTCCCGCTCTCTGCCTGTCAGAAACGGTCTCCCGTCATCATTTTGCTGAGCACTGAACCTCAGCTTCCAGCAAAGAAGCTAACACGTTAGCCGCTAGCTAACGATCCTAAACCAGCTTTGCGACCAAACTGAACCCTCATCACCAACTGACGAATACATAAATACCGTTTGGAGACATTATTTGATCAACACAAAGCTTACATCCCGTTTTCAGTCCACAGCCGTTCACTGTTAGCTGTCTGAACAGTCATGCTAGCTTCACTGACAGTAGCTCTAACGTTAGCTCGATTGCTAGCTTACAAACCATGACAGCGTTAGATGTAAACATTGGCACGCCCACTTTCCCTCGTCTCGTTTTTTTCACATTGTCTGTTTAAATGACTAATTCATTCCCGGCAGCCATTGGCAAAATGCCTTTTGTAAGGTTTTAAAGAAAATAACACTCGGTGTGTAAGTTTGACGTGTTTGCTGTGTCCTCACGACATCATCCAACGTCACTGACCGACATCACGAACCAAACAGACGAATACAATCATTCCAACTGATGCGTAGGAAACGTATTTATTAGGGTGACTTGATCTGTTTGTGTATATTTGCGGGAGAGTGTGTGTGTCACCTCTTTCTTCTTGTAAATACACGTTTCTTGGCCCATGAGAGAGATTTAAATCACCCCGTGACCACTTAGGAAGCATAACATAACGTCACATACAACTATGTCACATGTGGGCTGTATAAACACGCAGCTGATAAGTTCCTTATCAAACCATATATGAAGGAGGAGAGTAATGGTGGTGTAAAAATAACAGTAAACCTCCAAAGAGAGGTAGTCACGTTACAATAAGACACGTGTGAAGACACTGTCCTTTGTTCCATGTGTTTCTTGATATTAACAGCCGGCAGACGCACATGTATTGTAATATCTTATTCTTTTATACGTGAATTGAATAGATATATGAATGACAGATGAACTTAAATATGCCTGTCAAATAATGTGTCTAGATATCAAGACAAAAAGCCATCTGTACTATAACCTATAACGAGGTTTTGGACTCTTGAAAGCAAAAAGAACAGTAGTTACAGAATAATTGCTAGTTGAAGCCCTAAACGTATCAGTGATTTGCTTCAACTATAGACCAAATATAATCATGTTAGAAGTTCCAGCAGCCATAGAGAGATATATGGCATCACATATGTGAATGGCTCCTCAATCTATTCTTGTTTCAAACCTCCAAGTTCAGGAGCTGACTTGTGATACCTCGAGTGTCTTACGAGATGATTTTCAAGATTTGTTGTGTTATAGCGACAGTGGCTTTCCTGTTGATGAGGTTTTCTCTGTCCTTGGTTTCTAGTAAATCAAAAATATACTGACATATTTGCCAATGAGTGTCTCTGTTTTTATGGAATCAGTGCCATGAAGCCCCACACCTTCAAACTCTGGAGTGACTAGAGACATTACAAGAGCTTTCCTGTACATATCTTTTTCGCTAGTGTTATGACCACATTTGAGGGATCATTGCATCACTGTGTGCTTAACTATATATTCTGTGTGAACTGTATAAAATGTTTTTTTTTTCTCCCCGGTATTTTTATCAGGGTTGGCCCTAGTCATCCAATGATGGTCGGGCTCTAAAACATTAGAAAAATGATTGCTTTATCAGTATCAGTAAGGAAACAATGACACTACAATGGTTCCAATTGTTGATATTTTTTGAATGAGTATTCGCTTGTCAGAATCCTTCAGTATAAAAGATTCAGGAGACACATGCATGAGAGGAGCTGGGTAGTTGATATATTGTAATGACACCATGATTCAGCTTCCTTCTAGCTGTGTTTTCTTCTCTTGGGCAACACACTGTCAAGACTGTGGACATTACACAGCCTGCTGAACTTACCGTAAAGTTTTTCAATTGTTTCCCCCCCTCAATGTCCCATTTTTCTTCAAGCAGATGGATGACATCAACGTACTACACCACAGATGCCTCCTGAATTTGAGGCGTCGAATCAGAGATATCGGGGATGGGCGTCCTGCACAGGAACGATATATGAGGTTGCAGAAGGATGGAGACACACTTAGGTCAGCCTCAGGTCTTCAACTGAAGTGATTATGTGGCTTTGTGGGTTTAATTAGACAGAGTAGTTTATCTCAAAAGATGCTGCTGTGTTATATTTAGTTGGTTTCTCTGTTTACTCATAGGGGTGTCTTTATAAAGACACAACTCACGTGTGCTATCTCTCTTATGTAGGTTTTATCTAGCAATATATTGAGTGGGACATTTAAAAAAGGAAATGGCTCAGAATCTATTGCTGTTAAGGCAATCCTGAAAGTTTAGTGTGTTGTTATCATCAACAAACTCAACCACCATTATGCTAGTAGTGGGGATGTGCCAGGTAACTAAAAATCTGCATCCAATCCACTTAACAGTGTCAGAATCTGTCCTGATAGGATACAACAGATCAGATCAGTGCATGTTTATGCAAGGACTTATTTGGTTCATGAGAAGAACTTCTTAGTTTGTACTGTTTTGTTATTATCTGTCTCCTCCTGTTTGCTTAAAACTTTAAAATATGTCTTTGGGAAAAGGGTAGTTGGTTAAATATCACTGACTCACAACGGAGGCAGAAGATAAAGGACACGTAATATGTGTGAGCATTTGCTTTCCTCTGCAGTAAATAAACCCAAACAGGTCTTCGCTGAAAGCAATAGTTTAAAAAATCTGCTGTCAGGTCAGCATGACATGAAACACAAAGACACAGTATTTTTCCACGCATTCATGAGGAATTTTTGTGATTAGTTTAGTTTGAACATGGTTTTTTGGTTTGACTGTATACTCCAGGGCCCAGACCGAACACATGGTTTTGCTCTTTGATAATAACTTGCAAATGTAATTCTTTATTCTCAACATGTCGGCTGCTTAATACTGTGTCAAACGTTCAAAACACTTCGCTGCTGATACAAAAGCTCCTTACGCTCCAGTGGTTCTCAGAAAAATGTGTGTTTGTCTTCGCACGTCCGGTTTCTCCTCCCTTTTAGAAGGATACATAGCCAATAGTGATGTGCATTTCATTTGATAGAGCTTTCTTTCATCATCTGGCTGAAACAACACTTCCTCATCAGCTTTCATTCTTTTGTAATTGTTAACACAGGGCAAATATTTTTGTGTCATCTTCCGTGATTATACTGGTAATTCAGCCCAGTCGCCTGAGTAAAATGTTGCAAACCAGTGATATTTTCACATTTGTACGTGTCGAAGGCCACGTACCATGTTGACATTTCAACAATACGTGTCATATCATGTTCACATCACAGCCTCTATGACCTGACCTCCATATTGGGAGGTGGAGGGGATGTTGGGCGAGTTTGGCGGGAATGCTGCCAAGCCAGTGACGGCAATTCAAGACTGTGTTTCAACACTTATGAGTATGAAATCACTGAATGTTTGTATTTTTATTAGAATTTCCAGCCCTGTTTGTAGCAACAAAAACCAGATATTTTTAATGGGAAGTCAGGACAATTTCAAACCGTGTTTGTAAAGAAAAACAAACAGGTGTTTTTAACAAACCCGTTGGACATCTTCAGCCATTTTTGTGGCGACCAAACCAGATATTTCAAGCCAAAACATGATCTTTTCCTCGCCCCTAACTAAGTGATTAGGTAACCCTTAAACCAACCACATCAGAAGCACAGTTTGTCACATGTTGAAATTGAAAGTTCAACATATCTGTAGTTTGCAGAAACGTACACTGCCAGTGTTTATTCTGGCGATTGGGTTGGGCAGCCAGAGCTTGAATAGTTAATTAATTGCCAACTATTTTGAAAGTCAATCGTTTCAGTCATTTTACAAGCAAATATGTCAAACACCAGTTTCTTTAATCGAAGGATTTTGTTGCTTTTCTTTCTCTCTTATGTTACTTAAAGAAAGAGTCTTTGTGATTAGTTTTGGATGCATTTTTCACAATGTTTTGAAATATTATGGAAGAAAAGACGAATCGACACTGAAAACATTTGTTAGTTGCAGCCATAGTGTCTCGACAGCGTCTTGATCAAAAGAGGAAGTCGTTCTACGATATGTGTTTCTGATTGTGCATACAGCAGTCTGACATAATAGAAGTCACTTATTGTTAACCTGTAATTTCTTTTCCTTTAGTTACCAAGGGAACTCTGAAGAGGTGGGTTGCTATGTGGCTGGCCATCCTTTATCAAAGGGAAATTGCTACTTTGAGGTAAGGCTCATTGATAGCGATGCTGTAAGCCAGCCTCTGACATTGTTACTGAAACTGAGTTCTGCTAGCTTTCCAAGGTTTTTTTTTATTTTTTATTTTATTGTGCAGGATTTGTTGACTTGATCGACACCAACTGCTGTGCCACACGTTTTGTTCATCAACTTTCTGGATATGGTAATCATTAGAGAACAAGTAGACCGTTGATCCTTTGCACAATTATTCATTTTGAAATGTTGGGGGGTGGGGAGGGAGATTATTCACAATATGATTGGCTCACCACATACCATCGTCCCTGTGTGTGCCCAGGATTGCTTTACCATCCAGCCAGCAATTTTATCCCCCTGGAATCCCATTGCTGACAATTTTCTCAACTTCATATTAAATTCTGTGTGCCCCCCTACAGTCCCAGTTCAACAGTGCAAAACCACTACCTCAAAAATGTCCGAGCTGCATTGGAATGAGGGGATAGGGTGTGGGTTAGGTGGTATCTTTGAGCACAAAGATTAGTCCAACACACAGTGTTTCTCAGCAGACTGGCAGACACAGGGACAGCAGGAGAAGCTATTGTGCATTTAGCATTTCTGAGGTGCCTCTATGTATGAAAATAGTTTTCATACATACAGAAGAGCACGAGGGAAAAAGAATCCCGGAGATTTAGCACAGGAAAATTATTCAAGTTCAGCCATAAATTAGGTGCAGAGGGCTGCAGTGTGTTATTTATGAGGCAGCTTGTTTGTGGATGTTGCACGTCAGAGCAGGCCTTGTGACGCGAGGTTTAGAGACGGCAGGTGAGGCGGGCGTACTTCCTCGTCTGGGTTTTTGAGGGCTTAAAGAGGAAAAAAATCAGGCCATACATTATCCTGCGAACCTACGTCATTCTGCTAGGCTGCAAATAGAGCCAGACAGGACCACGCAGTGTCAGAGACTCGCAGCTACTGCGAAACCTCTCGTAAATGATTAACATCGTTCCCTTATTGTTTTCAGATTTCTTCTCTTCTTTTTAAGTTGAGAAACACCATTTCAGACATATGTTGAAACATTTCGGATCCGCTTCAATGAGACCTTAAGCAGCATGACAATGTGCTTGGACGTTATTTATTGTGGCTGTGAGGTGTCCTAGATTTGGTCCAGATGTGACATTTCTTTTAAATGTGAAGCCAAACTCTCATCTCATGGTGACCTCCAATCTTCTCTCTCCCTCTCCCCTCGACGATAACAATGTTTATATTTAAATGAGAGTAACATTTGGAGACTGATAGATCTCTCTGACATTTAAACAAGTGGGTTTTAGTGCGATCATTACCCAGAGTTTTATGCTACATTATTCTCCCTGCTGTGACGCACATGCTGTCAGTTTCCAGATATCTCGAAAGTTTGGGAGCGTTTATTCTGACAAAGGTCAGGCCTCTGTCGACGTATGCGTCACTGCTATCCTCGTGTTTCTCCACGTTCTGCTTTCACAAGGAATCCATTTCACTTCTGTCACTGCTGCTGCTCCTGCTGCTGCGTTTTCTCCAGTTTTTTTTTTTTTCATCTGTCTTCAAGCCCAGCTGAACATCTGCAGCATTCCACTTGTTTTAATAATGTATTCAAAAAATCCATATCGGCATAACTTAACAGCTCATCAGCGAGCGGATTCCTCCTCTTTCCTAATCTCACATATCATTCCATGTGTTTTTGTAACTTTTAGTTTTATCATACAAACACAAAAGAGACAGTTTAAGTGGGGGAGTGGTGACCTGCCAAGGCCAAGAATTTTGTTCTTTAACAAGGGAGGGGTACAGAGTATTATCCTGAAAGTGCCAGACTGGAAAGGAATCGAGCCTGGAATTTTTAGTTAAGGAAACCCAAGAAGTTTGGTTTCACATGTGCTGAAAGCCGTCCTGCAGGAGCAGTGATTTGGGGGTCTGGGCTGAAGAGGGAGGTAGAGAATGATGGAGGCAGATAATTGGAGAAGGGGAAGAAGACATGTAAGGAATGATGGATAGGACAAAAAAGAAAGAGGGATGAGAA
This sequence comes from Diplodus sargus, assembly GCA_903131615.1. Taxonomy (NCBI): domain Eukaryota; kingdom Metazoa; phylum Chordata; class Actinopteri; order Spariformes; family Sparidae; genus Diplodus; species Diplodus sargus. The sequence goes on along the minus strand of CAEMYA010000103.1, from coordinate 2,430,472 downwards.
ATAACTTGGAGAGGTCACCAACGAAGAAAGGGAACAAACGCAGACTCACACCGGACGGGGCTCTTCTCCTGTGTTTGGCTGCGTTACCTTTCACCTAATTCTGATTGGTAGTTTGTGTCATTTTGCTCCGATTGAGCTCAGTTCAGCAGGCCGGCCCGGGACTACAGATGGGCAGGTGTACTTTTTCATGCCATTATTGTCTCATCACATGTAACTGTAAACTGCAGCTTCGTTGGACATCAAACACAGTAAAAACACCAAGCAGGTTTGTTTCTAACTTTCACTGGAAATGAGTGTATGTTCAGCGCAGTGTCAGTGTCTCCATCTTTTATACTGCACCTTGAAAAATACCAATATTCGATATCATGATAGATACTTTGGGGAAAAGAAACATTGCAGGAACTCTAGAGGAGGCGGATCAATGTGTGCACAGCGGTGGTGTGTGTCAACTCAATCGTAGCTGGCGTTTGTGTATCAATAGTGCCGAAAATTAGTATAGAAACCATTTAGAAAATCAGAATATATATTTTTCAGTAAAAATCAATATCTTTGACAACAACTTGTCGATTGTCGATCACTTGTATTCAATCTATTTACAGCGGTTCATGAAATATATCTACTGAGGATTAATAACGAAGCTCCTCAATCATCCAGGTCATGGAAATTCTAAGTTACCATGACCTGGACCTGTTTCAGTCTCACCTCTCATCCAAGATGCTTCTTCAGTTCCAACTAACTGGAGGGGAATACCTAGAAGTATTTGCCACATTGCTATCATCATAATGTTTCACAACGGTATGCAGTTAAACCATATAATCGGTACATCACTTCCCCTGACAGCTGTGTGTCCTTGTTGGGAGTCTGGCATCTGAAAGAGGGTCGCACTTGCCAGACAGACGGAGAGATTTACTAAAGAGTTTCTGTTCCTGAGTGAAGTTTTCTCCATTCTGTTTCTTTGAAATAGCCCTAATCGGCCCACATGGGTGAGAATGTACCATGAAGTCCTGCTCTAAAGTGCTGCAGTTGATTAAAGAAGCTAATTGGGGACCACAGTTAAACCGTACTGACAGTGTTTTATTTCTCTGTGTGTGTGTCTGTGTGTGTGTAGGTGACAATAGTGGACACAGGGGTGAGGGGAACCATTGCTGTGGGCCTGGTGCCTAAATTCTACAGGCTGGACCACCAGCCTGGCTGGCTGCCATATTCTGTAGCTTACCACGCTGACAACGGCAAGTAAGTCAAACCACAGTCATCTATACTCTAAAGTACAGCGTTGGTTTCTTGCACGGTTTCAGAAAATGGATTGTGGTTTGTTGATGATGCATCCGCACATAATGTAGCTGCAGGAATAATTGTGTCATTCTCCTAAATTCTTACTTGGCATTTTTGGCTTAATGGCTCTGAATTGCATTTAAACTTACTTATTGTTTTTAAGGCTTCAGCTAATGATTATTTTCATTGCAGAATTTGTTTTATGATCAATCATTTCGTCTGTACGTTTAGAGTAATAGAAAGGAAATACAGTAGAAAATGGTGAAGAACGCATTTCACAATTTTCCAGAGCTCGTTGCTTGTTTTCGTCTGACCGGAATCAAAAAGCAGATTACAGCAGCCGACCCTCATATTGAGGAGCTGTGAGCGGTTTGCATTGGAAAAAGTGACATATATATTTACCCTTGCTGGAGAAAACACAAGCAGGAGGCCGATGAGCCAATGAAAGTTCATGTTGTTCATCGTGTGTGGCATCCCACACAGGCTTTGTCGCAAAGTTCAGCTTGAGGGTCGATTAAATGCAGTTTCTGAGTTCAGTCCTTTAGAAAAATATGAAGAAAAATGTGAAGATCTCACCTGAGAATATTTCATATCAAAAGCAGTCACATCAGCATTAATGCAGATTGGCCATTGTGTGTTTCAGTGTGTGATTGGTGACATATCAGGATCAGAATCAGTGTTCCTTCATTACGTGGGAAATGTCTTTGCTACAGCAGCAGAAGGACAGTAGTACTTTAAAAAAACTTAACAATAGAGGAAAAATAAACAAAATCATTAAAAAAGCTAAGAATAGGATGGAAAGACTAAACTCCTATATACATATGAACACATTTAGTGTACAAAAGTTACAAAAAATGACAAAAACAGAGCAAATAATAATAGATATGTGTATTTATAAAAATTGTATGCAGTGCTGGCTATAGAGTCTGACAGCAGCAGGAAGGACCTGCAATACTTCTTCACACACTTAGGGTGAGTCAGTCTGTTGCTGAAGGAGCTACAGAGTGCTGAGATAGTGACCTGCAGGTTGGACTCCTTCACCTTGTCCATCATCCTGCTCTCTCCCACCACCTGCACTGGGTCCAGAGGGCATCCCAGGGTGGAGCTGGCCTTCTTGATAACTTTATTAAGTCTCCTCCTGTCTGCTGCTGAGATGCTGCTGAAGCCACCACAGAGTCATAGAAAGAAGTCAGGAGTGCCCCTGAGCTTCCTCAGCAGACACAGTCTGCTCTGACCTTTCTTGTATCAGTCCAGTCCAGTTTATTGTTCAGGTGAACTCCCAGGTGCTTGTAAGATGTCACCATCTCAATGTTCGTTCCCTGGATGTTCACCTGCGTGCAGGGTCGTCTGTGCCTGTGGAAATCCACCACCAGCTCTTTGGTCTTCCCGGCGTTGTTGAGCTGGTTATCAGGTTAAAGTGATTCTTGGCGCAGACCAAGCAGGACCAGGGAAGGGCAGTAAAACCGTGTCACCGGGTTCAGCTCAGCTGCCTGTCCACGGGCTCCAGTGTGGTCTGCTCTGCTAGGATGTAGTAATACCAGAAAACACCAGGTTTACAAACAAAGTAAGAACTTCACAAACAACGTAGTCTGGCAGATTTAAGGAGGGCACAGATTTACATAACAGCTTACTCATGACGAAAACAACAGTTTAGCACAAATATTGACGTGCTAATTTAGCGCACGAAAAAAACCCCAGTGTGTACAAACAGGACTGAACCGTGACGTGTGAAGATCTTTCTGTCACGTCACTAGAAAAGATGTAGTTGTTAAAAAGAATCGTGATTGAATTTGTTGTCTTTTATGAAGATTTTCATTCTTTTTATCCTTCCTAGATTGTACAATGGCAACCCTGTAGGACAGCAGTTTGGGCCAAAGTGTGCTCGGGGCGACCGAATCGGCTGCGGAATACACTCTGAAAATATTGAAGCAGGTTTTACATCAGTCTTTTTCACCAAAAATGGTAAAGAGGTAGGTGTTTTTAATCTGAATGACTTACAAACGCAGTCTTGCACTCGTTCTGGACCGTCTGTATAGTAGAGTACCGTCTCTGTTTCTTTGTTCCTCTCCCATGCAGGTTGGTTCAGTGGAGGTTCCTGTGTCTGCAGAGGGGCTGTTCCCTGCCGTAGGGATGCACTCCATGGGGGAGGAGGTGAAGGTCGACCTGCAGGCCGAGTGGCTCCTGGAGGAGGACGATAGTATGATGATGGTAGACAGCCATGAAGATGACTGGGGACGGCTTTATGACGTCAGGGTGAGCGGCACGGTAAGGAGCAGGAAAAGACCCTGTTGGTATATTCACATTTAAAGGACAGCTCAGATACAACGCTGCTTGTTTTAAGGACTGAACTACATGCGTTAAAGATTCAGAGCTTCTGCTTCTGACATGGTAATTCAAAATCGTTATTTGATTGCTTCTGCTTCTCTTGTGTTTTTTAGTTTTTCTTTAAGAGGAAGAGACGCTCTATCTGCTGTAATGAAAAAGAGGCAATAGATGAGTAAAAAACAAGACATTGAGCTGCTCCTACGGCTTTTTGATAGGCGTCAAAACCCACATAAGTGTGTGGACATAATATAAAAAGACAGATTAGTATCTGCGAGGGGTCAATTGATGATTGAAGGAACGCCGCACACAAATGCAGTCCCCAAAAACATGGGGTTGTGACGAGCACAGGACAGTGGCTGAGTATCTCCTCCTGTCCTTCTCCCTCATTAGACTCATTAATTCAACTGTTAAAACTATTCTGAGACATTAACAAAACGCTCTGTCTCAAAGAAAGTACGAAAAGAAATGCCTGGATACGTCCCTTTAATCTGGAATCCAAACAAGAAACCAATCCTCCATCTAAATTTCCTGGAAATCTGTTCGTTTGTTTTTGTGTAATTTGACAAACCAACCGACAAATCAACAAACAACAGTAAAAACAGAGGAGCTAATGACAAGTGCATCAGCAGACACAAAAGTGAACTGCCCACCCAATTCAAACAAACAATGACAGTAACCAAACAAACTACAAACTATTCCTGCATGTGAGATAGAATAGCAAACAAATCTTCTTTTTTCAGGCCAAACCTATATATAAAATACAGTATAATCTATGTAATTTTCTCTATTAATCACTTGCACACTATTTTCAGAGATGTCGAACATAATGACACATCGTGCTACTTCATTAGTGGTTGAGTTTGTGGTGATGTGAACACAGAGACGATGTATGTGACAATGCACACATCGCATATATTTTGTGTGTTTTTCTAGCACATGTCTTCTGAATGAGGCAGATTATAGTGCGGTTTTTCTGCTGCTTGTACTTTTGCGTGGCCGTTGCCAGTTCCCCGTGTTTGTTTTGTGCTCTTACAAGATCCTTCAACTGCCTGTTCTTTAGCAAATCCCTCTTTGTTGACAACTGTACTTAATGCTCGCTGAAATTCAGGGGAAAGCTCCAGACACTCTTGAATTTGAACCATTTTGTCTCGGTCATTCGATGATCTTGCTATTAATGGATTTGGGTCACCTTCTGAGTGATTTTGCAGATTGCTCCCTGACATCAGCTCAAGGATTTTCCTCCGCGCTCTGTAGCAAACAGGTTCAGTAACAAGATAAACAGCAGACTCGCAGTGAAGACGTCTGTTTCATTCCCTCTTTGCTACATCAGAGACGGGGATTATGCAACAGTTTGGCAGATCTACCTGCAAAGCCTCGGCACACAAGCCGGGTAACACACCGACTTTATCTGCGGATAAATTAGGATTGGGACCTTCAGACTTGACTGATGCAAGTCGACTCCATCAGCTTCTGGTTGCCGGATGTGGACGAACGGTTGCCACATTGAATCGCTGTAATGATTTGTAGTTGATGTAGTTCCATGACTGTTAACTGTTTTTTTTGCTGTAGCAGAGCGACGTAGCAGCTTCTTTTGGCGAACTCGTCGGGTGGGGTTAAAGTTCACAACATGATGTCACACAAACAGGACACGGAGTGACACTCCCACAGTGATTAATACTAACTGGTGTTCGGGTTAGAGGGTTAAAGTTCAGGTTCGGGGCGGTTTTCTCAGACGCAGACCAAACTATGATTCAACTAGTTTGATTTCGCCTCTCGAATGGAATTCATTGTTGGCAACAACTGCCTTATCAGCAGTATCACAATGCCGTGTTTCCCTCCCATACAGTGCTGAACTGTAACACCTTTGTTCTGTGTTAAGGTGTGAGCTCTCATCACCCACCCACCTGCACCTTCAGAACAAAACCACAAGACTACAGACAGGTCTGTCATTGACACAGAAGAGGTGGAGAACCGGCTGTGTGTGTGTGTGGGTCCCGTATGTGGTTACGTGATAAACGTGTCTATCCGCAGTGCTACACAATCATCAGCCACACACACACACACACGCAGCACAGAGGCCATCATCTTCTCTGAAAGCAGACAGAGGTCATAAAAGCAGAGAGCTGTGGGTGAGCAGGATGATTCAACCAGCAGTCTTGCTCTCTGTCTTTCTGTCTGTCTCTGCCTTCTGTTTTTCTGGACCAAGGAGTGGCAATGGCATGAGATGTGTTTGTGGAGCCAAGTGCCTGGCAGCCCACCAGGTTGTAAAAATTCAATAAGTGGAGTAACGGGACTCGCAGGAATCTTTTACTCTTTCTCATGTGGTTGGAGGTTTTCACAGCTGGGGTGCCCGGCTGCATGGTCCACTCAGCCGTCCAGCAGTGATTTCTTTCTTTTAGTTTCTTTTCTCTCTCTCTCTTTCCTTTTTTTGTTCGCAAGCTGCCATTAGACTTTAGGTCCATCATGTGGCCGTCACGGTGGGGCTTTAATACTCAAAACTGATAAGGCTGTCAAAAGTTTTGACAAGTACAAGGATTTGGTATAGACACTGGATCGAGGGAAGGGTGTGGGACAATAGCTGCTTCCTCTAAATAACAGAAAGTTTAGTTTGTGGAGCAACGAGAGAAAGAAAAGGAAAGCGTGGCCGAGGAAATTAAATGATGGGAGGAGAAGTGAAGGGAAAGTCGAGGGTTTGTTTTGAGGGTAGAGATCTTTGAGTAGCAGGATTAGTGTGAGGTAAGATTAAGGGCAGAATGTTGTGTCCGCCGCAAGGTGGTCTCGCCTAATCTCCTCGATGGTTTTGACTTTTGATTTATTTCATTGTGTGGTTTTAACCAGTTTGCCTCAACTTTTCCAAATGTCTGCTTTTATGTCTGCCCCTCTTGTTTCCTCTCCTTTATCCTTGTCACCTTCTCCTCCCTCCTTTAACTTCTGCTTGCTTCCTCTCCTCGCTTCTTATTTATAAAGATATCCGTGTTTTCACTCTTTGTCTTTTTCTCAATCATTGTCACCTTTCATCTCTCCTTGCCTCGTCTCCTCTCTCGTTGCATCTTCTTCTCTGTCCTTGCGTTGTCTCGTCTTTCCTTGACTTATCTCCCCATTCCTTGCCTTGTCTCCTCTATCCTTGTGTCGTCTCCTCTTTCCTTGACTGTTCTCGTCTTTCCTTGCCTTACTTCCCCTTTCCATGACTTGTCTCCCTATCCTTTACTCCTTAATTTCTTAACTTTATCCTTGATTAAGCTGCTCTATCCTTCGTGCACCTTATCCTTGACTGGTCTCCTCTATCCTTGACTGGTCTCCTCTATCCTTGACTGGTCTCCTCTAGCCTTGACTGGTCTCCTCTATCCTTGACTCGTCTCCTCTATCCTTGGCTCATCTCCTCTATCCTTGACTCGCCTCTTTGTCCTTGACTTGTTTCTTTGTTTTTGATTCGTCTCTTTGTCCTTGATTCCTCTACTCTCTCCTTGATTCGTCTCCACTATCCTTTACTTGTCTCCTCTCTCCTTGTCTCATCTCCTATATCTATGCCTCCTCTGTCTATCCTTGAATCCTTGAAATTCCATGTTGCTTGTCTCCTTTCCATTCCTCCTCTCCTCTCCTCTCCTCTGACCTCCTCCCCTCCTATGGATTCCAGTAACGTTTTAGTTAGGAAAATATTTTTCTCCTTCCTAACATGTGCGGCTACGCAACAGTTATTTCCAGTCTTGTTGGTTTCCGATAACTTACCGATCTGTCGTTTGGTTGCCACCTCACGGCAGCGCCCGACAGCACCTCACAAACATTTGGTCAAAACAGTGAAATGGTTTTTATACGTTGCTATTTGCTAAGTGCGGATAATAACTGTTCCGGATGGCGGCTGTCCTTACTGAGTGTTAAGGGGGGGGAGAACATGGTGACGGAAAAGATTGCTGCAAGATAAATGACTTCTCTGACTGGTATGCTTTTGATGAGGCAGTACAGAGAAGTGCAAAGCCGCAGACTTCACAGAGGACAATGGTGGGGGGAAGGCTGGCCACTCCTGTTTAGATAGGTGGGTATCTGATCCCAGATTTCTGCCCGCTCCCATCATACCTACCCTCGCTAATAGTCCTGCTTTATTCTTTTTCCGCTCGTGTGTTCGTCTGTTTTATAACCCTTTCATTTCTTATTTTATCAAATATTTCATTAGCATCATTTTGTTTGGTTGTCCTCGAAGCAGCCCGGATAAAGTTGGTGCCAGATAAACCTTGAAGATCCTGTGGGGGACGTTACTGTTTTCACTTTATTTCACTCTTTGTTCCTTTTAATCACTCATCTGAAGGCCATTTTGTTCAGGGTAATGAATACTCTTTTAATATAACGGTTGTGCCCTTGTTGGCTCTGTTTTCTTTCAGTGGCAGCTTGATAAGTTATAAAAGCGAGTTTCGCCATGAGAAAAATATTTAAATATAATTGCATGATGCCTGTCGAAGTAGCAGATATCCTCAAGTTATTAACTCTCTAAAAGAACAACAACAAGTTTTCTTTCTCTCTGCAATGTGACGACACTATCCTCTGTGTTAATTTAAGTTGGTAACCAAATTCCTTATTCTTTATTTAGTTAACAAACGCCTTGTTCACCAATACATTGATGGTTATTAAAGGGATATTCCGGTGTAAGTTTAATCCATGGTGTAAGACCCCCCTCGAGAGATCAAGTTTTCAGAAAAGACCGCACGGTAACAATACACTGCAGTCTATGCCTCCACCAAGAAACCACCATCAAAAAGCCACAAATAATGCTCAGAACAGCACCAAACTTCAGCAACAGTACACATAGGGTCCCAGCACAAAGTTCCAGGCATCAAACATCTGCTAGCTTTGCTGGATTTCAATTGAAAAGTGAACACAGCTCACCACTCTCCTGCAGCAGCTTCCTGTTGTGGGGAAGTCCTGACGAGTCGATTACCGAGTGCAGTAGAGTTCCGCAGCTCAAGGATGAAAATGTATGATTATTACTCCATGGAAATGCAGTCAAAGTTTATATGTGTCTTGCCTACCAGTTTATAACAGTTATTATCGAGAGCTGACGGTGAAAAGAACGGAATTGAGTCTTTCTAACTGCACTCGGTAATCGACTTGTCAGGGCTTCCCCACAACGAGCACGCTGCTGCAGGAGAGTGGTGAGCTGTGTTTCTCTTTTCAATAGAAATCCAGCAAAGCTAGCTGATGTTTGATGCCTGGAACTTTGTGCTGGGACCCTATTTGTACTGTTGCTGAAGTTTGGCACTGTTCTGAGCATTATTTGTGGCTTTTTGATGGCAGTTTCTTGGTGGAGGCAGACTGCAGTGTATTGTTATTGTCTTTTCTGAGGTTGCTAAAACTACATAAGCTAGCAGTCTGTAAACTTGGTCTCTCGAAGGGGGGGGTCTTACTCTGTGATGGTGTGTTAGACCATGGATTAAACTTATGCCGAAACATCCCTTTAAAGAACCGAGCTTCTACAAAATAAAAGAAAACCACCAGTTTTACCAATATTAACCATTACATTGACACATCCTCTGGGGTTTTTTAAAATAGTTTTATCTCTGATAACAACACACTTCGATCTCTTCCCAGTTCTTCTTTTACTGCATACCGACATTATTACAATGTTTCACCAACAAACGGTCTCATGCCAGTAAACTTTACATCTTCCATACATTAAGAATAAGTCGTCTAATCTGACTGAGCCTCATTAATGGCAAAATATAATGTATTGTGTTGTAAAATGTATTATAATGGATAAACTACCAGCCACCAGTGATTCCTAAAATTAGACATTGCTGCAGTTTTGAAGCGGAAATAGACAACTTTATAATTTTCTCCCCTCCTACTGTTTCCATGTTACTGGTGCCACTGTCACAGAGACAGTGTTAGCAGTATGGCTACTGTTAGCTTGTCTACTGACCAAAGCAAAAAAATAAATAGATTAATCTTTTGACCTCAAAACCTGGTCACAGTGCTATAAAAAGGCAGAGAAAACACATCTGGTTATCAAGTAGAAATGCCTGTTTTTTAACCATCTCGAGTCGTAGCAGTAGAGTGAAACGCACATCAGTTGGGTATCAGACTTGGGCACCTGCATCGTCAGCCGAGTGAACAGGGTTTTTTTGGAGTGCAGTGTCCCCCAGGTAACAGTGGAACCACTGGAATAACTGTGATGTGACCAGGTAAAACAATGCCCTGTCTTGATTAAGTTGCCCAATAGCAGACACACTTCCTTCGTGTCGTAATACGACTGAATAGCATAGTGAAAGCAAGACTTATAGGGACCAATCTATACACTGTGCAATCAGTATTTACTCCAGAACGATAAGTTAAATCATAACAGTGGTCTATTGCCAGTTAAAACCTCTTTATCTTCCTAGAAAGACTCTGAATATGTGTGCTGTTATCCCCCGTATTGGCCAGATGACATTCTCCATGAACTGGTCCTGTTCAAGCCCAACATAACCATTAAAGGTTAGGAACCAGAAGCAATATTCGGTGGTATATTACCGCCAATTAAGTGACTTTAAGATCATTTGGACAAAGTAAACATCATTATCCTGTAGAGCGAAGTTAACTTGAGCAAAGTTCCTTTTTTATTACACCTACAAAAAATGTTGCATAACACAGAATTTGCCCCCTACTTCTTAAAAACATGTGACAGAAACCAAACCTAGAGAAATGAGAGCTTTAAACACTGGACTATACTGCAGTGGTGCCTTACAGCCAGGTGTGGGCTCAAGTTCAGCAGACTTCACCTGAATACCTGAACAGGGTCAATAACAGACGTTAAGTTGTTAACCAATAGAGGTCAGTGCAGCAACATGTTTTCTCTGAGTTTAGTTAGTAAACGCCTCCGAAGCTATTAACTCTGTTCAAAATGATTTAATTCAACTGTTGAATTCAGTTTTCAAGGCTTTTGTTTAACACCAATACATTTTAACGTCTAGATTACTAGATTACTTCATCTCGCAAACATTAAAATGCATTTTTCTTCTACCTTTTGTCATGACTGTCAACTGGAGGTGTCTTGGGCAAACACAGCATGTTTGATAATAATCCACATGAATGATTTTTTCATATTTTTGTTTTTTGCTTGCCACCATGCTCCTGCTCTGCTGTTTTTCTTGAGAGGAGACATTTGGCTGGCTTTCCACTGCGTACGTGCGACTCAGTGCGAACACGAGCTTCCAATCCTCTGCTTCCTGTTGTCACAGCAGTCGCTGTGCCCACCAACTTAATCCCCTCAGCTGCGGATGAGCGGGCTGACAAGTAAGTGGACAGCACCTGAGTCTGCAGTTATCAGTTTTCCCAAGTGTAGCAACGCTCCCTCACAGCACAGATCTCACGTTCGCTCTCTCCACCTCTAACCTCCATGTAGAGATTAAACTCCTCATGATGTATCTGACTCTCTGCTTTAGAGGCGCACAGAGTTTTTTTTAAAACCTGGCTACACGTTGCAGTATCATCTCCAGATCATCTCCTCCTCTGCCCTAAAGTTTGTGTGAATTTGTACCGCACCAATCATCGTCAAGTAATAATCGTTATTGCTCCGTTCCTCGTTGTACCTTTTCCAGCTGCCAGAGCCAGCTGTAGTACCAACGCCCCTCTAAGGTTGCCTGCTTCCTTCCTTCCTTCCTCTGGGAACAATAGTCATGAAGCCCAACATGACACTGCGCTTGGATGAAAGTTCACAGCTTTCCCATCAAGTTGTTGTGGTTGCAACCACCCAGGCCGAGCAGTGGCACCGTCACGGTTGCCTCCAGTTTTTCAGAACTGAGCAGCGTGAGAAAAGAGGAAACTATGAAAAACTTAATCTGAGGAAAGTCAATGGGCTGAGTGGAGGCTGGACCTGCGTCACACGAGTTGACTGGAGCAGAGCTGGATTGTCTGCGAAAGGGGTTAACTGAGTCCCACCATGATATAAAGTTAAGCCTCTGATAAGGTTGTCACAATAACAGGATTCTTAACTTCCACACAATACCAGCGTAAAAAAACACTCCGTATCTCTTTTGATACCACAGCACAAAGATGAAAAAGTCGTAGGCACACAAAATGTTATCTTTTTCTGTTTGTGATATTCATGGACAGGATCTAAAGGCACAGCAGCCATTGGGAGGAGAGTGTTGTGTTCAGGGACCTCGGAGTTGCGTCTCTGCTTTTTGTAGACAACATGTTTCTGCTGGCTTCTTCGGTCTGTGTCCTCCAGCAGGCGTTGAGGAGGTTTGCAGCCAAGCGGTTGGGATAAAGGTCCGTATCTCCAAGTTTGAGGCCATGGTTCTCGGCCAGAAAACCCTAGATTGCCCCCTCTGGGTTGGGCCCCAAGCAGAGGAGTTTAAGTATCTTGTGATTCTGTTCACCAGTGAAGGGAATGAGTTTCCTCCACAGGGTAGCTTAGCTCGACTCAGCCTAAAAGATGGTGCAAGGAGCTTTGTGGGAGCTCTGAATAGAGCTTCACTCCTAAAGGAGACAGCTGAGGTGGTTTGGAGATCTGATTAGGACCTTTGGAGGTTTTCCAGGTATGACCAACAGGGAAGAGACCCTGCGGCAGTCCCAGAACTTGCTGGAGGGATAATATATCTCATTTGCCCCAAGATGTCTTGAAAACCTGCTAAACCGTGACCTGACCCTGGATAAGAGGATGAAGATGGATGGATAATTTACACATTCACACAGTCAGCGATGTTTTGTCAGCTGACCTTCCAACATTTGGCAACTACGTTACCTTCAGCCTGTATTATGTGTCTAACTTTTTACTCAGGAGTTTGTATTTTTCATTTTTTTTTCTCAAAGGTGGCAACCTTCTCGTAAAATTGTAACCTTTTTACGACTTTGTGTAAATGAATCAGCCCCGGTGCCAATGGCGGGATTTGGAGCAGTAAATTAATTTGGGAATCCTCCTCCCAGCAGTTGTAATGGTGAAAAATAAATCGAGTGTATTAAAAGGTGATGAAAAGCTGCACTTGGCCAGCGAGTGATGAGGTGTCAGTGAAGGGCAACAATGTGGTTCCTCGGTTCTCACAGGTTTCAACTGAAATCTCAGAGGGACGATTGATTGATTAAACCTGCAAAGTGAAGACGCATGTCTATTCTTTTTGGGTGTTGTTTCGTGAAATAACTTGTGTCGGTTGCCCAGAGCTCAGATGTTATTGCTGGTGTGTAATACCGCGTGTTGTCACTATGTGAAGTCACTGGCAGTCTTGCAGAACGTTAAAAACAGTGTTGCTGCAGGAGAGATTCTGCTCTGAGGAACGCTGCGTGGATCCTAGCCAGTATCATCTTATGCTAACATAATAGTTAATACTACTTGACCCAACTCTGCCTCATCTGTGTCAGAACTATGGTAAACACAGGTTGTGTTTTGATTTCACATATTGTTTTTATCTGAAGTGTCTGTTTGAACTTCCTGCTGTGGTTATATAAGGCCGGTACCACCGCAGTCAGTTAGCACGACACATTACATGCTTGAACAAGAAAGTTGTTCAAGCCCTGTAAAGAGTGAGTGATTTGATTTAAGCTTGTATTTAGAGTAAACATTTGTTCGTATATAGAAATGTGCTGCAAATATGGCGTGTAGCTTTTGGAACCTGCTGTCAAGGTCGAACATGCGAGCAATTATCTGAGGTTTTAATGACTAGGCGGTAGAGAGTTGTAGCGGTTTTGCTCAGGTGATTTATATCTCATAAAAAAGGAGTTAATGTAGTGTGTTTCATGGTAGTATAAACAAAGTCATGACATGGTTTAGGCAGAGTAATTTTAGCACCAGTGGATGCATTCAGTATAAAACATCACCTGTTGGCTACAAGCTCATTAAAAAAAAAAGCAGCAGTGACAGAGTGGCTGTAACCAGCTGTGGCATTATGATGGTGGTTTTCAGTCCAGGAGGATATTCATCTTGGTTGCCTCATGCACAGAAAAAAAAAAAATGACTGATGGACAAGTCAGATTTAGCTACTGGAGGGCATCCAACCCAAGTGAGAGATGAATTAGAGCAGGGAATCACAGCCTCTGGACAAGGACAAGGCCAGCTCTCTTTCCAAATTTAAGTGGCACATGTGGCCCAGATCATTCACATTTAATGTCCAGGTTGTTTTTTTTTTAAGCGTATGAATTGGACTGATGTTTTTGGAGAGAAAGAATGACAGCGAAGAAGAAATATGCAGGACAATGAGATTGAAAAAGGAGGGGAAGAAAATGAGGAAACGATTAGAAACGCACAAAGAAGCAAACAAAATGTAATAAGAATAATAAAAAAGGTAATGCATGAGAAACAAAGGTCATTACTTAACATCTGTTACGTGATGTTTAATCACCGCATATCTGCGCGCCACATAAAAAAAGTAATGTGTCTTAATTTCAGCTTCACCTTTCTTTTAAGTTCCCCCATTAGGTGTGACAGGAACCTGGCAGGACCACTCTCTGGGCGTTACATCTGTTTCCCAGGCAGCAGCTCAACAAAACACGGCCTTGCACATCACAATTCTCAGCACTCAGAATTGAAGAAGTGAGTGAAAAGAGAAAGAGGGAGAGAGAGAGAGAGATTGTCAGCTATCTCAGTGAGGCATGCTTCGCTCAAGGCTACGTCTCCCTTTTCTGCCCTCTTGTCTCTTCTCCGCCTTCTATTACTCAGCAGCAAGAAGCAAAGAAAGAAAAAAGAAAAAAGGTGTGACTGAGTGCTCATCACGCCGAAACTCTTTCCTCCTCTCCCCAAAGACGAGTAGTTGTCCAGGCATGAAAGTGCAGCAGGTTAAGGAGACACGAGTGCACACAAAAGGGCAGTCTGCAACAAATAAGGTGGAGGTTAATCCATGTGATCAATTAATCAGCAGAGTCGTACAAACAAACTATAAAGAAATAGGGTTTGGTTTCGAGGAATGTGAAGAGATTTACTTTGTATTACTGTAAAAACACTTAGCAACAGCACACTGGGGAGAAGCTGGCACTCACTTTCATGATGGTGAATAACCTGCAGTTTCTGATGGATGTAATGAACAGACATCTTGTACAAAACTTTATAGAATCACAGAATGACTTTAGTTTAACAGCGTAATTGTTAGATAATTGCCGCCCGGGTCTGCCAGCGTTTTTCCTTTCCCGTTGAAATTGTCAAGAGTAGTTCTGCAGACTTTATGCAACCCGACTGACAACCAGTAGCTGCTGGGTTTATGTAACTGTAGACACGGGCTCTGGTTTAATGTTCCTGTAATCCAACTCAATATATCCACTGTTCTTCAGACGGTGTGATCACCTCGTGTGGTCCGCCTGAATCTTTTGAGGGCTTGAGTTGAGGGTGAGTTCTCCATTTTAGTCTTATAACAGGTTCGCTGCTTCTGGATGCTGGTGGAAAAGACAGGCAGACCACAAAGAGTGCTTAGAATGACAAAGGCCGCTGTTGGTAGGTCACATAAGCATTTGTTAATTAATGGTGATGGCTGACGTGGAAGAGAACTGGAAGGGAACTTCCTGATTAGACTTTCATCAGTATCATATCCATAATTTGAGCTTGTGAATGTTTTAGTTTTGAACCACGACCTTCGGTATTCCGAGGAAAGATCAAGAATCCCTTATAGGACATGAAATTCTCGCTGACAGGTGTTCTTTGCAGGTAGAGCGGGAATGACATTCAGCAAAGGTCATCGGTTGGACGGGTGATGTTGGGTTTCCAGGTCGACGCTATAATATTTCTTATGATCATAAATTACATGTAGGTTTCCATTTTTCTGTTTCTTCTTCTGCATTAATGCATTTGAAGAATAAAACCTAAGAGGCTAAACGCAGCTCGCTCGGTATCAATCTTGGCTGCAGTTCTGGAGCCATAAAGCGTCAAACTGGGCAGCAGATGCTTTTTTCTGTCCTAGTTTGAAGAATAAAACCTAGAAATATGTTTCAATACAGCATATACAGCATACAGTATTTGTGTTTGGTGCCGTTAAAGCAGTTCTGAACTTAAAATGCACTTTTAGCAAACAAAGGAATCTTGTTACTGTACATCGTGAACTGTGCGAGTACTGTTCTCACTCGTCAGGCCCAAGAAACAGAAATTAAACATTTCCAGAGCCTCGGCTACATTTCTGAGGTATTTTTCAGTTTGACGCATCTCCAAGCAACACAGAATAACAAAAAGGGAAAATGGTGCGAGTTAATTGAGACACTTGACTTCTTAGTTGTTGAATAAATGTTCCCACCAGGTGTGTCCTTCCAGTGGCTGGCTAGTGGAAAACACACAGAAGCGCAACACAAAAGCTTAATACAGAAGTAATTTTGTCCACCCCCTCCTTGTCTGTCATCCCGGCCTTTCAAGCCGGGGGCGTATTCGACATTGGCGCACACGCTCACACATTCACACACACACACGCATGCACTCAGGGCATGGAAACTCTGCTCAGCCTAAAGGCTTTGTGGTTGCCTAGCTGCCCACCTACTCACCTGTACCCACCCATCCTCACCTGTTTTAGATGCTTAAGACCGAAAATAGACCTGAAAAACTAATTGCATTCTCATCGGAAACTGTGCATGTAAATCTCAAGTGGCTGTCGATACTTGTAGGATGCTCGCCATGGGTGGTGCAGCGACTGTGTTTGGAAGTGTCAGTCTGTAACGCTGCCCACTCACTTAGGACACACTTGCAAAAGCAGGTTGTGCGGTTTAAGTCGCTCGACTCCGGAACAGCGGCGGGCCGAGGATCCTGCCCGAGCACGATCTGCTGCTTACCGCTAACAAACACGTACATTACTGCTTACTGCGTCGCCTAAATAACCAAATAAAATAAAGCTGAAACAGTGAAAGTCGGAATAATTGAATAATAGCAGTAACTAAGTTTACTGAGAAGATTAAGGCTGAAATGAAAGCTTCAAACAAACACGTTTGTACGATGTGTCGTCCCGCCATCACCCTTTTGGAAAGGTTTATGTGAACTTGGACCCTGAACTCGGATACTGTTGTATCATTAAAAACGTATTGATCGTCATTATCTAAGCCTCATTGTTGGAGTTTACTGGGCAGTAACAAGTGTAGGATTGAGCGTCTATTTGACCATGTTTGTGTTTAATTGGTCCCTTTTGTTATTGTTTTTCTCTGAACATATGAACTCCCGGCCCTCTGTGTATCCCTTTCCTCAGCTCCTGGAGTATGTTGGAAAAGGAAAGAGCATCATGGACGTGGGTTTGGCCCAGGCCCGCCAGCCACTCACCACCCGCTGCCACTACTATGAACTGGAGATCGTTGATGCCGGGGAGAAGTGCTACATCGCGCTGGGCCTGGCAAGAAGGGTGAGCTTTCTAAGAAAAGAACAACTCTTGACAAGTTAACACATGCCTTCCCTGAACAGTTTTTTTTTGCATTTGGCCCTTTCCACCATTTTTCCATACTGATATTTATCAGGCAGTATAGCTCAATGCACTCGAGGGATATGGACTGTCGGCCTTCCGTTGGCTGGCTCTTCCACGCTGCCCGTCTCTAGTCCCCTTAGTTCAACAAGTTGTTGAGCTGAACACATGCTAATGACGGAAAACTTTGACAATAACCTGAATTGGTAATAAGGACGGTAATTGGCATGTACAAAAATGTACCTCAGGCCTTGTCTTGAGAATGTTGGAAGCATGTCCTAATAGAAGAGCAGCAGCACTCTTTATTTAATTAAAAAAAATTCAATTTCAAAGGTAATAAACCCCGCGTACTTGTAAACTGCAATATATGTAAGAAAGATGACGAGTGGATAAGCCTGTAAAGCCTCTTTGAAAGGACAGAAACTTTGTTAAAATAGACTAGACGAGTTGTAAACATTGTGGTTCTGTCATGGGCTTTTATTTTCTTTCTCATTATGCAGCAGCTTAGCAGTTCTCTTTGGATCTAATGGCCTACTTTGGGTAGATGAAACACCCCCAGAGGAAAATACAATTAGAGAAATTTTTAACACCTCTCATTTGAGCCCTTATTTCTTTTTCCAAAGAATGCACATGCGGTTCCCATTTCTGCATTAACACTGCAGCTCTGCTTTGAAGAATAAAAACAGACAACGTGATGTTTTGGGCACCGAGCGAGGCCGGCGCACGTTACGAGATGCACCCAGTAAATAGAGCGAGAGTTGATATATCAACACATTACAATGCACAGATGCAAGGACGCAGAGTGTGAGCGGTATTAGTTTTAGGATCTTGCAGCAGTTACACTCGAGCTGTTTTGAAATCTGCTTACTAAGCTTATAAAGGACAGGATTAAACTTGTATAAATGCCTGCTGCTCTCAGATAGATGGATTCTCTCACAGAACCTATTTGCATTGAATTTTTTACGTTACATTATTCTTCTGACTCGGGAACTATTTCTTCGACAGAATGGGTTCATGATTTGTGAGTGTTTTACACCCTGTAGGTTTAGCCTCGAAAGTGTTATGAGCGTGAAATATTAGTGACTGCCGGAGCCAAGGCCTGTGGAGCGCTGCCAGCACCGTCTCTCCCAGGGTCAGAACTCCTGCTCCTTTTAATAACAAAAAATAAAAGATGAAACTTGTAAGACATCCTTCAAGGTCTCGGAGGCAATTTATATTAAACAGGAAAAGAGGAATGCACAGGTCACTGAATTATTAAGACAGAGAGAGCTATAGAGAGACGGGAGAAATATACTCACACTGTATGTTTGCGCCCTACTTATCGACTTACTCTGGAATATTTGTCAACATTAATATCCTTTATGTGGATGGTTTCATTAGGGTGTAGATGATGTTGAAGCAATAAGGCACAACAATTAATCAATAATGCCTGTAGCGCTACCATCGTCATAGGTGTGTTGTGAGTTTAATGTAGAACTTTTATGCTTCTTCATTTTACTTTTTATTTCCCTTCAGTGTTTTATAAATGTTCTTATGCACGTAAAAGGCCTTGAAAGTTAAAAATCAATGAGAGCTCGTCTCTCCCGCAGAAAACGCTGCTCCTGAAACGCCTCGTCAGCAGCCCCGTCTACACTTTTGTGACTTTGTGACATCACACTACGTCACTATGTCATACATTTGCATGATTTATGCATTGCAACTTGTTTGGCACGTAAAATTTAAGTAAGCAAAGCCGCTCTAGTGTTTTTTTTGGTGGCTGTGCAGGCTCAGAGCGGACGGAGTATTCAGAAAACGGGCCTTAAAGAAACAGTTGTGTCCAGTAACAGTTAAAAGGACGAAATATTAAGAGATACATAACAGAATAGTTTCATAACACGATGGCAATATGATATCTATATGCTGCTGAGCCTTATTCATAACTTTATTTACTGATTTTGGCGACATTCGATTTCATTTCTAGGAAAAAGTAACTCCATGATTTAGTACGTTTCCTGACGAACAGACAGATTTACTTGGCTATTTAGCTCAGCTAGCAGCTACAGCGAGTGCTCCTATTGGCTAGCTGACTCTGCTCAGACCGGGAGCCAACTGCGAGACATTAAGCAGCAGTTGGCGGTTTCTTCGAGCAACATGTGAAGCTTTCTATCCAACAGAAACTCTGCAAATCACAGCGAGTCCACACAGAACATCAGAGTGAAACCAGACAATATTTTCGCCAAAAAATACGATCGAGTTCAGAGTCCTGGTCAGAGCCTCAGCAAATCACCTCTGGATGGAAGAGAGAAAACACACACAGACTGAGTGGGTGGCGGGTCTCATCCTTGTACTTCCTGTCGGTGCTGTGCCTGCAGCAGATGACCAAGAAACGAGCTGACGATGAAACGCGTTCGGTCGTCGAGAAAGCAGGAAAAACCCGGTCGAAACTTAATATTCCCAGCAGTCTGAAACCTGAGTTCTTTGCCCACAGGGAATACTTTTTTCCTATGTTTACCTAAATATTTAAAGCCTTGGTTAAGTTTAATACATCCTCCGTCTCAACATTATAAATATATAACAGAGAATACTAATAA
Organism: Diplodus sargus; assembly: GCA_903131615.1. Lineage (NCBI taxonomy): Eukaryota > Metazoa > Chordata > Actinopteri > Spariformes > Sparidae > Diplodus > Diplodus sargus. Next base: position 2,410,992 of record CAEMYA010000103.1, on the reverse strand, counting down.
TAGGTGTGCTTTAAAGCCTCAATTACAGTTGCTCCAAATCTACATCCATTATATTTGAATTTTTTGTTCTTCTGTGAATTTAGACTTCATGCACACACACACACACACACACACACACACACACACACACACATGCTCTCAGTTAAGCACATGCAGACGTGGTCCCACGGGTGAGGAAGACGTTGAGTGGTGATAACTCCAGTCCCATTACCTCCTCGGAGTTCTCCTCTCCTTTCTCTTTGCTCCACTGCGTTTTTCTCTCTGCATCTGGGTTTCATTATAAAGACATTAAGCTTAAGTCCAGGAGAGGTGATAAAGCAGCAAATTGAATGGCTTGGGTAATGACTGTTTACTCAACAGCAGACGCAAGTTTGCATGCTGGACTTTTTCACAAAGCATCCTGTGGTCAGAAAGAAGGCCCGACCATGAACACAAATCCTCTCATTAATGCCCCGCAGACGGCCGTATTCTGCCCGTCTGTCTGTCTGTGTCTCACTTTCTGTATGTTGTGGCTGCTGACTTCAGTCTCAGCTCAATTTTCTTTGTTTTTTTCCCAAATCTCTTTCTCCCCCTGATGCTGACTTGCTTGCCATCTTCTCATCTTTACATCCACAGTAAGCGGTCGTGTCTCAAGAAAAACACATTTTATTTCTTGGCACGGCGCCTGTGAAGACAGTGTTGGTTACGATCACAGCTGAAATGTCGCAGCAAATATCGGATAGATCGCCGTTAAATTTGGTGCAGACGTTAATGTTCCCTCGATGATGATGCTCGCTTGTTGATCCCTGATTTTTTCTCCTTTAGCACCACAAGAATTACAAGCATTCAGTTATCCAGTGAAACATCTCTGCATCATGGACTGACATCAAATGTCTTGAGTTAAATGTCTTGATGACTATTGGATTGCCATTAAATTTGGTACAGACGTTTTTGTTCCCATCAAGATGAATTATATTAACCTTTGTAACTCCCCTCCACGTAGAAAAAATTCTATTAGTCCAGTAATTTGGTTGATAGCAAAATCTGCAGAACTGTTGACATTTCCATTTAGGATTTTACCCAACGTCTCATTTTTCTGACCAGTGTTTCCGACAAATAGTATATTTGTTTGTTTGATGTAGAATATTAGAATACATCCTGTTGCAGCCCTTGTTGTTTAGTGCTTTTCCGCAAGTATTAGCGTGCAAAGATGGCGTACATGATAAACATTATAAACATCAGCATGTCGACATCGTCACCGTAAGAATTTCAGCATGTAGATATTAGCATTTACCGCTGCGCCCCACGTACACGTCTGCACACGTCTGCCAACGCAAAGACGCCAAATAAAGGCAAAGTCGACATGTTAAAATCAAATTAGCTGGTTTCAAAAAGGTGGAAGTGAATTTTTGAATCCCCAAAGCCACCGTTGCCAGTTTCCTGTCCAACAGGGAAGTCTGAGGAATTTGTGTTATGTGATAAGTGTGAATGCTTTGTGCGTAAGGTAAATGTGTTGTTTGTGTGTGTTTGTATAATCTTGAGATCTGTTTTGACCCCCCGTTGCAATTTTCTAGACCTGGCATGACCTCTCGCTTCCTCTCTCATTCCTCTGAAGATAAGGGACTCCATGAATGTACAGCATGCATATGCTTGGTAGCGCGGTTGTTTTTCATCCGGTACACACAGCGGTTGCTAGGCTGTGGGACAAAGAGAGATCTCGGCTTAGTTATGGGGTGGAGGAGTGCGGCTGATAGATGGGAGCGAGGGGGGTCGGGGAGGTGGGGCAGCAAGGTGAAAAGTTGGGAGGTAGAAAAATCAAGGGAAGCTATTCAGAATATGAAAAACACAGGAAAAAAAGCAGGAAAACCCTCATGTCCTGAAAAACAAACAAACCCCCCCAAAAAATCCTACGAAAAGGAGAATAACGCTGTGGGAGGATGTGGAGGGAGGAGGGCTGAGCACGGAGAAGATGGACGGATAGGTATCATCCATGTGATGGAGGTCTGAAGCGACAGATACGCTTCAGCCGACATCAGCGTCTGAACGAAACCGATGCTCTGCATCTGATTAATATATTGACTCACTCTCTGTTCGTGCACATAAACACAGCCATAAAGCCAAACACACAACACTGTACACTGTGCACTCTCACACACAAACAAGACGGCTATAAAAAAAAAAAAAGAATTATAATAAAATGGCTCAAACTGCTCAGGAGGTTGGAATGGAAGCGTTTCCTCTGTCCTGGTTTGCCCTGAGACCAGGTCCTGGGAACAGCTCTCTCCTCCTCTTCCTCCGGTGACGCAGCAGTCCTACTAACCGTTTTTCACTGCTGCTCTTGTTGTGCCTCTAATTTGGAAGCTGAAAAACACACACAGCACACCACCAGCACAAACACAGCGGTCGCTGTGCTCCTCGGTGCAACATAATGTTGACCTGCAGCGATTTAGTGAACTATTCTTTGTCCTTCTGCAGCTGTTTTGACAATCTAATAACAATATTTTAATCATTTTAAGCAAAGAATGCCAAACATTTGCCGCATTAAACACCTCAAATGTTTGATCTTGATGATTATCTTAGTCATACGTGAGAATAAACTGACTATCTTTGGGTTTTACATACAGAACGATTAACTGATAATAAAGAATACCGTCTGTTAAGAGTCAAATTCGTAAAATTAAAGACTCACTGTTTCTGAAACACGTTCAATTTTGTGGTTTTTCAAGATCTGGAGTTCATACAAATTAGAAAACAGCCGTGTGACTCCAGGATGCAATTATTTCACACAAGTCAACACCTTCAGACTCATCGGGATCCAATTTGTTGTGCTTCTGTGATGATTGAATGAATGCTGGAAAACAGATGTGCAGAAGTGGAAACAGCTTTGCTAGCGTGGCTCTGGGGTTCGCAAGGTCAGTTGGTCGAGCTACGTAGCGGAGACACAGTTTCAAAACTAATGTTCGCGTCTGTGCTGCATTTTCCTGCCACTCTCAGTAGAGACGAGACTACTTCCCGAGTAGAAGTGTGCAGGGAGTCGGCCGGTGGGTTTATCTTGCAAAAAGCCAAAACAATTTTATTTACTGCAAATTTGTCTAGTTATTCTGCCTGTAAGTTTACTTTGTTGGTTTATTCTCACTGTCTGTACACGATCAGCGCAGCGCCAAACAAATGACAGGCACAGTTAGCAGCTAGCTTGTGAACGTAGTTGAGCATTTAGCAGCTAAAGAGCCAAATAATTCCCCCTCAGGATCTGGAAGAGAGCTAAAAGAAAGTGAAGGGGGAAAAAAAGTTTGGCATATCAGCATAAAAGATGACATGTTGTATTTAAAACTTGTGTCTGCTCCCCCCCAAGTGGCCGAGAGTATTCAGCATTCAATGAGATTCTCTTCCCAGATGCTATTATTGACATTGTTTCGTAACAGTCTCGAGGCTCGTGTTTGACCAGTCCTGCAAAAACATCCCTCGATAGTTCCTCGGCCGCTGGAGAGCGTCGGCTCTGAACCAAGCAGTTTTTGGAAGTGGGGCAGGAACCTAAGCTGTATTTAAATCAAAATTTGGACCCAAGGTTCCTGCAGGTAAGATTAAGGGGAAATTTGGCAGAAGTGAAGCCACGACACGGCCGCCAACACGGCTGCACACTTCTCCCAGCGCAAAGATGCCAAATAAAGAGAAAGTCAATACGTTTTAAATCAAATTTCCTGAAGAGAAGTTGGAGGAAATTGTGTTACTTGATAAGTTTGAATGTAAGGTTAATGTGTTGTTTTTGTCTGTTTTGCAATCTAAGATCTGTTTTGACCCCCCACAGCACAAGTCCTAGATCTGACCTTGTTTCCTCCCCCTATTCCTATAAAGATAAGGGTCTCCATGAATGTACAGCATACATACGGCTGGTAGCGCAGTTGTTTTTCATCCGGTACACACACACACACACACACACCGGTTGCTAGGCTGTATTTGACATGTAATGATAGTATTCCAGTGATTGCCAAAAGGTATATAAATTCAAATTTGGCAGATCCCAAGCAGAAGCGTTGTTGTCAGGACACATTTGGGCACAAAACTGTATGAATCAGACGCTGCTCCGCTCAACACTCTGTGAACTTTGTCCAATAGGTTCTGCCAAACAGTCAGAACAGAACAAACCTAGTGATTTAGCAGTTTTATGTCTTTTGTATCAAGAAGTTTGCATATTCGCTCGCATCCATAAAAAGGTGACGAACATGCCCCGACAGATACGCGCGGATAGGCTGTTGTTCTCCTCTCTGCAGTCGGATCGTCAGCTAATGTCAGACGGTTGTTGTTATCGTGTGAAGCGCTCGGTCTGAGCCCGATGACACGAGGTTAAACAAACAGACCTGCATTAGTTTCCTACACCGTCTCTGCCCAACCCCTATAGGCGAGGTTGTGTGGGCACGTACAAAACAAAACAAAAAAATAAGCGCTTACTTTCCCTCCCTGCAAGCACACACACACACACACACACATACACTCGCATCCGTTTGTAATTCATGGCTTAAATTCAAGTGATATTTTTAGACAGTTCTGTGATAACCGCTGCAGATGATGGGTATCTGTTCCACATGGTTCCCCCGCTCGGCCCGCACCTTTCCGCTCGTACTCTTTCAGACTTGTTTACTCTGCCACCGTGTGGAAATGCAGGCTGCTCTGATGACACCGGTGTAAAGCAGCTGTGGATCTGATATTGCAGGCCTTTGCTCCACTGTGCAGTATTTGTTATTCTTAGATGCAGCTTGCGTTTGTCAGATAGCTTCTGCCAGTAGTGACCGTGTTCTGAAAGCTCATTGTACGAGTGGACCGGCTGGTTAACGCCGTGTTCTCCGTCTTCAATACATTCCTTCGTATGTTGATAGAGAAGGAGCGTAGGTACGAGTCTTGCGGCGCCACCACTGATTGAAAAACAAAAAATCACAACATTAGCTGTTGTCATTTCTAGACCACAATCGGCTGGAATGTTTCTTTTTATCTGAGGTAAACCTGCTCCAAGTCCCACAAGATGATACGATCTGCTTTGCACAATTTATGGGCAGAAACAAAAAAACCATTATATTCAGTCAGAGACGAGTCGGGAAGATTAAAATCTTATTTTTACACTGTTAGCTTGTTTTTTTTCAGGTTCTTAGACAGCCCGTCTAAAAATGTTCTGCATTTATCAACCACACGAAACGCTAAATAAAGATATCACGGTGGTATTTCTGTCTCTACGTAGGCTGCTGTTAAAATTGTGCAGTCCCACCCAGATTTCAGGTGTTACGTACAGCAGCGATCGCCGGTTTGCTGCCGCGATAACCAAACGTTCCCCCCGGCTGATAAGCTTGTGACAACACTGGTTATAATAATCACAACAGGATTTTTTTCAGTGCAATTTACTGCAAATGCAAAGCGAACTCCTCTTGATTGCTGCAGCTTTGCATTAAAAGCATTTGACCGGTGAAATAACGTGTCACAGGAAACGCAACGTGTTCAGTGGCGCTGCTGCATGTAGCGTTCGCCTTCAGTTGTAATTGTGTTCGTCATTTGACTTGATATTGATTTCAAGAACAGGAAGCTAATCGACGGTACCGGTAGAATAATCTCCCAAATTCCAGCCTGTAACGTCAATACAGCAGAACATGAACGCATTCAGAAAGTGAGCGCATCCAACATTAGGCTACACGCTAGTGGAAGAGGCTCAGTTTGCTCTGAGAGTGATCGTGGATTTGCTTGCCAGCCCATGACAGAGAGCCAAAAAGTCCATCTTCATCCTCCCGGTGGACGCACTGTGACACCGCCCTGCTCTCAGCCTCGTCGTTCCCTGAGGGCTGACGAGCAGCTCACAGGCCAGATTACGGGGATGTAACTCCTGAGTTGTCAGAGAATCACTTCGCTTGTCAGTTATAAGCAAGAGGCGTCACTTGGCTTTATTTTTCTTGGCCAGCTGCTCCCCAACTGAGTATTTTTGTTCACTTGCTGGGATTCCAAAGACTCCTCGTTACTAAACAGGAGACACCGTAGTGCTGAAATATTGTAAAGCCTCCTCCTCGTTGTGTGCTGCCTCAGTTTCTTCCCACTATGTTTATTTGTTGAGAAGAGCTCACTGAGTAGATGTTTTTGAATTGGAGATGATGGACACAACAATTACCAAGAAGACGGCTATGAAAACAGGCATTTAAGGAGTTGATCCATTTATCAGACCCGAGTCTGCGGTCTACATTAAAGCACCATAAATCCACCCCGCTATTTGTGCAGTCGTCCCTAATGTTGTCTTATTTCAGAGAGTTCCTCAAAACGTCTGATCAGATCAGGGGCTGCGGATCATCAATCAGGGAGCAAACACCCAGACGCTCCTCTCCTCCTCGCGGAGATGCAGCCCACATGCCAGTCAGCCAGAGGAATCCTCCGGCTTGTGGTTGAGACGAGGGGGAAGAGGAGCAGACTTGGCGGATCAAGAGTTTTCAGGCTTGGAGCAGTAGCTGCATTCCTCCATGTCTCTCTGTCTTCCTCTGCTGATGTCTCACTCCGTCCTCTCCTCCCTCTCTCTCTCACTTTCCCCCCATCCATTTCCATTTCCTGTTCCTCAAGCCCCAATGGGGTTGTCAGACAGTATCGTTGATGTTTCCCTGATGTCTTGTCCTCAAATGCTGCGCTCTGTCTGCCCGGCCCGACCGAGCTGCCGGTCCGTTACTCATTTCTCTGCTCCACACAGGTGCTAACAATGATAATTACATCTGCCCATTTAGTTTTTTGTCTTTATGCCTCCACGCTGGCGGCAGCTTGGTGGGAACAATTATGTATTCGTGTTGTCCCCTCCCTCCATCCACCCGTCTGTCTGTCTGTCCCTCCCATTCTTGTGAATACAATATCTCCAGGAAAACCAAACCAAATATTGGCCAAAGGTCACTGTGACCTCGTAATGTGACATGTTTCTGTCCATCACTCAGTAATTAATAGACTGCCTGTGACAACATTTCACACAAACGTCTAATAGGATGATATCACAGTTCAACATCAGTGTGACATCATAATACTCAGAAACAGAAGGGGAGCTTGTGGCCATATCTTGTGTTCCATTCAACACTGGATTGATGACACTGAACTTGGGTGTCCACCATGAAACTGTGGGGAGATTGTCTGTCTGCGTCTGTGCTGCCAGGTCCAACATGTGTGTGTTCTATCAGAATCAGCTGTATTGGCCAAACATGAACACACACAAGGAATCTGACTGTTTTTTTGTTCCCTGGAAATTATTTGCTGGAATCAAACATGCGATTGGTTGTGATAACTTCAGCCCTTTTTTATTATTAAATTCCGTAGAAGTCTTTACCTTTTATATACTATGATTCTGGGCAGACATGCACGTAAACTGTAACTTGACGGGTTTGGAGAGTTGTTCAACCGCCAGGCAGTAATTCTAGTTGAGTGATGTATTGTCTCTTGTCTCGGTGTCTACATCAGTCATCATTGGCCGTTCTTTTGTTTGGATGAAATAACTTTTCCCCTCGCTGCGACTCGCCAAAGGCTGACTTTTTCTTCTTTTTTTCTGCAATCCTGTTCATAATTTGGAATTTCTTTGACCTGAGACTAAATGAAAGTATTTCTGTTGCCCTTTTTTTAGTCTGTGAAAGGAGCGGTATGTAAGATGTGGCTGGAATTTTGGTTTAAAGCGTTGGAAAAATGGACTAACATTGTCAACAGAGTGTGAAGCAACAAGTGTTGGAAGTTATGTGAAAAGACATCCATGTACTGATGTCTGCTAAAGTTAGCATGCTAACCAGCTAGCCCTGACCCGTCTCGTCTCATAATACCACTTTGTACTGACTAAAGGCCAACAGCCCCTGTGATAAATTAACAAAATGTCATCATTAAGCACACTTCCTGCAAACTCGACATAAACTAAATAAAACACAACAAAACAGTGGTGGTTTTTGAAATAAATCCTCGTTTCCCAGAGTTAAAATGTGAAAATATTCCATGTCTGCATTCTGGTTTTATTGCTAAACATGTCCGACTCTCTGTTGCTTCGTCTCCTGTCCCTGCCTGACACGTCTTAGCGTCACCAGAGTTAGAGCCGCTGTATCGCAGCTGTACTGTGATTCCTGACGCCAAACTGACCTTCTGTGCCGTGTTCACTCTCAGGTCCTGCCGCCAGATCTTTAGTCCAACTTGGTCTCGGCATTTGCAAACTCTCCAGCCACTAGCTTCACGGCTAACTTGGCGATAAACAATTAGCTAACGGCAGCTAGTTACAGCCGAGGATAGCGAGCAGTAGTTGTCTGTTATTCTGGTGATTCGCTCCCTCAATCTTTTAGAGGTGCTTTTTTGAATTCTGGTCATATTCTACAGATCACACCTCAGTGTGAGAAAGTAAAAAGCATTTATAAGATCGAAGGAGCGTAATGTCACTGTCCTCCTCCTCCTCCTTCCTCTCTTGTTCGGTAATGTGTTTCTACAGTGATGGAGGTGCAGCCTAGAAAACAGATAAAAATCTCTGGTAATTACCTCTGAGTCATGCTCAGATCTTATCCAAAAGTTGGCCCTCTACTTATTTCTGTTGGCATGGTGAAACCCTGAAGAAAGGCAATCATACTGTACATGCAGACAGACAGATGAGGAGGCAGACAGCTCGATGAAACTGACAGATATCCAAAATAGAAAGGGATCCTCTCACTCATTCGAATGTTAATGTTGGTCAAAGAATACAACAACATTGATTAAAATCTGTGCTGCAGGGAAACCATCTGAAACTGCTACTGGCTCTCTGCTCTGTAATTCAAGAGTTGATTGACAGACTTTGGATTTTCTCGTCGTGTTGAAGCGGCGAGCAGAGCGTCGTAAGAGCGATAGTCTGCATTTAACCCTGTCGTTCACGGTGTCCACTGCAGTGGGCAGATGTGTGGAGGCCGTGTTTTAACCTGTAGTACCTGTCGTCCAAAACATCAAAACGTGTTGTTTGTGACTTGCGTCTGTTTGTCTCCGTGCAGGACTACCCCAGGAACAGACACCCAGGATGGAGCCGAGGCTCAGTGGCGTACCATGCAGGTGAGATTTCAAGCTTATTTCTCTTTCTCTTCCTCCGTCTGTCGTTCTGTATTTCGTAGAAAGAAGATAGTTTGGAATTTCCTCTGTCGTCTTGCGATAAAACTTCTTCTAAAGCATCTACTGTATCTGCTGCCTGTTTTTTTAAGATGCGAACATCACAGGGCACCGGCCTCAGCTGGAAGTCAAGGTGGCTTGCACAAACAGAGATCAAGGAGGATTGTGGGTAGATAAAAGGAGGGAAAAAAAGCAGATAAAACAGACGGTGACAGCATCAGAAAGAGGATGAGGATCGTATCTCCATCTCTCTCTCTCCCTCTCTCTCTAAATATGTCTCGAGAAAAAAAAAAAAAAAGAGTTTATTTATCTTTATCTTTTTATGCTTACACACACACGTTCAGTCTTGGTTGTTTGCGACGACAGGCTTGTGAACATTATCTGTACGGGCATCTGCACTAAACCCCCACAGCTCCCATTCCAGGCCTCAGCACCCCTCACTATCAGCGCTCAGAGATAAGCTATCAAACGCTAGCTGCCATGATAGGAGAACAGTGGCAGCTAGGTAGGTGGTTGTTACGTACAAACTGTATTAGGTTGCTGCATCTTTATCCGACAATCCGCTGTCACAGTCAAGATCTCGTTATTCCCTATCAGGCCGAAGCGGTTCGGATCTCGCTGCCTTCTATCTGCAGTATCTCGGTCTGAAGCATCCCATTGTTAATCCCTCTCACAGGGGAATTTCAGCTGCTCTCGCTCTGACTGATTCACACGCCACACATGTCACTTTTTCTGTCATATGTTTTTTTTCCCCACCAGGAAATGTGTATGATTTCATTTATAGAGGAATGTTTGTGTACCGTTCTTCCAGCTGACCTCCAAATCAGCCATCAAAACACATTTTCTTGTTCACTCCGCACATTCCGTTCGTGTTTTCTCGTCGATGTTTCTGGTCGTAAATCCCCCGCGTTCCCTCAGCTGATTCCATTTATGCTTTAAGATGCATTAATTATGATAATAACGGTTGATGCCGTGCGTCCTGCCGGGGTCTGTGGACGATGGCTCGTCGCTGAGTGACAGACGAGACCAGCCGTTCGCGGGGGCTCGCCATGCCAGTCCCTCAGGTCTAGCGCTGCGGTCCGCCTGGTTTGGCTGCCGTCCGACGGACACCACAGAAATGTGCGCGCCCCAGCACAGCTCCCATTAATCTTATTTGTTAGAGACTAAAATGATGTATGTGGTTTTCCACGCTGTGCGCTCGAGGTTTGCCTTCCCTAAGGTGAGGCTGTGATCCAGCTACTTAATATCAACAGTGAGGGCCTCTCCTCCTCCTCCTCCTCGTCCTCCTCCACGCATCCAAGATTTTCTCTAAGCGGCGCAGGAGCCGCATGAACTGCACGCGGACGCTCTTTGGCACACCGACAGAAACTCAATGTATACGCAGTATAATGTACCCCGGGTCATATAACCACAGCAGAAATTACTTAAAGAAGGAATGGCTTTAGCTAACCTCGCTGTGAGCCAAGAATGCTGTGAAGAGGTGTTTCTGTTGCACGTGGAACCTCCTGTTTATTAACTTTTATGGTTTGTTTTTTTGTATCTGACCTCAGTATCTAAAAGAGGGCAAATGTCTGCCAGGATTTTCTTGGCGGGCGTTAACCGTCGTACAGACTGCGTATACTTTTATCGCGCTCCATGCTGTTCCTTAACGCACTGTGACTGTTTGTAATGTTTTTGTCAGTGGCTGCAAATGTTTTTTATGCAGCCTGGAGGCAAATACATAAATTACATAACGATTCAGTGCGACATCATTTCTGTACTTATTTATACTTTGCGTTGACAGTTTGACTTTCCTCCTCCCAGCCTGGTTTTGCGGTACATCGTGTTGGACACGCGACCGTTGTTGACCTGGATCACATGTGTGTTATTGACTTTAAAGCCTGTGATTTTGACTCCAGGTATATTCCATTCACACACACACATCCTGTCAACTGTATCGCTGCTCCTTTTTTGTATAGCTTGTATAGTTTGGAGTGTACTCGCTGGTGGAGTGTTTGTGTTGGGAGCGGGCCCAGCGCGGACCTCCATCCTGTGTGTTGGCTCGGGTCGGCTCGGCAAGTTAATGGGCCGTGGGGCGCTGCGAGTCCCTGTGGGCCCCTGTGGGACCTATCATGAGCAACCAGCCATCCAACCAGTGAGTGCTCCTCAGCAAGCCTCATTAACCCCGTCACCCCCACCTTCCAAACCCCCCATCAGTGACTCACACGTGCTATGACTCAACACCCGCAGCTGAAGGTTATGCCCTACCACCACCGCCACCTCCATCCATCCATCACCACGCAGCCAACCTGAGATAATAGAGCTCATTCTTACTTCTGTGCTCTGTATCAGTGACGGGGTCTAATCTGATTCCAGCTCAGGTTCCACAAAAACAAATATTCAACACCAACATGTCGTGTTAAGGGGGGGATCGTTTTACCGCCTTACCTAATGGGACAAAAATTGGACTTGGATGACATCGTCTCTTAAAACACTTACCGGCACAAAGAGAGTTCGGGAAAACGCACCAAACACTTTGGATCAGAGCGTGTGTGTGTCTGACTGCGGAGAGAATAACAGGAGAAGCTCAGGATCATGTTTAATAGTGGTTAATTACGATGAGAGAGTTATTCTTGCACACAGTTTCCACCTTTGCATTGATTAATCTATTTAAGATGGTCGACGATCACAAAATCTTTTGTGCCTGAAATGTCAACTTTTTTAAAGACGGGATGTAAAGACGTACAACCACTAGAGGGCGTCACTCAAATTGGTCAAGGCAACTCTGTCTCGTCTTGCACGGACCGCCATTTTTTCCTTCACCACCGTTCGATCTCCTCCCAGCTGTTTGCCCGAACACAGTTAAGACCAAAGTAACATCACACAGATGTTTAAAACTTCTCACCAACTGTCCTCAGAGAGTTCTGCCATCTTTAAAACATCTTCCTCTTGTCTTGTCTCGCTTGAACTGTTGGAAACTGCTCACGACTACCAGAGGTCGCGCTCCGTTTGTTCATACCTGTAACCTTTCAGAAAACCTGTGGAAATATGGATGAATTTAACACGGAGCGGCTAGAAGGCTCTCTGCATCTGTATGCGTATCGAATGTTGAGCATTTAGGGTAACTTGCAGTTTTCAGCGTGTAGGTTTCTCTGAGGTGGTTGTTGTTTCCCTTTTAGAGACAGTGATTCAGACTTTGGTCAACCCAAAACATAAGATAATTTCTAGTTATTATGACGTCATATTACTTGTATTTTCCCTTAAACTGTCAAATAAACAGGAAATGTTCTGTTTTTATCATCACATTAAAGAAAGAAAAGCAAAGAAAAGCATCAAATCCTCGAATTGGAGAAGGCGGTGATCTGAATCTGAACTGTTTATTAGACAGAAACACATCCTGAGGCATCCTGTGTTGTATCTCTCAGACAGGACTCATGTTTGTTCTGTGGTCGCCAAAGGAAAACAATGAATCGCTGCAGATTATTTGTCTTTCGATGAACGCGGCGTTGTACGTCACGTCATCATCACCACCATTCATCCTGGAGTTAAAGCAGAAGCCAGTAACCTCAGAGTCTTTACTGTAACCAGAGATTAATTAGATTTATCGTTCGTATACTTTTGTAAGTTCGGGTCTCACTGACAAATCAACAGTTCAACACTTGGCAAATTGAATGTATAGTAAATGTTTAGGAACAAACTCGTGTGTGTGTGTGTGTGTGTGTGTGAGAGAGAGAGAGTCGGTGAAATCATGGAAGAATATCAATATTTATTTTTAATCTTTCATGTTTTAGGAGTCTGTGAAGTCATTGTTCCCCGGGCAGGGAAGCCCAGTTCTTTCCAGACAAACTCTCATGTTACGAGAAAGCCTGTTTTCTTGTTCCCAGCTGCTCTCAGTCAGGTTCCCTCCGCCGCCACAGACGCTGCCCTCTCCTCCTGTGGGCTCGGCTCCAAACCACCAAAATCAGCTCCATTTTTTTTTGTGTGTGTGTGTTGCTGCTCGGATCACCTTTGGATCCAGCACCTGGTGGCGGTCACGGTAGCTAACTTTGTCGGCTTCTCCAACAGCTGCCACAGTTTATGATCCTGGCGTTCCCATTAACACTATCACCCGTATTCTGCTCCGTACGCTCTCACCGGCGCCGGAGCCAAACCGTGGTCAACACCTCTGTGCTAATTTTAAACTCTCCTAGTCTCCAACACAAATTTCAACATTTTCCGCCACAGCCGAGCTCCAAATTGAGCCGGCTTCCTGAATCTCGATTTCCAATCTTTTGAGCACCAAAGCGCACACAGGCAGATTATTGTATGCTCATTAAGTACAACAGATTCTCAAAAATTTAGGGTTATTTAATTTATGTGTTTTAGGATATTGATTAGCCTTTAAAGGTTTGTTGTACTCGTCTTGAAAGGGAATCATAGTAGTCCGGCATGTGCAGCTTAGATATAGATCTTCTTTATGCGTCCGTGTCGGCGACGGTCGTGGTTTGATGCATTATGTTTTTTGGTTATCCATCCATCTGGACATTAATGGTGACACTAATCTCGGGTGCCCATCTTGTTTATTTCATTGAGTTATGTGCTGACATTATCCCGCCAAGGATCAACCTAAAGAAATCCAGTTGTTTACTCGTGATGTGTGTTTCATTAGGTCGCCTGTCGAAGTTCAAACGGAGCCAGGAGCGTGATGAAGGAGGTCGGCGAGCTAGACTAAACTTCAGATGATTTGAACTTTAAGACTTGTTTACGAACATTTGTGTCTGACTCAAGGATTCCACTGGTTGGATGTGCGTTGTGGAACGGCTCCGCTGCGGTTTTGCTCGTCCGTCAACACCCAGCGGAGTGGCGACGGAGGCTGGAAGTCACATCAGACAGATTCTCATCAGCAAGGCTGGTTGCTAAACAGAAATGTTCAGCGTGTTCGACACTTGTAACAAGCTTTTTTTCACCCGTAACAGCCAGATTGCTTTCCTGTACGTCAGCCGTAAACTATGTCTTTGTGTTGGAATTCAGGTCAAACTCTCAATGAACTCATCAGAAATGTTACGTTCGTGACGTGTAAAGTACATTTCCCCTCCAGCTCCAGTCAGCTGTCACCATTACAGAACATAAACACCCGACTGTTGAGGTGAGAGCCCCCTGGTGGCAGAAATTAAATACCGCGCATTTAAGAATTTGTAGATTCTCTGCAGCAGCAGCGTCCATATTTGAAGCATATTTGTGTCCAGACTGGTTTACAGTTAAACATAAGACAGATGTTTCTTAATTAACAACTAATATTGATTAGCTACGAATCATTTCCGCCTTAAAAAAACGACTGATTCATAAAAGAGAGCTACAGTTTTGTGTGTCATAGATAATTAAAGGCTAGTTGGCGTTCAGTGAATCATCATCAAAGATGTTTGAAGTTTTGACGATTTCTCCAGTTAAGGTCACGAACATCCGTCCCGTCCTCGACGCTCCGCCCCGGCTCTTCCCGTCTCTCCTGCCCCAGTGAACGAGCTCCATCCTCGGGTCCAAACCTGGACTTCCTCACCTCGGCTCACCTCCGGCTCCAGCCGTTGTCACTCTCCAAAACCTCTGCTCTGCTATTTTTAGTCGCGCTGCGCCTGTGCCGGCGTGGCTCCTCTGTTTGCCTTGTGTGTGGTGTTGTGACAAGGGCCCGCATGGGAGCTGTAATGATACAGTGTCTCCGTCTCCCTCCCGGTGCTCAGATAGAGATTGTTTAAACAGTATCCTGAGCCGGGGACGGGTCCCATGACAACTCCATAAATATTTACCAGCCGCAGCCACGCCGCTTCGCTTGAGGAGAGCTCGTCTGCAAGCTACCTCTGCAATGTTTTTCTTTTGCCCTTTTTTTCCATTGTTGTCGCTCACAACTGTAGTATGTGTTGTTTTGATGATTTCCTTTGGAAGTTGATGTCCTTTTTTTTTTT